>VWZG01003538.1:40885-73988 GCA_013396735.1 Grallaria varia
CCCCCCTTTATATTAAGAGAATACAGGAAAATACCAACTTAACATCAACAAAGAATTATTTCCATTTGTTGCTATCAGGACAATATTATTTAAATATTATGGCTACTGTAGTGTCTAAAACTCTAGCGATTTGTGTTCTAAAGCAACAGTGAAATAGCAATTTATCACAAGTTTTACAGAGACTCTTTTTTTTCTTTTCTACAGGATCTAAAGATTTGGCCCTAGCATAACAACTTTTCTTGATAACATCCACCTCACCTTTGATTTTTGCTGAAACCTGGGTACTACATTCATTCACATGCCATGTATGTTTGATTTTACAAATTTACATCTTACTTTTGATCTAGATGCTTTCTGGTCTCCAGCTAGCATCCATCATAACACTTAGATGAGTAAACTTCCATATCCATTCTGTTAAAATTCTTTCAGTCCTAGGTTTTTTTCCCCAGTGACTTTTCATAAAACATAGTGATTCAGCAGCAGGTGGAGTAGTTAAGTTAGAAGAAAGAATACTCACAGTATGGCCAGCCCCTAACTAGGGAGAAGAAATTATGGGAGAATTTAAACTAGGTGTAAATTATAATGGAAGATGAAGAATGTGCCTCATCTTAAGCATTGTTCATGCTGTGGTTTTGGCACTGTGGCTTTGAACTCACCTGCCTACAGACTGACTGTCAGCGCTGACATAATGCCCTGCTGCAGGAAATCACCTGCAATTAGAAAAGTCGTGAAGCACTTATCTCTTTTTGTGTATGTATTTTTTCTCCAATGAAGACTGATTTAACTCATTAACAAAACTAAGTAAAATGTGGTTTCTGAGTAAAGCCATTACTTGCTATGGCACAAAACCAAAACCTACCGGAATTGCACTGAAAGTCAATACCACAGTCTGCTTCTGGTTCTTCAGGACAGAGTTCGCTGGTTTTACAGGTTTGTGTATCTCCTAGGGCCTCCAGGCATGGTTTTCCACCGTATTGTCCGAATCTTTCAATACTTCTAGAGCGATACTTGAAAGACAAATAACACTATTAATATTGTCCAGAGAGAAAAGAGAACTCTTCCTGAACGGAATGGTTTCTAGATGAACTTGAGAACTTTTCAAAATGAAGCATCTTTGGTGAAATATTTGGTTGAAAAGCGACAGGCACAGTTTATGATAAAAACAACATTAAATTAACAATTATAGTCAATAATACTCAGCTAGTGTGTAGAGATGTTATTTTTTCCACTATCTAGTTTATTTCACTTTTTTGTTTTTTTCAACCCATGGAGGAAGTGCATCATTTATATTTTGTATGCTTTCAAGTCTTTCATTTTTTAAAGTCTTATAAGAACTCCCCTAAGAAAATAAAAATCTGCTTGTTAATAGAAACATCCACATGGCCAAAATAGATAATGTCTATGAAGAAAACATTTTTAATGAGAACACTTGACTAGTATTGCATATGTGGATGTAGTAGCCCTTATTCCTGTGGCTTCAGATCTGAAATGATTACGGGTTTCATCAAATCATGAACATACAGTATTAAGAGTTGCAATCTGATATTTTCTCATAACCAACAGGCAGACAGATAACATCCCTTTGCTTGTGGCTTTGGAACAAAGACTTCCAATGACAGCTTACCCTTTGATAGGTACATGGGTCACAGGGCCCCCACACGCTCCAGCTGCTCAGTTTACAGTCTATTGGAGATGGAGCATTCAGTTCTCTTGTCCCACTGTGGAAGGCTTTTTCTGAAGAGCTGTCAAACAAAACATTCCAGTACAGTCCTGGGCAGTACACTAAAAGCACGTTTGTGTTTAAATTATAGGCCAATATTTTGGAAGCATCTTCAAGCTGATTTCTGTTTCACTTTCATAGCAGTACTTAGATGTAAAAACAGCTGCCTAATATTAAATTCTTTGGTGGTTTAAAATTACATTAAAAACACATTGAAGACTTAATAAGGCAGGTCTCTCCCCCTTTTTTAGATCTTTGTGCATACAAATGTTTTTCCGGTGGGTCATTTTATTGAAGAGGATGAAGCAATAATACACAGAGAACATCTGCAGTCCCCCACTTAGACAGAGGCTGTGCTTCCCAATATGTAAAGCTAAAGACACAGAAGCACATCTTAAATATATGCAGCCCTTCAATACATGTCTCTGTGATTTTTTAACTTATTAACTTTAACAACATTGCTCTCAAGCCTGGATAAAAGCATAAATGCTTTCCTGGGTTGAAAGAAGACTCATAAATACAGGTATTAATTGGTAACAGACTGACTTTCATTGTTAGGAAAAAAACATAGAAGTGTTTAGCTATCTTACTGTTCCACTTGCCAAGTTGAGTACTTTTTCAGTTAGGCCTCTTTTTTTTAGAGTGACTCTTCATATTCGTACTCAATTTAAAATACCATCAAATTTCCAGCTCCCAGCAAGTGAAAGGCCATCACTTAACAGAATTCAAGTTTCTTTAAAGCACCTGCTGGTAGACATTAAAACCTGATGCACTGTAGAATGACTTACTGATTTTAAAAACCAAGGCAAGTAGTGTACTGGTGATCTTGTCTTTGTAGGTAACAATACTAGATACCAGAGGAATAAAGAAGCATTGAAGTCTGACTTGCCTGGTTTGCTCTGAGTAATTTATTCCTTATTTAAGCCATACATGCTTACATATTCATTCACTATGAAGCAATTCTCTCTGCATCTCTCTAAGTTAATGCTGTTGCCTCTGCTCTACACTGGGACCTTCTTTGCTGAGCCCAGCTGGTTGCAGCTCCTGCAGTGTGATGTACGTATGGGTTTTCATTGCAGGTAGGGCCTTACCCTCTGCTCTTTGACTCCCTTACGATATACAAATATGTCAGGAGTCCAAGCAAATGTAATCTGATTCCACAAGATTAACAAATGTGCAGGTTGGACAAAAAAGATATAGCAGTCAGTCCAAATTCCTGGTGCTCTATGTTCAGTTTACTAATGTAGTGAGTTGTTACTGAGATGATAAATTGGCCTTTTTCCAGCTATTGAATCTTAAACAGCTCTGGGAGCACAAGGTTGCTGTGCAACCTTTTATATAATCACCTGACCCTGACTGACTCTGGTACCTCTGACTTTCAGCTGTCACACACACATATACTAAACAGCTGCTATTGGAAGTATCTGTATCACACACTCACTGCCTTGCCTGGTGCTCCTAAACATCTTCTCAGAAGTCCCCTGACCTCAACCTAGGGTCTGCAGTACATGTATCCTTGGCTGAGGATGTTGCTTTTAACAGGTGGGATTCTGAAAAAAAAAGGAAGAGCACAAACATGCCCAATTTCTATACAGAGGAGAAATGAGATAAAAAATGAAGAATTCTCTCCATACAATAGGGACCTTTCAAATTCTTACCTGGCAGGGTAGCGTGAAGCTTTGCTGTGTCCCTGGCACCAGGATTTGGGATACTTGATAAAGGATGCAGAAGCAACCTTATGAGAAGTCCATTTTACACAGAATTCACTTTCACTAATTCTCTGGTGGACTTTGTACACCTAAATCAATAACCCACTGGTTGGTAGCTGAAAGTGCTGGGAATGATTGAGATGACATTGAACATCTGCCATGTGCATCCATTTATGATCACTATCAGGTATGGGGTAATGAATCGGCTGTCTCTTTGCCTTGACCCGGAAAGACTGTGATTATATTCAATGTGGTGCTTTTAATGTGAGCCTTTTCTTCTATCTTCATATGCCCAGTTAGAGGCCAGCTTTTTTCTCCAGTGCTATTGAAGTTTACTGCAAGGTGTATGTCAAATATTCACTAAGCACACATGCTTACATAAATCAGAATGATAATTCAGCCTTGGAACTGATAAAGATTTTTGAAATTATAATTCCACTTCAGTCACACTTACCCTATGTTATAGTAAGGTTTATAACTCAAAAAGATTAACAAAAGAAAAGAAAAATGTGTACACCATCTCTTAGAAACTTCAATCGAAAAGGCTAAGTTCTAGAAGGTAGTTATATAGAAGACAGAGGCCCCATGCAAAAGTTGCTTCAGGGGAAGTGTCATCTGAATATTCAAACTAACCTAATAGTTTACCATGATAACTGTTAAACATTGAAATAGATTACACAGGGAAATGCAGGGAAATAGGTTGCTTTGAAAATATTCAACAGTTTGACAGAACTCCTGGATAACCTAATCTAAAGCCCCATTTTGAACAGAACATTGTAGAAGACCTCCAGAAGTCCCTTTAAGCCTAGCCTTTTAAATGTCTTCTGCAGTTCTGTGAAATTTTGTAAAGTTGTAGTATATTCAAAATTTGATGTAGCTCTCCAGCCTCTTCAAAAACAACTTTCATCTATAATTAGCTCATCTTACAGATACTTCATACTAAGCAAGTAATACTTGACAAGTTGCTGTACGGTATTCTATGAAATATTTTCCCACCACTGAGCATGACAGTAATATCAACAGTGGGAATAAATTAAAATCTACTGCTCTAGCAAATGATTGAGAATCAGCTTGTTCTTTCCTGTATCTGTAAGATGCTTGCATATTTCCTTACTGATGCAGGACAATAAACTTCTGAGTAACATCATCTATTCTGGCATCTCAGGTTGAAGACTGACAGGTTTCTGAAAGGTATATTGAGGCATCTAAGAGGATTTCTAAAGGCAGATGAATATCTTGTTCCAGGTGATTATCATGTATTCAGGTACTAGAGAAGTTTACATTGAATCATATTTCTGAACTTCACTGAAGGTGATAGTTAAAAGCAAGCACTTCAGGGACAAGCATGGAAATTAGAATATCTTCTCTGCTATGCTTTATTGAGAGGTTTGTGGGCAGGAGAGTACTCTTTGGAAAGCAAAAGCCATTTCACAGTCAGTCCACAGAACTGTTTGCACGTTGTCTTGGATTGCACAATACACTCTATACACCCTCAGGCCACAGAGCTCTGGTGATTTGTTGTTGAGCAATACTTCAAAATCGAGGACTGTTGAGTTCATCAGTTACAAAAGTGAAGACTCAAGAAAAAGTCTTGGTTTCATAATTATCTCTGAGCATGAAAGAAGGCAGAGATTTCTTGAATTTGGAGACAAGATAGCATCACATGAGGGCATAACCTTTGTCAGCGATAGTTCTTAGCACCATCATCAAGCTGCAGGTCTTTTCTTTGCTGGAAAGCCAAGCTGCTGACCAAAGCTGCCCACTATGGGTTCCCTATAACATTGTATCTTTTGGCAGGACTGTTTCTAACAGAATATATCAAACCTCTGCTTTAATTGAATCTGAATGTCAAAATAATAACAACCATCAAAACATAAGGACCAAATGCTTGACCAACCCAGTGGCCTTCTATGATGGCGTGACTACATCAGTGGAAAAGGGAAGAGCTACAGATATCAATTATCTGGACTATGTAAAAGTCTTTGGCATGGTCCCCCACAACATTCTTCTCTCTAAATAGGAGGGAAATGGATTTGATGGATGGACTGTTAGATGAGTTGGGATAGTCACATCCAGAGGGATGCGGTTAATGGCTCAGGGTCCCACTGGACATCAGTGACAAGTGGTGTCCCTCAGGGGTCTGTATTGGGACCAGTGTTATTTAATGTGTTCATTACATATACATATCATATAAGTAAAATACATGTTGTTATGTATTTATTATGTATTCTTAATATCTTCATTAATAGACAGTGGGATCAAATGCACCCTCATCAAATTTGCAGACGACACCAAGCTGAGTGGTGCTGTTGACACACCTGGGGGTTGGGATGCCATCCAGAGGGACCTGGATAATCTTCAGACGTGGGTCCATGGAAGTCTCCTGAGGTTTAATAAGACCAAATGGAAAGTGCTGCACCTGGACAAGGGCAAACCCTGGTATCAACACAGTCTGAGGGATGAACCTATTGAGAGCAGCCCTGCTGAGAAGGACTTGGGGGTGCTGGTGGGTGAGAGGCTGGACATGACCTGGCCATGTGCACTCACAGCCCAGAAACCAAATGTGTCCTGGGCTGCATCTAAAGCAGGGCAGGCAGCAGGTCAAGGAAGGGGATTCTACTCCTCTACTCTGCACTGGTGAGACCCCACCAGGAGCTCTACAGTCCCCAGCACAGGAAGGATATGGATGTATTGGAGCAAGTGCAGAGGCCACCAAGATGATTAGAGGGCTGGAGCACCTCCTGTATGAGGAAAGGCTGAGCGAATTGGGATTGTTCAGCTGGGAAAGATCATCCCTAAGCTGTCTCTAATTGTGGCCTTCCAGTACTTGAAGGGAGCCACCAAGAAAGATGGAGAGGGACTTTTTACAAGATCATGTAGTGATAGGACAAGAAGGAATGGATTAAAAGAGAGGAGGTTCATATTAGGAGGAAGTTCTTTGCTGTGAGGGTGGTAAGGAACTGGAACAGGTGTCCCAGAGAAGCTGAGGATGCCCCAGCCCCTGAGGTGTTCAAGGCCAGGTTGGAGAGAATTCTGAGCAACGTGGTCTAGTGGAAGGTGTTCCTGCTCACAGCTGGGACCTTAAAGATCATCTAGTCCCAACCACCCCTGCCATGTTCACAGACACCTCCCAGTAAACCAGGTTTCTCAGAGTTCCATCCAGCCTGGCCTTAAACCCCTCAAGGGATGGGACATCATCAATTTCCCTGGGGAACCTATTGCAGTGTCTCACCACCCCCCAAGTAAAGAATTTTTTTCTAGTATCTAGTCTAAATTTCTCTTCTTTCAGTGTGTAACCATCACTCCTTGTCCTGTCACTAGAGTTCCTGATGAAGGGTCCCTCTCCAGCTTCCCTGAAGGCCTCCTTCAGATAGTGGAAGGTTGCTATGATGTCTTAACACAACCCTCTCTTCTTGAGGCTGAACAGCCCCAGCTTCCTCAGCCTGTCTTTGTAGGTGAGGTGCTCCAGTCCTCTCATCAACTTTGAAGCCCTCTGGACTTGCTCCAACATGAGACTTCTTTTTTTCATCACTTAATGAAAGTGATGTAAATGACAAACCGTTCTTGTAAATGACAAACAGACATGTCTGGTGGAGTAGTGTTTTAATTGTTTTCATGTGATCATTTTGTAGGGACTAAACCTTTGTTCTCTTTCTAGTGATACTTACAGTGAAAACACAAAGGCTATATATCCAAAGACTAGAAACAGTCAGTCTAGGAGACTTTAAATAGTAAAAGAACTGTCAGCATAAAATTGTGCATCTTCAGAAAGACAGACATTAAGTATTTTCATAGTGTGCAACAGAAAACAGGTGCCCGAGCTTCACCTTCCTGCAAGAATACGGTTTCAACTGCTATCAGTCACCATTCTTGTGTCACCTACCTTCAGAATAAATGGATACAGTATTGCTATTTGACTCCTTGAAACACAGCAAGTAGTAGTTGCCTTTTTCATAGGGTACCTAAGCAAGCTACCATTAGAAATATCTGCATTGGATGTTTATGCTCTGTGTTAAGAGAAACAAGACAGGAGAGACAGCAGCAGAAGAAAAAGAACACTTACCTTCTCCTTTCCCTCAAAAGTGAGGCAACCATCTCTAAATAGCATAGTATGGCTATAAGCTGCAGGATAACATACATGATTCTCATTTTGTAGCTGAATAGACTAGAATAGCCATGACCAAATTTATGTGGTCCTTTGTTATTTATTACCAAGAGAACAAACAAAAAGCAGTGTTTACTGAATGTTGCCAATAACTGGCCAAAACTGCCTTACCGTAAATGCTCTAAAGTCCACTTCTCAGAAAATTCCGCCTTTTCTCCAGAATGGGGATTGGGAAATACTGTGCAGTAGTTTCAAGATTAAAAATAAACCAATTTTGTTTAATAGTTCCTTTTGAATAAAGGAATGACATTATGGATTGAAATACAGAACCATCAACTGCTTAGTGAAAAAGCTGTCATAGCAGTGACTTATGTAAGGAACAAATAGTTCCTAAAGCAGAGCTGTTTACAAGTTCAGTGTCTAACATCTTTGGGATCCTCATTGGAGTACTGGAGGATTAAAGCTCCAAGATGTCTTTTTTTATTCCTCCTTGAGCCAATATAAAAGAAAACACACTATTTTTTTGTTGTTTTGAAGGAGATTGAAACTCCTCTAACTTCTATTCTGTCACCAACACCCAAACCACAAGTTAGCTCTTTAGAAGGACATTCCTTTTCAGTAGTTGCTGTAATCCAGACAAAGCATCATGTGTTGGACACAGTCACAGGACACAAATCACTCATAAATAACCTGCTGTTCAGCTGTTAAGAATTAAGTATCTGGATGCAAGCTTAAAATAATAATGCAGCACACAGGTATTTCAAATTATCATGGGTAATTAAAAAAAGCATACTTGATTTTTTTCTGTTTTCTGCTTTTTTTCCCCTATTCAAGCCTTGATTTGCGATTTCATTTAAAGGAACTTAAAACTGCTGCAGCCCCAGTCCAGCTAGATGAGTCCAGTTGCATTTCAGTGTTGGGCAAGAATGCAAGACAGACACTTGTAATATTATATTGTCTCATCACACCTGCTATGACTGTTCAGAGTAAATAGCTCTTCAAAGTAAACTAACAGACCAGCAAGCACCTTTGGCCAGCTTGTTAACAAGCTCTGAGTGATCATCCAGACATACATTTCAAAATTCCAGCATAGGAGGACTGTAAATTTTTGCTTGACCAGCAAACAGTGATACAGAACCTTAACTCAAATGCTGATAAACATACTCCTTCACACAGATACCAAGACAGTCAATTGTCTTGTTAGTTCTAATGGTACTAAATTACATGTTGCTATGCAGTCAAGGAAAATAATAATAATAATAAAAATATCTGATTCTGTGTAAAGCCCCTTAGGACCTGTATTTCAAGCTGGATACCAACTCTCTTGTAACAAGTTATTTTCAACCCCTTAACTATCAAACAGTATTAAAAATAAGCAGGCTAAGTGCTTTCCTAATGGATTTATTTTTTTATAGCCATCTCTGTTAAAGGAAGTGTATAATTTGAAGATAAGCTAAATGTCCTAATTAAGATTTCCCAGCATCAATTTAGATCTCCTGCAAAGCTGGAACACAAGCTGCATTAATGAAACTTCTGAATGCAATGCAGGTACCCAACTTCCATGGTCCTGAAGAAAGGAGTAGGAAAACATCTTTAGTAGCAGCCTGAGCGGCTAACAGGACAAGGTCCGAGTGAGTTTACTAGATCAGTTGGAGATTTTATTTTTCAATATGGCACAGCATTTGTTGAACAGGTCCAATGCAAGAAGTTACAAAGAGACACTTTGCTGTCAGACAGCTATAGAACCTGTGAGGAACTCCTAGTGTCAAGTACACCACAAGATTGAGCTCACAAAGGACACAATCAACAGCCATACACTCAGTTGGTATGAAGAGTTGCTTCTGTTTAATGTCATTAGGTAACATCACTTGAGATACTACAGTTTTATATAACAGTGTAACATCCATAAGTTTCTATATTTCCAGTTTCAGACAAATACTTAAATTTGTGGGTGGGTTTTTTTTTTTTTTTTTGCATTGCAGAAAGTGCAAGAGAGGTTTAATACAAGACTAATTGAGTGAATGGCTGATTTGGGTACTAAGACTGTATTCAAGTTGA
Source organism: Grallaria varia (assembly GCA_013396735.1). Classification (NCBI taxonomy): domain Eukaryota; kingdom Metazoa; phylum Chordata; class Aves; order Passeriformes; family Formicariidae; genus Grallaria; species Grallaria varia. The sequence goes on from VWZG01003538.1 coordinate 50,478, forward strand.
CTTGCTTAACTGCAGTCAGCAACTGCTTAGGCATTTGATTTAACAATACCCTTTCAAGTTTGTTCTTAGTACTAACAGAAAAACCTCTGCCATCAGTCATCACCACTGGCCAAGAATGTAGCTGTTACAGTCAGTTGTAACAAACTGATTTAAAAATCTGTTAGTAAAGAGGTTCTTGAGGAAAGGCATGTTTTTCAAGAGATAGAGTACTACCTCACATTAATGGCAAAAGGTGTTACATCTATCCACAAGGAGTCTAGTCATGGAGTGAAGCCATTGTTGTCTTTTTGCTTTCTAACATAATGGAAACATGCCATACTACACCATGTGACAACTCAAACTGAGCAACATCAGCAACATTCACTGAGACATAAGCAAGAAGCCTACTTGCTTGTTCCGTTTGTCTGCCAAGCCACTTTAATAGTAAAGTAATGCTAGTAGATTTCCCTCCCTGAAAAATGCCATGTTAGCACCAAGACAACAGTTAGTGTCCACAACTACCTCAAAGTTCTGCAAGAAGTTTTTCAGCTTATCTGACTACAGTGTAGGCCTCTAGTACTCAGGGCTTCAGCAGTGCTGTTACAGACTCCGCAGTCCCTTTATTACACATTTATGGCAGAATGATAATTTTACATTTAGTGAAATAGACTAGTATTAGACTCTTCCTCTACATAGTTACATTTATATGGCTCAGAGACTAAGTCATCTGTCCAGTCACCAATTAGTATTGAGTAGCATCCACTTAACTTTACAACTGGCTGATGCTAGCAACAGACCTAGTTGTTTAAAGGTGTGGATTTTCAGCTACTAGTTCAACACTCTTAGGTGCAGGCAACACCTCTTCCCCAGGTACATTAAGTTCCTGTATTTCCGGACAGTAAGTGCTACATAAAGAAAAGTGGTGACCATATTTACGAGACACATGACTTTGTACTGCCAAGCTCTTCTACAGAAGATTGCAAAGAACTAAAGTAAAGTTAACATCCACCAATATGAATTTGGGTTTCCAGCATGAGTCAATATCCCCATTTGCTTTGCCCTGAATTATCTTCACAGCATGCTCTTTGAGTGTTCATGCTTCAGTCCACCTGGATATGTTACAGATTGCAGACATCATGGAACAGCAGCAAGAGTGACAGACAGCTAAGTGAAACATGTAGAAAAATCATGTTGAGAAGAGGTCCAGTTATTCCATTTGTCCTTTTCTGGTTGCACCTAGTATGATGGAAAGGATTTAAAGTTAGGATGGCTAGAGGTAATAGCTTTATTGCTTAAACTAGCTTAGAGCCAAGGAAAACAAAACCAAAGCAATAAACATCAACTCTTGTCTTCTGTCAGAGTTAGACAGTATTTCACAGGATGCTTTAGAGGTATGGAAGAGGAATAGGTTTGCTAGATCAATAGTTCATGTTCTCTGTCAATGGTATGAGAGTTTGAATTATATTAGTTTCTAGCAACAAGGGCTCCTATAACACCTTTTGATTAAAATCAGAGTAAGGCCATAAAAGCCTTATCCTAATTTTACTCCAGTTCACCCAGACTCCAAACCTTCTATTATTGTGGTGATTAAACTTCAGAAAGCTGTATGGGGCACTGTATGCTCACACACTCCTGAAGGTATTAAGTCAGCCCATCTGAGTACTGCAGCACATATTTACTCATTAACTTTCCTCAAGGAAAGGAAATCGAGATCTGTTGTGGCCTCAAGATTTAACTCTGTGGAAGAATAAAGTGTTTATTTCTAAGAAGGTGAAGCAGACTAGGCTTAGACAGAATGCAGCTATGTACAAACCTGAGTAAAGGTAGACATTTTCTTTTAGGGACTGTTTGCCATACTTCAGAGCGCATTAGTGTTTTTAGAGCTAGCTCTTCACCAAACATTTCCTCAATCAATTTCAGAGAATGAAGTAGGTTGTTTTCTTAGTGGAAGACTTACCTGACCTATGCAAATGGGTTGCCAAAATTATCACCAAAAGGACCAGAAGGTAGTTTCTGAGATTCCTTTCAAGGAAAAAGAAATAAGGTGTTAGTGGATTTCCAGGTTTCAACAGATTTACTCTGCATGGCTTTATCAGCTAGTTCATGTTCCAAACTTCTGGAAAGAATACCTCAGTCCCTGCTGAATACACATTAACTGTACTGCTTTAACAAGAGAAGTGGGCTCTAGTCTGTGTCAGCAGTCATCCTAGTGCAATGCAAGGTGTCTTTCAGAAAAGCCATGTATGCTTCCTGAACACTCCTTTAGAGCTGAGAGAATGGGGTCATGATGAGATCTCTTTCAATCAAATGCTAGAAGTCTTAAGTCTGTATTCTGGAACTGGTCCAGAATTTCCACAAGGGCTTCAAGTGCTGGGTCCCAAATGGAATGATGCGGTGAAGCCACTTCCTACCACAGAGTATTGAACATGGAATCCCATATGTTCAGCTGGAGAGCTGCATAATCCACATTGCTCAGTCTACTCTAAAGAGAGGTAAGTCTAACCAAAGGGTAATATTTCTGCAGCTACATTATTTTATACTCTTTTGTGGAAGATCCCAATACTGAAGAATTTTCTGCTAGTGCTTGCAGCTTGGGGAACTGGTTATGGAGTCAAGCCAGATGGAATAATACTTCATTAGCCTTCTTGCAACAAATGCCCTCTGTTAGATTACATATTAGCCTCAAACATGCAAAAAGTTTTTGTTGTATGGCCTCTAAAGCCAGAACTAAGCCAGTATTCAGACACAGGCATCCTTTTTATTAAGGAGAAACATTTTTGATGGGTTTTTGAGGTTTGTTGTTGTTTGTGGGTTTTTTTTGTTTTTTTTTTTCTTTAGACTACTTACAGATGAGGCACTGAAAAGATCTGTTTTAGCTTGACTTTCAAACAGGCCCTCAGTCGGCAGCACACTTTGTTGAGAAGCAGGCTTTGGTGGTTCTAAGAAAGAGAGATATCGCTATAATCACTTAACAGCTTTAACAAGTACTCAGCTCTGTCTGTATGGCAACATCAAAGCTCATCTAATTAGAAACACAAAACTTACATGGAAGTTGCTTTAAGTGACCTCACAGTTTTAACTCCTGCTTGTCACTCACTACACTTAAGCTAGATGGAAATTCTAACACGGTACAGACTTAAGTCTACCTCGTTCTAATCAAGTAGTTTAGGCACTAGGTGTCAGTGTTTAGCCACTGCTCTTGATCAGTTTTTCAATTTATCAGTGGAGACAGTACTCTGTTTCAGTAACCACTGACTGCAATTTTTAGTTCTATCAGAAAAGACTGATGAGCCATCCCAATCTCTGAGCAGCTGCACAATCAGAAGAGAGGGAAGAGAAAAAAAAAAAAAAAGATTTTAGCAGTCATTTTAGCAGACAACTCACTAGCCTCCCTGTCATTATAATCTGTACTATCTTGAGGAATGCCTACTTTGTAACTAAAATAAATGCTGAAAGCTCCAGAAGCACCTGAAAGGCTTTGCTGCTCTCCTCTCCTTGCTGGTACTGCAGGTGGCTTTGTCAGCTGGAAGTCTTTGAACATTTCCTTGACATCCTTCATCTCTTTGTCCCCAAGTGGATCCAGAGCAATGAAAGCATCACTCTCTTTCTTGGATGGCTCCTTCTGTGGTGCAGTTCTAGGTGGTGGCTGAGGTGGACTAGTTGTTGTTGACCCAGAGGGCAGTACAGATGGTGACGGAGTAGGTAGTGTTGAAGATGGGAACATACTGGTCTGGAAGGGATTTATAGCACTGGATGGCTGTGCCCAAGGACTAGATGGAACTTGTGTTGGCTGTGGCCAGAGACCAGAAGACTGAGTGGCTGCTGGACTGAAAGATGCAGATTGGTTCCAGCCTGACATTGCTTGAGCACCAAAGGCAAGTGGCTGAGTAAATCCTGTAGGCTGAGCACTCATCATAGACCCAGGAAAGACTGGTGCAGTCTGAGTGAAGTCAGGTGTCTGTGCAGCCCACGGTGAAGAAGTTACTGGCAAACCACCTGGGGGAGGGAGATTATTGTTACACAGCACTTCAGTCATCGTAAGAACTCACAGGAGTGTATCAAATTCCACAGAAGGTACCAGCAAAACATTTTCATGTATTGTTTGCAAAAAGCTCTTGGTTTACACTTACAAATCAAACCATTTGGGGAGTAGCAGGGGTGGGAGAAGAGGATTGATTTTTTACTTTGCTGCCTTTCAATGCTGGAAGAAAAATATTGAGGTTGATGTAACAAAAGCAGGAATATGCCTAGTCCTAGCACAGACCTGACAGATGCATTGGCCATATAGTTACTTCTGTGTAAATGATTAGTAAGACTCTGCAGCAATGTTACCCTAGTTTCATAAGTTCTGCTTGGCTCACTTGAGCCTTCTGTACCTGAAACAGCAATCTGCTGTCAAAGCTAAAGCAAAAAAAACCTGATCTAGTTAAGAATGCAGGGTTTAGGCCTCTATTCACAGAATTTAATAGTCTAGGTCAGATTAGAGGATTAAAGGACACAGCACTATATAAGAAGTAAAGGAAAACTAGAACCTCTGTTTTGGTGTTAGCAGATATCTTGGACTGAAGCAAGAAGACCTTCACTTGTAAACTAACCTAGACCAGACAACGAAGGTGCTGAGAAGAGGTCCAGTGGACTAGTTAGCACAGGTCCTATTTGTGCCATTGAAGTCAAGCTGAGGCTCTCTGTAGTTGGTGAAAAGAAATCTGAGCTGAAAAAGTCATCCGTTGCAGTCTAGAAAGAAAAAAAATTTTTTGAGATGCCATGTACTAGCATGATCAAGGCTCCCTAATCCAGGGCTACAAGCATTTATTTCATCTAAAGCAGAGCAGGGAGCTTTGACAGATTATTTAGAAACCAAGTATGAGAGTTTCAAACATCACCATTTTGTTCATGCTGATGGAGATACATGGCATTAATATACAGTACTTAACAAGTAAACAGCAGAAGAGTAGGACTTAGTGAATTATTTGCTATCATAATGAGCTCCCCTCTGCACCCCACTCTTTTAAACACTACTGCTCAGTCTGCAGTGACCCCTACAGTTGTGGCAAGGCCAGCAGCAGAGTTTTGCTTGATTTGAGTCCAAGACAAATGAAGCTGACCCAGAGCCACTCTGTGTCTAATCAGGCAAGTCACTGAGATGTCCCACATTAGGCAAATACTGAGAAAGTACATAGGTTTCTGTAAGCTAATACGAGTATCTCTTTGTTATGAAACCATAGCTTGATGGGCATACTGCTATCATAACAGGTTCAGGCATTATATCAAGTGTCAATATGCTTAGCAGCATACTTACCAGACCTTTACAGAAGTATGGCAGCATTAAGGAAGAGAGTATAGAATTTAGTGACCATAAGTATTTTTTCTTTTAAGAAGCATTCATGAACATTAGAAGGTACTACATATGCAGAAAGGTTAGAGTAAGCATGGCAGGCAGAAGTAGATGTATTCATGCAGCTATTTAGCCAGTTACACAGCACAAAGAAAGAAAAGCTTCCTTCACCCAGCTTCTTCAAGTAAAAGCATGCATATCACCATAAATTAATTGAACATTGTTCACCTTGACAGACCTCCTTCCTCTTCCTGGCTTGGTACTCTGTGGTGGTGGGCTAATTGTTATAGACTCATGTGTCATGAACTGGATACTGTTGTTTTCAGAATCCAGCTTTACTCCATTCTGCAGAGATACTCCTTTGGAAGGACCTTCCGCAAACAGGCTTGATGGGACATTCTGTTCTCTCTCTGGTACCCCATCTGGAGTTCTTGCTGCAGGCAACTTATTCCCAAGTGGCCACTGGCTTGTTAGTGCTTCTTGTTTGCCAGTTCTATTAGAAATCTGGTCAAACTGTTTACCAAAGTACTCAACTTCACCATTTGAAGCACCGTTACCCACCGATGTCAAGGTACTCAGACTTTCCTTCTTCTGATCAGATTTTAGTGAATCAAATGAAGGCGGTGCAGATTGGTCTGGCTGCGTGAAAGGATCATCACTGAAAGGGTCTGGATTAGGTGTGGGAAAGAAGCTGAGATTGGCAGAAAAAGAACTCTCAGGCAAGAAGGGTGGCTGTGCCTTTGGTTGTGCAAGAGAGGCTGTGATGCCATTCAAGAAGAGATCCTCTTTTGTAAAAGTTTGTTTGGTCTCAATTTCAGAATTAAGATCCACTAACAGAATCTCTTTAGCCTCCTATTTGTTCAGAGAGAAAAATAAAATTAGTTTTATGTAGGATTTGCTGCACAGTGCAAAAGCTCAAGGAAAATAACTGCAAAAGACGACACCTTAGCATCTACCACATTACACTGGTAAATATTCAGTCACACAGGCAAGCACTGCTGTCTGTAGTCAAATCATAGCTACTTGATTTCTGAAACAGTAGTAAAAGCACCTGTTTAGAGATCCCATGGTTAAATATCAGATGCATCTTCAGTCTAGTGACTGTAGAGTCATTAAGCACTAATTACACCTAGGCTTTCACTTGAGTCAAGAACTCCTGTTTGAGTTCTAGCCCTTAGTTGTGAAATCACACTTAGTGTGACTTCAAATTGCAGTCTCAGCTTCAGAGTAAGACTGGAGAGCTATTTGCCAGTGAAGATGTAAACATGCCAACTCTCCTCCACCAAGCACGCAGCAGAAGGGTGAGACTTGGTCACTACAGCTGGGTTGGCAGCACCAATTGTAACACAGCTGACAGTGGCTTACAATGCCACATTAAAAGTGATAGGATTTTTGGGTCATGCTGTTGTATGACAAGGTTTATGCATACTTTTGTGCACTTAGGCCAAATTGTGAGCTAGAGGTACTAGAATGACAGTAGTTACTCCAGTTAGTAAGGGTGTACTTCTATAGCCCTACCCCACTAGTATACTGATGATCACTAGACAGATGTCTCAGTAAAACTGGTATTTATTATTAGGACTAAGTTTGCTTTCAAAGCAAAAGACAAGACACTAAAGATAGACTCTACTTACTGTGGGACTGCTCATATCAGGAGGTGTTGACATATCCCCAAACAACTCCATCTGGTCAACTCCCTTGAAGCCAGAAATATTGAAATAATTGGTTAGAGCTCTTGCAAGATCAAGAATCAAGCATTACACAGATTTCCTGTAAACACATCTGTAAATACTGCATCTTCCACAGAATATGGAGAGTCAATTGTGAACTCCTTAAGGACATCAGCATAAAGTTCTAAAATCTAACCTACCAGTTTCATTTTCTCAGCTTGATCAGCAGATAGTGCATCACCACCATTCTGTAATGGATATCAGTGTCAGCAACAATTGGATTATCAAAACTTGCCTTAAGCACTTGCAGGCTTTAAAGAGCAAGTGATGCAAAGAAGAAACATGAGGGAGACCACTACTCAGTATTAGTTCCATAGAAACCCTTCAGTCCCATTTCAGTGTAATTTGGAATCTGACATTGCCTCCATAATGCTGGCAGCGTCAACGAAGTCAAAGCTAGTTGTGATGCAGCAGCATACCTAATCAAGAGAGATTGAGCTGGAATGACTTACCTCAGTCTTACTTGGTTCTTCACTCTAGAGAAAAAAAAGAAGGCTTTTAGTGCCAAGACATCATGCAGAATATCAAAAGTCTCTCACATTGGAGGAGCTTGCCAGACCTAGGTAATCAGGCTGCTAGTACAACTACCAGCCAATAGCTTCAAGTGTTTGCAGATTTAGACAGACCTCAATGTCAAATCTTACAAGAGCCCAGAACTCAGCCAAAGCTGAAGGAAAATTTACTTCTATTCAGAGTAATGCAATTGATGTATTTTACTCACCTTTTTATTTTCTTCTTCTTCTTTCTTCTTCATATTGTATATTAGTTGAAAGAGATCCTTAAGATCAACAACTAGAGGCTCAGCCTGAAAAAAATGTAGACTTTAGGACATGTACTCCTTTCCCCTGTACTTCTACTGAAGCAATCTGTGCTGCAAGCCAAACTTTCCTAAATGGAGCAAGAGTTAGGCTGAGATAACAGGAAAAGCAAGAGTTTAAAGGCTTGTTTAGTCTTTATACAAGAGAACTTACACAGAATCTGAGAAGAATGAAGCACAACCAGTTTAGAATGGTTGTTAACTCCATAGGAATAGTGTCTGTATTTGTGCTAAGTCTGCTATGTTTTTGCTAAGAAGTTTGTAGTACAATACTCTCTGAGTGCGTGGCAAGTCCTAGAAGTGCAAAATTTATCCAAGCCTTCTGGTAGCCTTCTGAGAGGAAAAACATTTTGCATTTGTCTGCTTTCTACAAACTCTAGCACTGAACCTGGAGATAATACTACATTTATTTCAAACAGTACACAAACAGCAAATGAGCAAGACAAGCATAAGGTAAGTTTACTGTCACCGCAAAAGTGTAAAACAGATCAGCTTTTAATGGGATCTGTGTCATGATGACAGCTTAATGTGAGTTAGGAAGCATGGAATTTCCTGCACATCCTTTAAAAATGTTTTTGCTGAGATGGTGGCAGATTCAGCTGTACGGCTCTGGAACTTTTTCTTTAGACATACAGCAGCTGTATCAATGCCTAGAGCAGGACAGGTCCCCCTCTTCAGCCACCATCATTGGCTCAATCAGAGAGTCGACTGAACAGATCTCATTGTTTACATCTGTCACCATCCTCTCCTAATCAAGGGTTTTAGGCATGCAAATGCAGGAAGAGGCATTTTAAGAGTTAACAGAGTACAGCTGCAGCAGACTAGAGTTGCAGAAGACCTTACTTCTCAGCTAGAGAAGTTTCTGTCAAAAACAACCAGAAGCAAGTCAAGAGCTGTCTACAGGTTGGCTGGGCTTGGTGGCTGGCAAGGAGCACTCCATGGTGAAATGAAGGAATAGATTCCATAGTCCATACAAAAGGCTTTTGTAATTATTCTACAATTCCAGTGAAACCAGTACAGCACAGAACTCTGATGCACTAATAAAACAGACTTAGGACAGGGCCTTATAGCTGTTAATGAAATAATAACATGCTTCAACAAGGAGCCCCTCAGTCCCATCTGTGGTGGGTCTGAAGCAGCCAACAGGTTCTCCAGGAGGGCAGGCATGGATGTGTAAAATAAATTTATAGCTTTGACATCTTGGCTGGTCAAGTCATTATAGTGACTGTTAAAAAACATTATAGTGACAAGCTAATTAATACCTAACTTCAGTTCATTTATGGAAATTCTCAGCAGTATTTCTAAGTAGCTCATTTCCAATACTGCTTATGTAGAGATTCTCCTCAGAGAGACAAACCACACATACAGAATTTTTGCACAGGAGGAACTTATCAAAGAAGGATCAGAATTCCTCACAGAAGCAACTCTAGGAGGATCAGACCTGCCATTTACTGGCCCCAGAATCACTACTGCAACTGAGTAAGAGATTTCTCTGCTACATAAGACAAAGCATCACAAGAACTAGACCAATAGGAGTTCTATCTTCCTCTTAATTCTGAGTGAAACTCTGGCTATTTTACTCAAGAATTAGCATTCTCACTGAGAGAAGCCCAGGAAAACAGCTCTGTTCATCTCACTAATGACTTCTATGGTGCATGGACAAATTAAGCATTGTTAGAGTAAACAAGACTAAGTTGAGTGTTTTTATTCTGGGCTACAAAGAAGCTGTAAAAGACAGAAGCCAGTGGGGATACAGATAATTCCTTTGGTCCACCTCCCCATAATGAGTCTATTTGTGCTCATATTCCCCACTGGAGTTTTGTAGGACTACCAGCAAAACACTACAGCCTTATCACATATTAAATGTTTACACAATAGCATTATTCATAGCAAGTGGAAGATGGATAGGAACTAATCCATACCTGTTGAGCTGTTTTTATGGCAAAAAACTGGTGCTGGCCTTCTCCACCACATATATAACCAAAGGCACGGTTGTCTGTTACGTCCCGGGCAATAAAGGAGATTTTGTTTACCGGATGCTCATGCTCTATGACCTAGAATTGGGAAAAAAATAACTATTGGTTTAAATTGCAGGAGACTATAGCTGCTATTCTCTGTAGTTAGAATGATCTGTTAAAAGGCTTCAGTTCAAGACTCAGATTTATCAGCATTTAAGTAACCACAGTAGGATGTAGCTATCTTTCTGCCTTCAGCATTACAACCCATTTCACAAGCTAATTTTTATACGTGGAAGTGGGGCACAGTGCCATTAAGGAATCTAGTTCAGATTGGTCCAAGTGTTTTGTTTACCTTAAGAATCACATTAAGAAAACATGCTGTATCTTACCCCAGTTTTCTCATCTATTATCTTGATACCAGAGAGGGAGATGTTTACCCAGATCTTCTGTTTGTGTTGACCCTGAGAACGGGCTGCTGCTGCCATTCCCTAAAGAGGATGAATATCAAAGTATTGATGAGACTTTTGTGAGATTGAGCTTTAACTTGTTCTCTTGCAAAAGAATGTGACTGTACCAGTGCTAATCCAGTTACTCCTATGAAACTGAACTTTAAAGCAGCATTCCTCCTGCAACATATGGCTTCACAGGTTTGAAGTAATACCTCAGAACTAGAATGTCTCCTCTGCAAGCATTTTAGAGCTTTAAAACTCATTTTAGTACACAAAATTGCTGCAGTGGCAGCATCTTTACCTGCTTTTCTGGCCTCATTGAAGGTATGTGAGTGTTCTACACTCCAGAAGTAATAGTCTTTGTTGCTGCAGGGTTTCATTTATTTTTTGGCTTATCTGTAACTCTTGGTGTCACCATTGCATTCCCCCCTTCCCATCCAAAACCCAAGCTCACCATCTGTAATCAAATTCATACTATTAGCATTCACACTGGATGCCTGCAGACCCTAAAGAGTGTTCCCACTCTATTAGAGAAACACTGTCCTTTGAGACAGAGGTTACAGCTTTAGAAATAACATCCATCTAGGATGGTGCTGCTACCACTAATCTGTATTTGAAGTTGTGCCAAAGTGACCTTTAATTTGCTTTTTGAAAGCTAATGAGGACGTTCCTTACATGCCAGCTCAAGCCCTTACCTTTAGTTTCATCATTGAATCCTGACTCATTTTGTCTCCTCTTGCCTCTGGGACATCATCAATGCCAATCAGTTTAGCTTTGTATCTTACACCATCAGCTTTGAATCTAGCCAAGAGAGAGTCATCTGTCTTTTCTGGCCCTGGGGACAGAGAAAAGGTTTGGTGGGACCGTTAGTTTGTTTTGAGGTTTTTTTACTTTGTTAAAAGAAAAATGTATATGTTGTGAATTTGAGATCTTTAAAATACATATATACACCATATAAGTACATATTAAAACAGTCCCTTGACTACAGCTAACAATCCTTAGTCCATTCAGCACTGTGTACACTGTAAGATAGTTACTCTTTTAAGGTCACAGTGCTCTTGCAGAACATGGCCTCAGTTCAAAGAGTCCAGTGTTTAATATCTGGGAACTTCAGAACAATTGTTCAACCCTTAAAAGACTGAAATATTTTTTGCAATAGCTAAGTAGATACAGGTGCTAAGAAATCACCAAGCAGAAATTGTTCTTCCCATGGCCATGCAGGATGTTCAAGAAGGCCTTCAGGTTCCCTTTGTCCTGGTGTGCAAGAATAATCTCCTAGTTCCCATACTAGAACTTTCTATCTGCATCATCATTTCTACAAGCCCTGGTACTCCTATCACTTGGGATTTTACCTAATTTGTTATTTCTGCTGTTCCTGCTACTGGGAACTGCTTGCTTTTCTTCTCTGTGCGCCCAACATAGTTCAAGTGTGCACATAGGTGTGTATTTTTACCTGAGGTAATTATATTTACATGATCTAATCTATCAAAAAATATATTATCTGGTCTACCATAATGAGTCTTCTAGCTTCTCTGGACTAGAATCTGTGTCCAGCACAAACCTTCCTGTCCAGAGGGAGTGGAGGAGCCAAGTCCAGGTTCAGACTTATAGCTACCTTGATGGTCCAGGGTCTGGTCACCTTCTCAGGAGGCTTTCATATCTCCAGGCTTATGCTAACTTCTCATGCTCAGCAAATGACTCATTTAACAAAAGAAACATAGCTTTAGAACTTAACGCTAGAAAAAAAACTAAACATAAAATATTTGCTCTTCTAGTCAGCTTGAAAACTCGGAGTTGTTTTAGCTATAGTGTAAGAGTGATCTTGGTTTAGGCAAGTGCATAAGAGTAAGGGCAGTGAATAGAGGAGGTGTTCAAGAGGCAAGCATTTCTTACCTTTCTTTTTTTCTTTCTTTGAAGACTGTGCTTTTGGTGGAGCCTGTTGTTCAGGCTGGCTGGTAGTGGTGGTGGTAGTAGTTTCAGCTTCAGCAGACATGATGAGATAGTGGCCAGTTATGCTTGCTGTAATTTTCAAAAGTACAAATAACAGTTAGTAGGCAGACAATATTTTACCTTGAATAATATGCTAATTAGACCTGTTAGTCTAGTTCTATTTGCCTGCAAACACCTGAAAGCATTAGTAGTGATCACATAGGAAGTCTTGACTCAGCATCAGGCTACAGAGAGTGAAGGTATGGCCACCAGGTAATGAACACTTACCTCAGTAGTACCTAGTCAGTAGATCACAATGACCTACATCAACAGGCTGTACTTAAAATCACCTGCTTTAATCTACCAACCTTTAGCTTTTTAACCCTTTAAAGCTATTTACAGAACCTCAGATATTTTGCTCCATTCTCCTTCAGCACTGCCAGCTGCATCTCTAAAGCAGGATAGGAGAGAATGGAAGAAATATTTGCTAGGATCTGTTCCAAACACCCATGAAGATGACACCAAAACACTCAAAAGAAGCCAATAGATATTCATGTTTATATAACTAGCAGAAGGCTGAGGTTATACCACCCAACAGGTAAAAAAAATTTCCCTTGGCTGCAGACAGGAAAAGCACAACAAAACCCCAAACCCAACCTCTCCACAGTTGTCTTAACAGTAATCAAGTAACCATCAGGTTTTCAAAAAATCATACAAGTTGACAGGAAACTATGGACTTTCAGAACTTAACTCCATGCCATGTGATCCTTTTGCCTCTGTGATATAAATTTAGAAAATGATCTGCAGTCACCATATTTTGCCTCTACACAGATGAAGCATTGACTCACACTTACGAGACAGAGGTACCCACAGAGTGGCTTTGTAGAGTTATGAAGATCACCTATATCCAGACAGAAAGAACTAAACATTCACATATCTATAGAAACCATTCTATCAATCTTCTGTCTAGGATACTGCAATGGCTTTGGCTAATCCGTTGAATTTTAGGGCAAGGAATGAAGTCAAGAAATTGTTTAGGTGATTAAGTAGTTGGTCTACCCTCTAAATCCCACTATAGCCAGGCATGGGCCCACAGATCAAGCCACCCTTTTTATCCAGTATTTGAGACACATTGCATACGCAGGTACAAGTGCTGGAGTGCTGTATATCCTCTTGCATCAGAAATTTGTTATTCTCAACAGCCTATTCCTTGTTTGCCTTAGAGTTGATGCTTTATCCCTTACTTGAAATTCCCTTTCAGAATTTTGCTCTCACTCTGGCCTGACCCTCTTCCCTCAGTTCACTACTAAGTCAATAGCTACAGACTGACTTACCCAGACAGCCAGTTGAGCAATGGATATCAACACTAAACTGATTCTTAACCAAGGAATAACACAGATTCCTAGATCTTAAAGAGAATTTCACCCTGAAAGCCTCCACTCCATTTGACCAGGAAGGAGGCCTTTCAGGAACTAGTTGTTAATATAAGCAAAATTAGATCTAGCTCTTCGAGGAGAAAAGACAACGCAGGAAGAACCGTGCCTCACCAACACTGCCTATGGAGACTTTCTGCTGTGCCTTTTGCACCTGGACTTGCCTATCTCGCATCGGCCTCTTCAGCCATCAGTGTGCTTGCAGCAAGCGTGGGTAGGGCCCTTCCTAAATCTTCGTTCACAAAGCCTTGCCATGATAATGATGGTCTAGCTGCTTACCAGATGGTTTGTGAATTGCATTTAGCATTGCTTAAGTAAGTCAACAGAGATAAAAGTCCTCATATGGCAAAGATCTGTCAGTTATACCTGTTCTCCTCTGTAAGCAACTTATCAAGCCAGAGTTAGGCAATATTTGGTGCAAAGGAACAAACATGTCGCTGTGAAAGTTTCAAGTGGTTCTGGGCAGAAATAGATGTCAGAGGAGGAGGTTATATAGCAAGCCATGGTTATTTATGAAATGTTATCACTGAAAGAGTGGCTCTGTGCCCATTCTGACAAAGTATCAAGGGTAAAACTATTAAGGTGACAGGGATTTTGCAGGATACTTGCAACAGTGCTAAAATGCACTGTGCCTATTGAAACCCACATTTTAATCAGTTAAAATGAAGCCTACTCTAAAACTAGATTGGCTTGTGTGATAGTATAGTTTCGGGTGGAGATAGCCTTTAAACATAAGCAAAAGGAGTCTCTCCCTGGATTTATCAAGTACTTCAGAAATAGAGATAAAGGAAAGAGTTAAGGTTGGATCAGTAGTTAATCACCCACCCCCATTTGGAAGATTAGAGAATAGAAGGAAAGGGCCTAGAAGAGACAGCTAGGACTTGCTCTCAAGAAGCTCAGTTATACCTTTAGGACATTCTGCCCAGTTCCATGCTTCCGTGCTGGAAAGAAGAAACAACAGCCTCCAGGCCTTGAGTCCTGCCTGATAGTGATTCTGCTTCCTCAATTTAATCAGTAGAGCTATACCCAGCTCTGGTGTTACAAAACTACAGTATCTCCTGTTGATGCGTAGAGGCAATAACAAGTAAACAACTTAGGAAGGAGCAAACATGCACACACAAGGCCTTACTTAACTAAGGCAGTAGATATCCCTATGGGCAGGTGCCATCTTTAAACTACAGGAATCTCTAGTCATCATTGCCATCTATCTCCTTCCTAGGGAAGCCAGACCACTCTCTTGCATACAACCAGACAGCAAAATACACTAAGATGGAGGAAGATGGGCAGGGTTACACACAAGTCTGGCTGAACCCTTGCAAATACCCCACCTTACTATGGAGAAGTTAATTCTCAGTGTTAGCAATTCCATTTCAGATTAGTGAGGGCCTTATAGCCAGTTTACAGGACGTCTCATATCTGAGATTCAGCACAGCTCATCTACCCTGGTAAGAGTTCACAGTACATGACAGTTGTTTATCATACCTCTGGAGAACTCAATGTCTTTGAGAATCATCTCAGGAGCAAGAGAACTAGTGAAACTAAAGAATGCAAGGAGAGACAAAGGTGACCTTAATACCATTCATATTTTAAATAACTCCTTCTTGACACATGAGTTAAGCCACAAGACTAGCACAAAACTGCCTCCGGCTTTACCTTAAGGTTTCACTGAATTGGAGGGTCAACATTACATAGCTTGAGCTAGCTGTGTTCTAGTCTGCTTACCATAAAAGAGTCTCAGCTACAATTGAATACGAAATCTCTGCTTCAGATCCAAGCTAAAGCTTAGCAATTTCTTCATTACAATCAATTTTGTCTTATCTTAATGGAAAGTGCTGGTGTGCTCTACATGCAAGTATTTAAAATGAAGTTAAAATCTTTTGTTTGTAGTTCTTGCTATTGCTTGGAGACTTCCTTTCAAAGTATTCAGTCTCTTAGTATTTCCTTACTCTGGCTGCAGGCATAAAGCAACGAGACTAGAATTGTTCTATTACACTTAAATTTTGAGTTCATCTCAAGAGAGTCATCCAGCAAATATGGCAAAGTTAGAGATGCATGTGCTTTTATGCAAGGGTGCAAGGACAGTCATGCCTTCATATATATAGGCATAGTATAGAACAAGATCATTCCCACAGCAACTATGTCAGCACTGTTGAATTAAAGCAGTTTCAACCTTCTCCATGTAGATGAGTCCACTGCTATCACCACACTTTAATTACTCACTATGCAACTATATGGCCCAACTTAACTACTATGCTACATACACTTTTTCAAAAGTCTGCAGACTACAGATTTACAGATGCTGCCACCTTGGGAAAAGTCCCCAAACTCTTGGCTGTATCAGTAGATACATACCATACACATTTTTCCCCACCCACTTTTCAATTTACTTCAGAAAGGGTTTGTTAAGAGACCACTAGTAGTATCTACCTCCTTCCCTATAGGGACTCTCCTGTGAATAGCAAGCACTGATCACTCCTTAGAGAAAGAGCATGTCAGGCCATCAACACACAGTCCTTGAAGCATGATTTATATGCTGCCTCAAGTCAGGCTACTCTCAATTCAAGAACTGTACTTCATTTCCATCTACCTTACGAAAGCCAGCCTTAGGACTTCTGGCATACTGTACTCTTGGTGTCTTCTCTGAACTCCCTACAAGCAGAGCTGTCAGTAATGACAAGTCATCCTTGAAATACCTATTTCTTAGCAAGACTTGGAAGAACATGCCAAACAATTTTGTTGAGCAACATTTAGTTTCCCCTAGAGATGCTTTCACAGATATCTTCTATTTGAGCAAAGGGCAGCTACACAGTAAATACCCTAATGATTATGTTTTTGTCCTGTGCACAAGGGAATTGAGAATCTTCATTAAGGCTGTAGTCTGTCATGGGATTAAGCACTGAACAGAAATCCTCACCCACAGACAGACTTTCCCCTCCCCCCAGCAGACAAAGTTAAATGTCTTAATGTTGATGAGGTTAGGGACATCCAAAAAGTCAGAGGCAGAAAAGCTAAACATCTGCTCAGCACTGTAATACTTTGTCCTTGCAAGTACAAGATTCAGCTTAAAGATTTATTGCATGTAAATATTAACTTCAAATCAGAATACGCAAGGCCAGGAGAGGACAAGAGAAGCTTTTACAGCCAAGTGCAATATAGCCTGTTAGGATGAAGTAGTAACAGGAAGCACAGCAAGAGTCCAAGTGCTGAACATGCTTCTGAGGCAGGTTGTTCCCTCCCCCATGCGCTTTTGAAGGATTAGTCAAGTTCTTCTTGTTAGAAGGTTGTATCAGGACCTGCGCAATGTATTCTTAGAAATACCTCTAGCCATCAAGTTCTTGATAGTAAAACTGTTTTCAGAAGGTTGGTAGACAAGCTTTCCACTTGAGCAAATCCAAGACTAGTTTTCAGGCTAAGAAAAGAGTAATAAAATGACTAGCAAGAGTTAAAGCTGTAAAGCCAGATGAATTACTCAGACTATCGTGACTGGCAACATTCTACCCATATTAGAAGTATAATAGTGCATTTCTGTGAGTAGGAGTAATTGGTATTTGCATCTAATAACTCCCCATACATATACAATGACTATTGTATTTTCTGCCTAGTTCCTGCTGCAATGTTTGTACTCCAACCAGCCTTGAGAAGCACTAGACACGCATTAATAGATTAAGAATATTAGTGTGCTCATCCAATTTTTGCCTTCTAAACAGGATCATTTATCCTGAGGACTCAGACTAACATCTTAAATGTTTTGTGTCATTACTAGAACACCCATTTCTCAAACATCTGACAGTGTCTAAAGAGTTCAAGTTAAATAAACTTCCTGTAACATGACAAGAGAGCACAACGATTTAGATGGAAAATTCTAGGTGCTTGTTCTGATGCAAGCACTACCGTGTTTTCTCTATTGCAACAAAAAAATTTTCTGTTAAGAACCAGCAAATTCAGCAACTAATATACATGGGAAGTAACAGCCTTATCTACAGTAGGTTATACTTGACATGCTCCGACTGACACATAACAAGTACCCTCTTTGAAGGCAAGTAGTAGAAGAAAGTTCACAAACAGCTTGGGAAATGTTCCCCTCCAGTTTTTGCCATGTCTGGAATGCAAGACCAGCATTACCTGCCAGAAAGGCAACTGAATACAAGTTCTTATACTGCAGAGGCTAACCCAAGGTTCTGTGGTTAGTCTTGTAAGAGAGACAACGAAAAGGGTATTGTACCCTGTCTGGCAAGTGAAGCTATCTGTCATTCCCACAATTCACTAGGGTCTAGGTTAGCAATGTACCCATCACTCAGTTCAAAAAGCCTCTTAAACTGTCCCATTTAGGCTGTAGGGAGGTAGAAACACAATTTGTGGCTAAGATCATTTGCTTGATATGACTTCAGTTAAGTCAGGCAGTCATCTGCTGGACAAGTATACCAGAAAAACAGGATTTTACTTTAGGGAACTTCTTTTGTGCAACTTGCTTTAACCTGTTTGATGCTCTGTCTTCTTACCTAAGAGTGGATCAATACTTTGCTGAGGTATTAAGGCAGCCTCATGCCAAGGACTACCTCTGTCAACAGGAATACCTGTTTGGAATAAGCTACAACAGTACTTATATATTGCATGGTATGGAACATAGTCCAGCCGTCTTCATCATATACAACCAGTAATGAGAAACAGGGAAGGGTGACATTCATCTGCTTGATAAGATAGTAGTATTGAATATATCAGGGAATACTTCCTTCATGCTGCTCCCTTCCCTAGTACTAAGTGCAAAATTAATAAAGATCTTAGTACTCTAATTAGTCATGTCAGGTACAGATGTTTGGCATGTATCGTTGCTAGTGCAGGATTATGCCTGTGAAGCTGCACAGACATTTTACCATTCAGTCAACTTGCCAACAATTATTTCATCAGTTGAACAGAACAGTCTGTTCTCATCACATCAGTATGTCAGCGTCTTCCGAGCATTTCAGTTTTTAGTAAGAACATACAAATTCAAACTTAGTTCCTGAAAGTGTTTTCTGCACACTTGAATCACAGCCAAGAGAATATCACTACGTCAGCAGCTGAAACGAACAGGTTGCTCAGTTCAAGTGGTGCAACTGGACTGGTACTTTTTGTCATCCTACTGTGCTTTTAAGCACAAGATTTCTAATAAGATAATCAGTTACTTCTCAACCCAGCTAGCACAGTAGCTCTGTTTTGGATTTTTGTTCCACCTGTCATGGGAATAAATACAACTGTTGCAAGAATATTAAAACAGGGGGCTCAGGAGAATTATTGACCACTTTAAATAAGATGTACCTGATTAACAACTTAGAACAATATAAATTAGCAAGTGAAAAGCATTTAATAAGCTACTGCTATCTAGTTCCCTGAAGATATGATGTGAAGATGAAGGAAACTAGCACTGCAGTATTCAAAAGGCAATGTCCAGACATCTAGCTAGTCCATCTCAAATTATGAGTTGTTCTAGGAATAAGACAGCATTTTGCAACAAGTCTTGATACCAGCTTTTCCAGTCTCTGCTTAGTATCTAGCATTCCAAATTATTAGTACAGTTTTTGGATTAAGAAACCACTTCACTTTTAGTACCAGTAATACCAGCATCTCAGCTCCATGTCCTTCCCTTAAAAAGAACCCAGTATGCCCTTTCTTGATAGAGAGCTATTAATTTGATAACAGATTTATTATTACATTATGTACTGATACTAGCCGTAAGAATTTTCTTCCTATAAGTATTCCAGAAACACAGCATGTTTTGCAACATACTAAGGGGCCACTCCTGTATATCACTTTCCCTAGTTCCCAGTTCTGAAGCCTCATAAATTGGTGGCACCTGAGCCAGAGCTTATGAGTCTGTTCTAGCCATTGCAAAGGAAAGCATCACCTGCCTACTCACAGTGCCTACAGCTCAATCTTCTACCACTACTCCTTGCTGAGACTCACTGGAGACACTAAACAACCTGAAAGCAAAGCAGTTGTTATTCAAGGCAGCTAGTGTTTACTCAGATGCAACTGAGTTTGAACTGGACAACAAATCAAACACTTGACTTCCAACTGCACTTCTAAAGCCCTCCTGCCTGGAAGGCCTGTTTCTGATCTTCTTGCTAGTTAGTATAGTAAAGGACTCTTGCCAATAACCATGCTTTTCACCCCTCCTTCTCAGAGCAGGAACTTGACACATATTGAAGCTGTTATCATAGGTTGTTTCAGCTGCATGCTGTTAACTGTCCACTGCTGGCACAGTTATCCCACTTCACAGCTTGGGTGTGTGCAAGCTGTATGGAGAGAGATTGTGTATGTTCTGCATAGTTTATGCTGAACTGTTTTCTACCTGTTCATAAATGTATCTGTATGAGAAAAAGGATTTTCTTATATTATTCCTGCATTCACACAACCTAAATTATGCAGTCGTGACCACACTGTCAAGTACTGCAGTTTGCTTAGCCAGCCTGATTATCCCAGGAGCAGCCAAAAGCCTATCATTAAAAATTAATTTCAGCAGTATTTGAAGAACACTCCACTTACCCCCCTAATACGGTGCCTCATTACATAAACTATTGTAACAGTCACTGTCACAAGGGTCACTCCATACTGCCTCTTGTAAGAGATGCAAATTATGTTCATTATGTTTTATGAGAAGAGTGATGAAAATTCTGCTTGTACCTAATGAGGGTAGGCTCGTCTACAGCAGTTTTAGTCCTATTAGGTAACATGAACCATACCACATAGTATAAGGGTTACTCTTGCCTTCAAGATTAGTTACTACAAAGGCCCCCAGCTTTCCCTTGTATATGCAGAAAGAAAGGCAATGAATAACCAAACAAAACTCAAATCTAAAAAGGTAGTACCTAAAGATCTATACAAGAGCTTAGAAAGGATTAACCAGGATTTTCAGAGCTCCATTGCAGCTTCCTTAGGAGACATCCCACTAAACCGCTAGTAGAGTTTCACAGATGATTGTTTTGCAGTAAATGTCCCTATCAGTAATTGTCATTAAACATACTTATGATATATACAAGAAGCACCTTAGTAGAAGTTAAATTATTGCTTCTAAATTCAGACCAGGCTTCACATCTCTATGATGGTCTTAACAGCATATTATAAGGATGCTCCCATCCATCAGAAGCATTCAAGGACAAGTATCAGATCTAGAGTTTACCTTCTATCTGCAAACAACAGCTAGTCTGGTTGATGGCTCTGTGATTCAAGCTACTAGAAAACTAGTCCTTACTCATATGGTGACCTTTGTGCCTTCCTGCAAAGAACAAACAACTGTGCGCTGAGAGAGCACAGGAGGTATCTAGAAGGTAGAAACACAGGTTGCAATAGTAACACTACATCCTTACATCTCTTGCCCCTTCCTTGGAAGAAAGTATTACCCACCGGCATACTTGTTCTGTTCAAGAGATAATCCTCATCAAGTATTTCACCTCTCATTTTACTGCTTAAGGATGCAACATGAACTAACAGAGCAGCAGGAAATTCAGCTCCAAGGCCAATAATCTGTCCTCAACTGGCCCCATGATGTCTGAGCTTTGAGATTCAAAGGGACATGCACCAGCTACAAAGCAGTATTAAAAACTTTTAAAACTAATTTAAAAATCCTCTAGATATTTCTGAATAAAGATCTGCAAGGCATTTCAGCAGACACTTCATTCTCAAGCACATGCAAGGCACAGTATTTCAGATGAGGGAGACTGGAGTGGTCTATGTTCACATCAACCAGGGCAGAGAACAGCTATGTGGGAGAAGATGCTTTGCTCAGCACTCAGCTGCCCAGGTTGTATAAACAAGGTAATCCTGTTGAAACTGGTACCTCTTGTTTATTGACTAGGCCTGCCACTGTGCTTCATCCAGCTTCTTTATAGCCTTGAGACCCTTGAACCCAAATTCAGCCTCAAAATCAGGTTTCTAAAGTCAGTTTGTCTTGTCACTTATGATACTTAGATACCTTATCCTATTTGATCTTTCCAACACAGCCACAAGTTCTATTTTCGTGAAGTCCGTGCCTGAGGTTGTGAAGTACTAGCTTATGCTTGGTTGTGTTTCACAGCAGAAGCTCATTAAGACCTCCTAACACTCCCCCTCCTCTGTGGCAGCATCTTGATTCTACTAACAGTACATTAGTCTACAAGCAAGATCTAAGACTTTTCTCCTTGCAGATTACAAGTTACCTTCATGCTATCTCTTCACCATTAATTTTGACAGAATCTAGCCAGCAAGCAGGATTCAGACCATCAGCACTGTTTCTGGTTTTCTCTGGATGTGGAATTTGTTGCTTCATTATACAAGGAAATTCATGCTTCTGTAGTGCTCACATATTGCTTTCTGAATAAAGTCCACAAGCATTCCCTAGAACTGGGTTAACCCAGCAGGTCACACGAATGTCCTAACAGTATAAAGTTTACCAGGAAAGGAAAGCATGGATGGAAGCGAAAAATCTAAGTTTGACAACAATACTCAATTACTACAGTATATTGTGCACTTTCATTACTTTATATTTCAAGCTAATTTTGTATCCTAAACATCCCTTAATTCTTTAAGCATCAGCCCTTGACTCACCCTTCCTTGACACTAAATGTATTTATTTGCTTTCCCACAGAGACAAATCTACCCTTTGCATATATTACGTTCAGACTGTTTCTTTATACATCTGCTTGTGAAATAATGGCCTTAAACAAGAAGTATAACCATAGCAGCTACTGGTGTGCAGTACAATGACAGAGTTACACAGGTACTTTGACAAATAAAACTCTTATTGATGAGAACAAGTAGATTGTGTACTGCAGCTGCATAGAAATTCTTAGAAATGTAGCAGAAGGCATATGTTAGATTGGACAATCATCCCTACCTTCACAAAAAGAAACTCATGCCAGATTTTTGGCATTTGTCCTATTCTTCCAACCAATAATGCTGAGCACAGCCTCTGATGCTCACCCAATAGCTTTGTTTAATGCAAGAGTACAAGAGATGAGAAGTACCATAAGTCACAGGAATATCACTAGCATTAAAACTGCAGAGCAGGTCACTATCAGACACAAAGACGTATTTTCAATTGAACATTCACAGACAACTAGAATACACAGCTTCATAATTCACTTTCTCTAGTTGAATCTGCATTATTTATTCTGTCAATTTACACGTGTTACCATCTCCAAGCATACTGAGGCCATTCTTTAGCATGCAATGGGTAAATCTAGGCATGCATCCTCTCAGGTTTGGTTCATTTTGGGCAGCCTTGTTTATGGAAGTTATAGAAGACTTCTGAAGCAAAAATAAAGCCCTTAAAGGCAAACTAGCTTCATCAAGAGAAGATTTAAACAATTCCCCCCTCTCAAAAAAAAAAAAAAAAAGAAAAACAAAATCATCTCATTAATCCTACCTTACCAGTAGATGTGCATGCTTTGTTACCAAGTGGTCAGATAATCAGACTCAACTTTTCTGAGGGGTAAAAGTTCCGTTACAGACATTCAGCCGAAGGGAGCCCGCTGTATCGGCAACACCTGTGCCCTGACCGAGGGCACAGACACTACCCCAATACAATTGCCACCATACAATGAAATCCATGGCACCACCTGAACAGTCAGTTTCTCAGTATAGGTAGAAAACACATTCCCGATAATCCACGACATCTATAGCTGTACCCGTTTACCACAGACAGAAGCAGCATCCTGAGATCCACTGGCAGACAGAAGGTGCGCAGCAAAGATACTCCATCCAAAACCATAACAAAACGTTACCCCTTCCTCACGTCATCCTAACCGGTGCCGATCTCTGCTGCTAGAGAGATTCTTTCAGAAAGGCTGTTTATGTGAAATGTAGTGCTTATACATTTAATTTTCACTCTGCTTAATGACTTGAACCGCCACCCGCGCCCCCCCCCG
>VWZG01003538.1:81022-107991 GCA_013396735.1 Grallaria varia
CATTATGCAAATTTCCATTACATGTTCCTAACCTAGATCAGAAAATGGAGGCTCAGCTTTGTGATGCTTTGCCTGTGAAGGAAAAATGGTGATCTGAGCTGTTAATAGTATGAACAGGTCTTTTATGACTTACCTTCAGGGTACTGAGCTTTAGCAGACTAAGGTGATTCCTGTTTAATCTGAAATGTTTTCATTCAGCGGAGGTCTGGAAGCTTTGACACTCGCTTTGTGGCTCTGACCACATTAGTTTGTCTTTGCTTTCTCAGCCTAGTAGGAAAGTTATAGCAAAGCCATTTTGTGAGTTCAAACTAAATACATTTTGTTGGGTATTTGCAAGATCAACATTAGGATATGACTCTTACTTCACGGACTTTGCTCATTCCTCTAAACTTCCTGTTTGCAAAAGTTTTTTCCTAAAAAGCTTTCTCTTGCTACTTTTCAGTTGGATGTTTTCATAAGTCAGATTAGACTTTGTGCTTCCCTTTTTCACAACTGATGTAAAATACTGTTGAAAAACATTTGCAGTGTCATAAAATGCTTATGATTTGACAAATCTGAGAACATTCAAATCTGACTGCCTCTCCCCAGCTGTAGCATTCCAAGCAGTCTGGAAGATAAGAACACACTGTTGTTATTAGAAGACAAATGGCTTGCAAAATGGATTCAGGATTTTTCTAATAAATGCAAATTGCTAGGTTACTGCTTTATAAAAGAAATTTGGATTTTGGGTAGTGTAAAATAGCAGAGAAACATGGAAAATATTCATCTACATAAATCCAACTCTAAAAATGTGTGGAATTAAACACAATTTGCTTCTGCTTGGGAAAATGATTACAACATATACTGTAGCTCATGCTAAGGAAGTGATGTTATAGGTTGTAAACTACTATATCAATGATTTTTCTGCAGTGCATGGCACTAATTACTCAGAAGACATCTTTGTTTTCTGTAAGTTGGCCTAGAGGTAAATAGAAAAATCATAGTAAACATTTTTTTTGGTACTATTAGGTACAGAATTCCTCAGAAAAAAACTTTCACTGGCAAGAAGTCTCAATTTCCTTAACCCCTTTCCCGTACTTGCTTCAGTTAGAGCTGACAGAGGTTATATTTTTTTAAGAGAGGTCATCTATCCAAGTTCTGTCGCATCCTATCATTTGGCAGTATATAAAAATGATTTGCTAATATGAGAGGCCCCCTTTTTCTTTAGGTTGCAGTTGTTTGAAATATAAGTTATTGGAATATCCCAGGAACAATCCTTGTGTTGTGAACATTTGATAAAAATATGGCTTCCTTTTCTCTTAGTTTTCTGTTAGGAATGTTCCTTTAAGGGTTACTATAGCAATGCAAGCTGCTATTGAGACTGTAAACATTAATGATGGCTTGGAAGTTGACACCCTGCAAAAACATTTTAGTCATTCTAAGTAAGACTTCCAACAGCACTGCCATAATATGCGACTCCTACTGAGAACAGCAGGGTTCTGAGTTTTTGAAGAAAATACTCTATATACTAGACAGCAAAAATGCAATGAGGGGAAAATAATACACTCTAATTTTGCAACAAACCAAAATACCCACTTCAGCATATTCTGATGCCATATTCGTTATGTTTTGGGAGGTCTGTCAAGCCACGTTAAAAGCAGCATTTGCCTGCCAAGTCAAAATTGGCTCTACATCTCTCTGGAATCAAACTGTTGCTGCTATTGTTGTTGCCTTTCTTTTGCAAATGCAATAAAAATATGTGTTAGGTTACATGTGACCATGAATATAACTTATCATGTGGGAAGCACAGAAATAAACAAACCACCAACCCAGCCAGATGCTCACAGGATATTTTGACATGGCAAAGTCCAAATTTGGGCTTCACTCCAAATCTGAAAACTTTAAAATAGAAAAAGGAAAATCACAGGTTTGTGTCTTGAATACATTTTCTGATTTGTTTTCACATATACAGTTGGCAAAGAAGTCTGAGGGATGCTGGAAAGGACACTTCAGTATGACCTGTTCTGTATTTAACGTTTGCTAATGTACAGTTCCTCTGAGAAGCAACAGAACAACAGTTAACAAAACAGAGTCAAAAGGCAAATAGTTTTAGTGACTTGTGGGTACTTAGTATTTTCTTCATAATTACGTATATTATTTGGGCATATTTTACAGCAGAGTCAGAAATTTATTTGACTAACAGTTGTCAGATTGAAAAGGTACTCCTGAAGACACAAAATATTCACAAAGTATTCCTCTCCCAGGAGCATTGTTTTTGTCAAGGCCAAAGGTGGTGGTAGCGAGCTGGAGCTTACCTTTGCTCTTCCTGTGCCAGACTAGAATCTTAGTGGCTTTTGGTCTTTTGCACCATAGGTCGTAGGCTTGTTCCAGGGTGTTGAGAAGTATTTTGTGGTTTGTGGGGACCCTTCTGGACTAAAGAGCTTTTCTACATTGTTGTTTGTGACTGTAGGAGCCTGGCCTTATGGTCTGCTCCAGTGCTGTGATTCTGGAAACCCTTTTCATTTGCAACAGAGTTGATCTGAAGGATGGATTTTGTTCCCCTGCTGAGGCTGCTGTGTGTGGACTCTTGTAAATACAGTGGCCATTCATTTTTCTGGTCTTGCACTGCCATTTTACAAGACTCCATGTAGGGGCTGTGCCACTGCAGCCTTTGAGACTCTCCAAATCTGGAAGGTAAAAACTGTGCACATGGTGTGACTGCTGGGGTGAGTTCTGTGCAGGGCCAGGAGTTGGAATCAATGATTCTTGTGGGTGCTTTCCAACTCTGCGATTCTGTTCAGCCTTGGTTATAGGCTAAAAAATGTGCAATTTTGGATTGTAATAACTGTAGGTTTTAATCCATTTTCAAAAGGGATGGACCCATAATATTAAAAAGTTCAGATTACACAAGTAAATAAATGTAAAAATTTTGTAAACAGGAACTTGTCTTCCACTGATTTACATTGAGCCATCATCTGACATTAGACCATATGAGCCAAGTACAAATACTCAAAGTCCCTGTTCTCAAGAGCTTGCAAAGGCAGTAGCCTTGTGAATCAGAGCACAGGCAGTGATGCAGAGCACAAAGAGTTTCCTTCAACAGTGTCCTGCACAGAACACATCTTGTTTTAGTGACAGGGCAAACATTTTGAAGCATGTCCATCTTCTACAAGAATGGAAATTCTCCATAATTTGGGAAAACCTGATCATCAGAACTTGAAAATGCGTAGGTAGGTAACTTGGATTCCACTGATAAAGCTCCTTTGAGGAATATTTGTTTAAGTATGTGTACTGACATAGGAGTGATAATGCCTGATACAAATGATGTCTTCTTCAGCCTCCATTTTGAACCTATATATCCTGTGCTGGGGGGGAGATCATCTGCCAGGGGCCAAACACACCTCATTGTGTACTGCTCCAAAAGAAGCAGTGGCTGCGTACCATAATGCTCCATCTTCACATGGCATTGCCATGTCTTTTCAACCTTCTCTAAGTATTAAATTTCACAGTATGTACAAATAACCTGGATGTAGGCTAGCACTAGCTCTTAGAAGTTATTTAGCTACTTGCCACTTAAATCTCTAGTGGCTATACTGTCCCCACTGTCTGTTTTGAGCTTAGAAAACACCTTCCATGTCAGTTTCCATGCAGCTCAGTAAGTGTCACAGGATTTCTGTATTATACTTTACAAAAAACACCAGCAGAAAAAGATGTTTTGTAACATAATTTCTTTTTTACACTGTTTTTTTTTTTTTTTTACTTTTTGTTTTTGGTTTATGTGTTTGGTTTGTTTTTTTTTTAAATGTTTTGTTTACTAGTTTCTCTTCTGTTGTTTGGAAAAAAATAACTTTTATAGGAAAATAGCATTTTTTTTCTCCCACCCTAGGAAGATGCATTCAAGGTCAGCTTTGATACAGCACAGCTGCGTAACCTTGGACTAAGCTAATGGGAAAACAGCTGATAAACGTCTGGTCTAGGACAGCTCTCAGCTTGGGAACCATGTTCAGGCTCAGGTACTTGGTCTCTGAACAGACACTGCAGCTGTGCTGGGCTGGTCCTCATGCACTCCTGATCCTCACCTTGCCTGGCCCTGACCCTGCTGCTGCCACTGGACTGCTCTGTTTGTCTTGTTTAGAGGCTGTGGGAATGGGCCCCTGTGACAATGCCACACTTCTGCCTGCCTTGCCATTCCCTTGGCTCCCTGCTCACCCTCACAGAGCAGCCCTCCTGCTGGTTAAACTGTAGCGATGTCCAAAAGTGTTACGATATTTGGATTTGCATAGGTGGATTGCGAGGTTTTTTGGCATTGCTTTCATTAACAATTCAAGATACAGCTCCTGTGGCAATGGCTTAACTACCTACTCACTGTGTTACTCTGGTACGGTCTAGAGTGTTGAGCAAAGTTTGGGACCTCTTGTTGTAGGCAGGCTAAAGCGTTTCAAAAAGCTTTGTCATTTGCTGCCATCCATCATCAGTGAAGAGCCTCAGCATCCTGACCACAGGTCCTTAACCGTACAGCTAGGTATGAGCAAAACCAGCAGTAGGACTCCCAAAATCTCAGCTTGCAAAACTGAATAGCACATGGCCAGGCAGAAAATGTGGTACACATTATGGGCTACAAAAATAGCATACGCATGTTCTTCAGATAGGAAAGAAAAAAGTCAGCCGATATAAGGCCAACAGCAGAAGGAAAACTAGAATAATTAGAAGGCACAGAGGAGGCTAAAATCCACAATACTTATGACAGCATTTGAAAAGCCATGGCAATGTGATGAGAGAGTACCAGACAAGGCATGAGTTGTCAGAGGTGCTGTTAAGGGGCACATAACTTAATTGTACCCTTGCAAAATGGGGAGTTATAAACTGCATCATGCCATAGCTACAGGGGCTCTAAAAGGACTTGCACTGAATTCACCTGACATTCAAATTCAGCAAAAGTTGCCATTTGTGCTCATGTTCCCTTCTGGAAAGTTTGTGTTGACCAAGGATGTTAGGACAAGCTGAAAACAGAACCAGAGCTACACTGCAGCACAGACTCAGCTGGTGAGAGGATCTTCTTGAAAGCTATCATTGCTGCTGCCATCGGTGTAGTCTAAATGTCAAATACTGTGGCTGGTCTCAGTCTAATTCCTAGTAGATACACCCCAAATTTCTCTCAGAATTAGTACTAGTGAGCTGTGGTTCCTGAAGAGATGGCACCGCAGGAGAACCATGATGACAGTATCGGTCTCCCTGGCAAGGGGTGATGTACACTTGCAGGTTGTGCTAAAAGACCTCAATGTATCTGCTCTGTAAGTATTGCACTCTTTTTGAGTTTGCTGTTAGCATCTTGACACTTACAGAAGCATGGTGTCCAAGCAAAAAAATATGTTTCAGAGTACTGGAAGATTTCAGTTTATTTGTTGCCTTCTTTCATGAGGTGACAAAAACACATCAGTTCCTTTCCAGCTTTCTGAAAAGAACATCCAAGTTCAGTGCAGTAAAAATATCCTGGAAGCTAATCACCAACTCTGAAAACAGGAGTATGTAGCTGAAATGGAGAACTCAAAAATCCTTATAGGTCCCTTCCAACTCAGCATGTTCTATGATTCTGTGATTCTATGAAATCAACATGATTCCTGTTTCATACCTACAGCGCAAAGTCCAGAAGTATAAGAGAGGGTTATCTGTCTAGATTGCAAATTCACACAGTGGAACTGACTCAGGAGCAGCCCGTCTCTTGCTCCCCTGCATTGTTCTACGTGGGTGTCAGGTTGGAAAAGCAAGGTCCTTTACTAGGTAGGCCAGGCTATTTTGCAGCTACTGTAGCCCATGTCAGAAGTGAAAAGAGTAAAGTGTACTTCCATTTGCTACGTCTACTTATTTCTTTCCAGTCTACTGTTTTGAGGGAAACATTTGCACTCTTCCACTGCTGTTCAACTCTTTAATAATTAATTCTATCAAGACAAATTCTGGGGACCCATGGCATGTCTGTTTGAGGAAGTTGAAGTTAAGTAAGACTGTTGATTTTCTGCTAAATCAGTACATAGTCATGATGAGTGATATACTTGAATTCTTTTCAGAACCAACACCAAAAAAATATTGCAATACCGCAGAGTATTGTGAAACCATTAACTGGTTATACTTGGGGTGAGGAGAGGCTGTGGGGAGGAACAAGGAGGAATTTTTTCCATTTTTTCACTTATTGCACTTCATTTCCATATTCTCAAATCATCTGATTTTGTTGAGGGACTAGAATATGCTCTGTGTGACTCCACAGTCTGTTTCTCCGATTTCTGGGACCCTCCCCCTGACCTGTTCAGCACACTTCCCTTCTTGTCCTATCCCTTCTTCTGGGCTTCATGGGTGGTATGTGTATGCAGAATCTCTATTGAGAGGAGCTAGAGGACCTCTGCCAGATAAGGTAGTAGAGGTGGGTTGCCTCCTGTTAGACCTTTGCTGCCACATTCCTAGAATGACGAGCCACATTCAAGGTCCCCCTTGAGTGTTTCCCTGCACAAGTGAGGACAGACCACAGAATTTTGCCCAAGGTACTTAGATCCCACTCCTAAATTTGCAGCTTTATGAATGTGACTAGCCTGGAAAGTGCAGAGTGACTCATGCACCATTTCCAGGACTGAGACTAAAGTTGGTTCATGGAGAAGTGAAAGTTGAGTAAGATAACGATGACACAAGGATATTTGTTCATTAAAAATTCAGCATTGTGACTATGCAGTATGGGAAAATGACTGTTTTGAATTTGTGAATCATCTGATTTGTGAATATTTTTCTTTTCATTCAAGGATAATTGAGTTAGAATTGATTGTGGACTGGCTGTTTCCAGTGTGTTACAAATCCCATTTCTTCTGCTTTTCTGTTTGTGAAAAGTGCATTCCTAACAGGAAAAAGGGCCCAAAGAAAGGCCTGTGCTTGGAAACTCATATTAATGAAAGGTATATGATTAAGTGCAAATACACATGTGTTTATGTGTATGAAGAGAACTATAGTGCACCAACACAGATAACAAAGATAAATTAGTATAGATATACCAGAAAGAAAGTAAAATTTAAATAAGAATCAGTGTTCTCAAATGGAACCTTCTGTTGGTATAATAAGAAAACAATTTTTCTAATGTATGTAATTACTGACTGAAATACAAAAGCTAATAGGTGAAATTTTGTAATAAATCAAGACAGATTTTAATTAGTGTATTTCATTGCATCGGCAGCTGCAGTTATGGCTTTTAATTTGGTATTTTATACTAATTTGTTAACTGTGTTGCTATCCTATGTGTCATCTGTCAGGGAGATCCTTTATCTATGTGACAATGAAGATCTAATTTGCATTCATGTAATAGTACATACATAGAAGTAATTGGCATAGTGCAAGGAAATCGTGCTATGATCTGATGTAATTGGAAAACAATGCATAAGTTGCATAAATGGACCTCATAAAAATGAATTGATATATGCTGTGACACTGAAGGTAAACGAAGTATATTAATTAAAAGTGAATGAGGTTTGGACGGATGTGGTTATTCATTTAAATCTTATCCACTTCTCTGCCAACACACTGGTGATCTTCAATGTTTAAGCACAAGTTATGCTTAGAGAGTCTCACGTCTACAGCTTCTGTTTTTCAGATACATGGTTTAAGTATTTCAGTGTCTGCCTACAAAAATTTTGTAATCAAAGATCAGAGGAAAAGTGGCATATTATTGGTAAAGCCACCTGTAGCCTGGGGAGAGTAGGGAGTCCTGTTGCAGTCTGTGGAAAGTCTGACTCAGCTTGAGGGTGGGACTAATTGAGCTGTACTATCTGGAGTAAGGGTGTGCCCGTTTATCCATCATGAGCACACTGAAGCAGCGTTAGCATGATACCTACTTACCTGTGGCTTTGCAGGCCTGTGGAAACTGCTGAGACCTTCTTCACAGATAGTCTAGATTTCTATTTTCTCTCAGTAGAGGATGATAAATCCATCTACTTAGACTAGATGTTGCAGCAAATCCACCTGCTTTAGCATCAGGCAGCCCTGTGGATACAATATGAAGGGCTTCTGTCTTGGTAGCAGAACTGTAGGGATATTGCTGCTTTGTGGTCTACAGTTTGCAAAACTAAGACTGAATCTCCCAGCTCTCTGGTTCATTTACAGTTACGAGTGTCACAGCCCATGCAGCACCCCCCTGTGAGTAATGGTAGGTAGGAAAATGTGTCATGTAATAGCAGTACACACCCCATCCTCCACATCTCTGTTGATGTCAAGGCTATATTGAAAAAGACAGTAATGAGTATTTTTAAGACTGCTAGTATTTCTACAGTATAAGGAGATGAGTATCCCATGCTACAAGGAGGCATTTTCTTTGCAGGCATCTCTGAAGTACTGTCAGATTTGTCTGCAAATGCCATGCAGTCAGGATGGTGCCAAGAATCACCTAAGTTCAAAAGTAGGTGAGAGAAAGTCTTTGTGAGATTAAGTGTAGAAATAAATCCTGATGAATGCAACTGGGTGGATCAGATAATACTTGGAATGATTCCAACTCTTTCAGTTATGTGTCTATATAGATAGATAAAAATGTGTCATTTAGGGTGCAGTGTATAAATGGAACAGATATTTCTGTGCTTGCCATGAATCTGGGTTAGTTAGTCTACTACATGCAATTACATAGCATACTAAAGAAATATGGTAAGACAAAATTTTGCAACCCAGTGCCTCCTGATGCTAGAAAGCTGTTTGCCTGAGAAGGTGTTGGCAAACGCAGCTGAAGGACTAGTGTGGAGTCCAGTTTGCTGCCTGCGGGCAAGATGTGTCAAATTCAGCCCTTCTGCATTTGCATGTAGCTCTGCTTCAACCAGAACACTCACCACTTGAGCAGGGCAGAAATTTTGTCTTCAGAATGCTATTTGTGAGGCTGTAATGATGTAATTTTGGGGATATTGGTTTTCTAGATAGTGTCAAATTAATCTGCCTATATATATGAGAAGCTGCTCATTGTACATTGTGATACTGTACTCTACAATCCTGGAAATTGTTGGTGAGATTGTTTCCTTTTAGCCATTAAATTCTTAATTGTAAATGAAGTTAATGTACACTGAAAGCACACAACAGAGCTTCTATTTGCCTGCTAGAAAACTGTAAGTATATTTAGAAGTAAACACTGATGCTTATAGACCAACTCTAAGTATCCACATTGCATCAAGAAGATTGAATATAAACATGGTGGAGTCAGAGGACAAAAGTGATGAACATCCAGAAATAGCTGAGGAGCATTTACATGGACAAACATCATTTCCAGACATGTAGGCTACTCAGTAATCTAGCATCCTTTGTTGTGGAAAAGAGGTGTACGTGGAAAATATCCTAGGGGTCTATAAAATCATGACATTCATGGAAAGGTGTAAAGGGGCCACTTTTTCTGTCAACAAAAGAATTAGAGAATTTTAAGTGAAAATGGCAGGAAGTAGGCTCAGATGAGAGAAGGTGGCTTTTTACAGCACAGAGCACTTCACCACAGGATGGTATGGTAGGGTGGAAGAATACAGTAAGCATAGCTAAGTACGTGGAAACTGCATCCAGTTTAGGAAAATCCTGACATGAAAAGTATGGGAAGCTAGGAGAGTCTGGTAATTGGCTAATTAGTAGGGCTATACTGTACACTTGCTTTTCTTTTATACTCTTCCTCAGCCATCGACTTAATGCTACTGTTGGAGACAGGCTAGAGAAACGTTTGGGCTCATTCAGAACTGTGGTTCTGATGATGATGATGATGTAACTGGAGTAAGTTCTCTCCTCGCCTCTCCTCGCCTCCTCTCGCCTCCCTGATTTATGAAGTTGGTCTGAAACTTTAGGATATTTCTTTTATTGTGAAAGCTATTTGGTTTTTGGATATGAAAAATGTATTGGTGTCTCTAGAAGTGTCTCAGTCTAGCAAACTGCAGAACGTGTGTCTCTGCTATACCCTAACTCAAACGACTGAAAGAGGAAGGAATTTTAGTTACAGTATTCAAAAACCCTTTTCAAAAAGAGAAAATTGGCAGAAAAAAAGAGAATCAACTGGAGACTTGATTTCTGATAAGTATTAAAAAAAAAAGGCAAGAATTATGGAGAGTAAACTCAGAAATACAAACATTCTTCAACCATCGCTGTGAACTGTGAAACAGCAAAAATTTGTAAGCCAGACTCTTAATTTGAGCTCTCTTTATCCAAACTTGACATTTCATATCCTGTCAACTGAATTGACAGGATATGGAAGGTCAGGACTAGACTAGACAGTCATCTGTTGATTTCGGGTGTAGTTGTGCATTTCTGCATTAAGTGTTACTTTGGTGTAGTTTAAAGAGAAAGACTACGAGACAGTCAAGGGTTAGTCAATACAAATATTCAAAGCCCTGCCACGATGCAAAAGCAATAGTCTGATTTGAAGGTGAACAGAATGGAGTCCCGGCAAATCAGCTCTGGAAGGAAGCTCTTGCACCACTGCAGTTGATGTAGCTAAAAGGAGGATACAAAACAGAGCAAAGAAACAAAAAAAGCTTTATGGTTTGCAACAGAAAAAAACAGTGGTTGTAGGATTATGGCAGGGAAATGGAGGTGCAGCTCCAACCATCTGTGCACACAAGAATAATACTTACAGCACATGGGCAGGTGTGTGCCACAAGGAAAAGACATAGGCTGCAACAGAGCTCTTTGTCTTTCTTGCTCAAATGGAAGACAGTAGCAAAGAAAAGACTCCTGAGAAATGAAATAGTTAAAAGGAGAAGCAAATACATTTTGCAAAGAAGAAATTCACTGGAAGCCATGTAATCCTTGGCTTACAGTTTGCTTCTCCTTTTGTTGCAGTTTCCCATAATTATTCTCCTGTCCTCTACTTATTGTTTACATGGCTTTTCTGTCTCATGGGCTATGTCTCTTCGGGTTGTGCAAGCACTTACATTGTGCAGGACTCATTTCCTTGCTTATATATTAGAAGAGACTAGTTTTTATTTTTATAGTAGTATTTGTAGTAAAGGAAGTAAAAATATTTCAGGAGGAAACACTAAGCTGTGTAGCAAAAGTAGCTTCTTTGTCTATGGGAGACAGAAGCTGGATTGTGTGCTTCTCATTTACAAATGCCTGTGCTGGTATTTTTTCAATTGGGATATTGCAATAAAATATAACAGGGAAATGAGAGCTTCTCATAAGATAACCTGAAATGAAAGGTTTGCTACTTGCTGGTCATGACTGCAGCAGTTATCAAACAAGATTGCACTGATTGTGTTGAACCCAATGACAAATTCTTCCTGTGAAAAATTTATTTAACTCAGTCTCTACTGTTGATCTTTTGTGTCATCCTAATCACAACATCAGTGAAATCTACTTGAAATGCCTTGACTCGCCCAACAAACAGCGCAGTTGTTTTGACAAGACTCCAGCTTGTTCCCTTCCTTTGCTGAAGATGTCTTTGCAGCAGATATATCTCCTTGCTCTTTTCCTCCTTACTGTGTATCAGCTGTAGTGGTTCTGTCAGGGAGAAACTTTCAGCAAAGTGGATTGAATTTAGGCGGAATTAAAATGACCTTTAATATTAGTGTGAGTCCTCTTTGTATCTCACACTCTTGTCCAAACAGTGACATTATAGTGCTGCAAAATGGTCTTCTAAAATGAGTGCAAATAAATGCTAGCATGCTGCCACTTGAATCTTCTACGGAGCAGCTCTCCCTAAAAAGGGAAAGGAATGGGTCCAAAGTGAGAAATGTGTCATTGCCTTAACACAGATGTTTTTTGCATGTGTGCAGAAATGGAGGGGGTGGGAATGGAAAGGAAAGAAATTGTTGAACTAATCCAAGAATAGTTTATCCAATATCAGAGGAAGATGATAACATGAGACAAATTTCTCACATTTCCTTATTTGCTATTGTGCAAAAATAACCAAGTGTTGATAATTGTCTTTGTACTGACGTCCCAGAGAAATTCCTTCCAAAAAATTTCCATTCACTCTTCATTCCACACAGTACTTGTAAAATAGATACTGTTTGGGTCCATCATCTCTGAACTGCATTCAAAATATCTTAGGTTTTTACTTAATTAATGCTGTTGTTTTCCGAGGAAGCAATATCAGTATGGGTAATTGTGCCATGGAATAATTATGTGAAAGGTAAAAGCATTGTATTGAAAGTCAAAATAGGTCTACAATATAAATACTACAAAGTAAAAGAGTTTAGGTGAGGGCAATCTTTCTTTAATATACCCATGGGACACATTCATTGCGGAGTCATAGTGCAGCGTAATGCACATTTAAAAACAAAGCAAGTTACAAGGTGAACATCTCTGTGAACGCTAAACCTCAGATTTTACTCAGACTATTTTGCTGAAGACTCAGTGAGTCTTCCCAAGCTTATTTCTACCTTTGTAAAGTAGGCATGACTGATGCAGATACAGTATTTAATGGACTGTCCAATACTCAGCACTTTGAACAGTTTCATAAGGATTTGAATACATTTTATGTACATTTCTTTAAATCTTCATGATTTTATTTTTGGTTTGGAACTTGAAGTGTCTGTGTGTGTTGTCTGTATTTGGAATGAAACAGAAATGAACCAAAAATGGTTTGGGGACCACAGTAGAGAGGTTTATATCCAACACTAGGATGCATAAAAATTGGCATAAAGACTCATTCTTTCTGCCTTCAGTGCCATGAGATTTAAAGGAAATAGTTTTAATGGGCAGCTGCAAACAATTACTAAACTTTTAATGGAAGTTTACAAAGTTATGAATCTGCTCTGCTTCTTCAAAAGTGCTGATTTTTATTATTTGGAAATAATCCATTCCCTCTTCTTATGAGTAAATCCTGTGTATCTGTTTTGCTTAGAGACCAAAGACCAGCTTGTCAGAAGCCACCATTACATTCAGATTTTGTCTTAGAGGCAAAGAAAGAAGGGAAGCAAGAAACTGTTCCCCCATATGTTTAAATTTCCTCTCTCTGTACACATTTCTTATTTTTCTAGGTTTGCTTCAGTGTTCAGAATTTCAAAGCAGTGGAAACTGGCTGCTGGTGTGGGAAAGAGAGAGAGTTGTGTACTTTCAGCAGGAAAAATTCTATTCGTATAAACAACATGGTTTTTCCACCTGAAAGGAACTGATTGAGAAACACTGTCTCTAAGAGGCCTTCTGATCACTGGGCTGGGGAATCCATGGTTAAGACTGAGTTCACAGAATGATTTCCTGAAAATGTTTAACCCCTTACAAAAGTTTGTAAACCCCAGGACTTGGGAAATTGATCTGTCAACAACAAATCAAAACAAAATAGAAAGGTCAGCAGAAAATGTCAGGAGATAAAGAGTGTTTTGGGGGAACATGAACAGCAGTAGTCTGATTCTTCACAGAGCCATTAATGACTTCGTGAAAGAGAAGAGAGGAACTTGCTGCATTCCAGACATGTCTGTAAATATTACACTAGTCTATTTATTACTCAGTGGCCTAAAGTCACATTATATAGACTATTGAAGGTCAGCAATTATAAAGACTCCTAGTCACTTGTTAACTGTTTGCTTTTCTTTCATTGCTACAGTAAAAGAGTAACTCAGACTACTGATTAAACCATGTTATGCACAAGGGTCTGATAGACCAGAAACGATCACCCCACTAGGGACAGCAGATTGCAAAGTACAGACTGAGGGAATGCAAAATAGAAAACATAAGGCAGCCTCTTTCTCCTCCCAAATCTTCCCCTAGAGTTAAGCTAGAATACTTCTAGGTTTAGATCCCTTGTAGAACTTTTATTTCCAGAGTTGAGATACCAAAAATCTCGCCTCTAGTTAAGATTAAGAAAGATGCAAGTAGCTCTCTAGCAGTTTGTCATTCTGTCATTAGTTAATTGCCTGTTTGCATTGTAAACGACCAGTCTGTGATAACTATAGACCCAAGTTCTTATTGCTCTAAAAACTTATACTCCTGCTTTGAGTTCCAGTATCTAAGTGGAATAAAAGAGTGTGTCCATAGAAGAGAATATAAATTACAAAAGCTAAGAAGCTCACTTAAGATAACTCTTATTTTATGAATACCATTGTCCCTGATTGGTTATGATGCAGCAGTTTCCATTCAGTGAGATTATTTGGCATAAATCTGTCTGTCTGGGTATGTTTGTGGACTCTGATACACAATCACTTTCATACATCTCTGGGATAGATCAGACATGCCCATACTGCAGCAACGCAAAACTGTGTCTTAATGGCAAAACTGTGTCTTAATCTGCCCCTGGGAACTTGGTATTGCACTGTTATTCACTGGGCTAGTCTGCATTTGGAGAAATCCTTCTATTATTTCTATTGGAACAGCTTATGCATACAAGACTGACTTACTAAAGGCTTTAGGTGTTTGGAAATAATGTTATTATTCTACAGGGTCCACTGTGATAAGATAAAATTATAAAGAGACATATCACACATATAGTATAACAAATAACCCTGTATAGAAAATGAAACCATCTCCAGTTTTAGAAATGAAATTTTCATCTTTGTCTCAGTATTTGTGTTCCAGAATTACCTCAGCTTTCATTTGACTAAACTGAAATAGTCTGAAATATTAAATTTCTCTGTGTAGCCTATTCCTCTGTTTGGAGAGGATTTAGACTGAGAAAGTTAAAAACAAATTGAAATTACTGTCATATTGCCATTGACAGATATGGTAGGTAGATAAAAGTCAAATTTGGAGTTGCAATTCATGTTTTGCAAAAGATCTGCTGTGTGAATTAGGGACAGTGCAGAAGTCCCTGAGAGGCAGGTGTCCTCAGCCAGGATAGAATAGTGTTCCCAGGGTGACATTTAGACAAAGTGAATAGGTCTGAAAGCCCTCCTGCTTCTGGACTCCTTCATGCCTCCTCATGAATTTGTCTCCTCAGTGCTATTTTGTGTAAATTTGTTTTTCCCCCTGAAAGTGGCCTGACTGTCTCTAACAAGGTTTAAACATAAGAAAAGATTTTTCAGTAAGCGACTTGCGGCTAAAATCTTCAAGGAGAACTGAATGCCACTTTTTTTCAGGGCATAGATAACTTGTGCTGGGTTGCAACAAACAACCTCCCTTCACTTGGAACTGCCTTGAGATTCGCATCCCACAAATAAGTTGCCTACAGACTTCTTCAGAAAAGGTACACAGCTCTTCTGGTTTTTCGTTCGTTTGTTGTTTTGTTTAATTTTTTTTTCTTTCTTATAAAAATGCCTTCAAGGAGAGGAGATTACATCAGCCATTCCCTTGTAATCAGGCAGGGCTTTCACCCAGGTGCTAAACATGCAGGCACTGGCTCTCCTGGTTGACAGGCATCACAGCCACTTTGCTTACTGGAGGAATATGTTTTGAGTAGAGGACAAGGGGGCATTCAGTGCAGAGAAACAGAGAAATCATGTTTAATGTCTTCTAATGAAATTCTTCCACTTGATATGGAAACATGAAATTCCAGGGAGAATTGGGGACACTTGAATCGCTGGGTTGGCAAAAAAGGTTTCCATCTACTGTGGAAAATGTGGGCTTGATATTTTGATTTCCCACGTTCAGAGGTGGAATCTGGGGACAGACTCCTGCCTGTGTGCTCTATCCTTGGAGCCTTTGGCTGAAAGTGAATCTCTGTCCTATCTTTTATGCAGACCGATTTTCTGCTGTATTCAGATCATGGCTAGATTAGGATCTGTGCATGACAGAAATCTGTGCTCAGGGGGAAGGCAGAGTGCTGAATGACTCTGGTTGAGATAAGTGTTTTTAGGCATGCTGAAAAGCAGAACTTTAATTGCCTGGAGTGCAACAGTATGAGAAACTAGATTAATTACAGATTTTACATGGTTCTTCATTTGGCAGCAGCCAAGTATGGATTTTGAGGAAACCAATTTTGGCTCTGGACCTTCTTTCTGCAGAGAGGATAGTGCAAAGCAGATTTCTTGCACACTAGCTAGTGGCTCCACTCTGACTTCTCAGATAGGCACAGCTGGCACATAGTAAGCTGACTCAAACTTATAAAGGGCAGCCACAGTCTTTTTGGGAGTTCCCAAATCAATTGTTTTTTATGGGCACAGCAGAATGTGCACTGTGAGTACCACATTTTGTGAAGACCCTTGTAAAACCACAGAAAAGGGAAGGGGAAGTGGCACTTTTTAGCAGTGTTGGCAAGTGTGACTGATTCCTGACAAACTTCTCTTATTGCTGCCCTTGTCTTGGGGAACAGAATCATGCCAGTTGTGTGGCAAGTACAGAGATGATCTGGTACCTTCTGGAAGACAGGCACATACCCAGGGCTTATGCTCACATTGAGAGGTAACTCAGATGTCAGATGTGCTGCTTGCTTGCAGTCTGGTTGGTCTGCATGAGCTGGATGGGCACATCCAGGTCCTAACGCCAGGCAGCCGAGGTAAATATAAAAAAGCTGCGTGTTCTGTCAGTCAGTCTGCCAGCTGCAGAGGTAATTAAGGCATTTGAAGTTCACTTTGGAACAAAGGTGCTACAAAGCTACATATGCTTGCAGTTGTCATGAACTAACAATCTTCTCTTTGGCGAGGCTTAAGTTCACATCAGTACACAGTTCCATGCCATTTCCCGTTCAAGTTATTCCATGGAGAAATACACTACTGAGCTATTTTAAGACTTGCTGCTGGACCCTAACTACTAAAAACCCCAAGCATTAGAACATAACATGATGTACTTATTCCTCGCAATTAACATTGTCATTAGCAAAATATAATTAATGACTTCTGGATCAATTCTGTGTGTTTACACTAATCAAATTCCTCTTGAAAATAAAAGCATGAATTCTGAATTCAGCTTAGAATAATTCAGCTCTATTCTCTATTAGGATAAATAAACATTATTTTAAAGTTACATGGATGTATGTGCCAAACTGCTTGAATCTCTATGTACCATACAAACTACTTCAACTTTTGTGATTTAAAAAAAAACAATCTCTTTCACTATTGCTTGCAACTTGAAGGTCAGACACAATTATTCCTGATTCAGCAAAAATAAGTTATTTGTAACAAGCGATCAAATTAATAAAGAACTAATTTACATCAGGCAGTTTATGTTTGCAGAAAATCCCTTAAAAGAACCCTTCCAAAAGCAAATGTATTCTGCAAAAAGGAAACAGTAGAAGCATCCTGTGTTTCTCTGCAGTTCAGCAGTACTCACTGCCAACACCAACATCGTATATTTTCCAAACTGTGTTTTTCTCATTCTTGTGCTGTGCCTTTTGAGGTTACGTTGGTCAAACCAGTTTGGTGTCAAAGTCCTCCATACACGTTGATGATACGAATTTGGGTGTTTTTTCTTTCTTGTTTGTCCTTGGAAAAGCGATTGCAAAACCTTTACCAAGTTATCAGTCTCACATGTAAAGAAAGGGACATAATAAACCCTCTTTTTCATCTTTTCAGGAACTGAGAAGAACACCATAACATTCAGGTAGTAGGATAACAGTGTAAGAAATCATTTACACGCAGAAATGTCTAGTGGCTGAGAAGTGACAATAAAATGTTTCTACCATGTGTGAGCTGCTTGTTTTGATGAGAACATATTTTGAAATGCTTTAAAGATCCCTCAAGGATGGATTTGTTTTTGATGTTGCAAGAAACCTTCGTGGCTGCCCTTTGCACAAGAACCTGATGTATTTTTGATGATGGGAAATCCTTCCTTCTGAGAAAGTCTTGAAAGGACATTCAAAGTGTTTGGGTTGGTTTTTTTTTGTTTGTGAAATTGGAGTTTAAGTCATATGACCTGCAGAACATCTCTGGCAGAAAAGGCAAACTTCAGAAAAGAGATTAGCTTGCTTAATTTGCAATGGCATTTTTCCATTGTCTTACTGGTTTAATTCTGTTGAAATCATTCATGTGGCATTGTAGTAACAAAAGAGCTCATCAGATTGGGTAAGAGATCTAGATTTATACTATATGCAAGTAAAATTATCTCTAGTGATGAGATGGAAAAGCTAGATGGAAGACTCTTTAAAGTAGAATTCTACAGTGTTTGACATGAGTTTAGTGGGATTATTCTGAAGGCAGAATCAGAGATTCAGAAGTCAATGCAAGTTTTCTTGTTTTTAACCTCTTTGGGAGTTACCTATTGATTTCTAAACCTGTGCCCATTACAACTAATGCCTATTCAAACTATTCAAAATATTTAATTTGAGTTACAAAAGAACTTATTTAATTCCATTTTGGCTGCCATCTCAAAATTTAAAAAGACATTTCATTTCATTGATTTTTCAGTCATGTCACACTGTAGTAGACCTACTTCCACATTCCTCTTTCTATTTATTGAGAACTACTATAGGATTAATGATTGTGAGAATCTTGAAAAATTATACCTATGATATCAGACTATTTTTTTGAGGAAAAAGAGGAAGTATATTAAGACTAATAGGAGTTTCTTTTTGAAGTGCTACAACTGCATTTAATTGACAGACTGGTTCTTGATTAATACCATCAACCTGGGAGGTGTTAGACTCCTTGGCTAACTTGAAATTTTGTCAGTCCCCAAAATTCATTGTTCCTTGAGGCAAGTATTAACCTAGACTTCATCCTGCACCAATATTTACTTTTTATATCTATAAACTTTGATGTTTAATCACTCCTGTTTAGTCAATGTCTGTTCAGTATCTCAGAAAACATACCACTACGGACAAGAGTAACTTTTAAAACTCCTTTTTATTGAAATGCTGTGGTGAGGTGTCTTTCTGTGATGTTAACACAAATGTGGAGAGCTTATTTACAATTGTTCTGCAGTGCATGCTACAACTTTATAAGTAGGCCTCATTAGTAATGTGATTTTTGCTCTGTTAGCTTTATTTTTCTTCAAGTAATGGAGCAAGATGCAAAGTTACATGGGGATAACTCCTGCTGTGCTAGGGATGGCCAGGTTTGACAGGTCCAGGTGGTTGCATAAGGGGCACTTCCTAAGACCAACCTTAGTTTGGTGTCTGTAGCCTCCTTAAGCTTTCTCTAGTCTGGGGAGGCAGATGCTCCTTCAAATGGAGAGCTGATCAAGGAACTCAGATGTAACCACAGCAGCTTTTCTCTCATTTGCTGGTATGGAGGGCACTGTGGGAGCTCAGCATGTCAAGCTATCCTTAGTCTTTGCAAACA
Source organism: Grallaria varia (assembly GCA_013396735.1). Taxonomy (NCBI): domain Eukaryota; kingdom Metazoa; phylum Chordata; class Aves; order Passeriformes; family Formicariidae; genus Grallaria; species Grallaria varia. The sequence goes on from VWZG01003538.1 coordinate 100,069, forward strand.
TTCTCTCCTTGCAGACACCCCAGGCCATCATGGATACCAATTCTGACACCACTACCCGCTGAACAAACGTCCAAGCCTGCAAAACATTTGTGTTTTTGCCTCACTTGTGTAAGCAGCTGCATTCAGCCTTCAGCCATGTTGCTCTTAACTATGTGAAGTAAGAAAAAAAGAAAAAAAGTTTATGAAAGAAAAGAATTAGGAAGGCAGTCACAATTTAGGTTAATAGCAGGACATAACAGATAAATGCAATAGGAATTAGAGCATTTATAAGAATAGGTAGGAAACAAAACCGGGTAGAGAGTTCCCCAGAAATGTAAACAAAAACTAGCCTTTAGAGTTCATTCCTCTTTAACTCTTTATCTCCTTTGGGATATGTGTATCATTCTCTTAAGAACCAAACAGAAAGCTAACTCGGTGTTGTATCATTTCATGTTTTATATAGATGATCATCATTTGGTGTTGTATGGATGGGAACAAACATAAAATGTATTTTAATGACATGTATTGTATTTATAGATAGCAACTATTTTTTTCAACCACAGATAAGTCTGGAAAGAGTTTATTTCCTGACAGTACTAATGGAAACATTTGGGGTCGCAACTGCAGTATGAATCAGCTCCGTTTCTTTCATCCACTGATTTTCATAAAATCTGCTGCAACTTCTGACCTTATGAAAATTGTATTTTCAATAAGGTTGCAGAGAAGAAGCCATGGTCCCCTTGGAATCAGGCATAAAGAAGTCTTCATCTTTAAAATACAAAATAATATTTGAAAGGAGACAAGTATAATTATTTCCATTTTACAAATGGGAAAATAGAGGGAGATCACTTAGATTACACAAATTCTCACATGAGCACATCACTGATAGAATTTCATGCCTTCCAGGTATACACACAAAGCCTGACATAGTTACATAACATTGCTGTAATCATCTTGCTATTTGAGGCACCAGCCTTGTTTTTCTCAGATCTTGAACCATGTCTCTTCTATTTTTAAATTATTTCTACTGAGATGTGAATGGTTTGTGTCCTAAAGGTATTCCAAGGTGTCTGTTTCACCATCAAGTCAGTGAGAAACACTGTAAAATGTGAAACAAATACCATGCATTTGGGTAATCTGAGGCAACCTCAACCTTTATTTTTGCTTTATTTTTTTTTTTTTTTCCATCCATCTCTTTATCTCTTCCCCCTTTTTCTCTCTCCCTCTCTCTTGAGGCTAGCATAAGTACAGCTGTTAATAATACAAGATTTGTTAATCTAAATATTTTAAAAGGGATTCTTTCCCGTAGACAGGAGGAAGAACACTGCCTACAGGGCACATTGTGCGGGCTCTCCTAAGACATTCCTTGTTATTTTTCAGCAGCCAGCATAATGACGTGGTTGAATAAGATCAGATTAACTAAGATAAATATCCTTGTCCTGCACGCCTTTGTCTGAGTCACAAGATCCTTTTCATGACAGCAAAAGGATTTTATAGAAATCTTTTTACTCTGCAAAATAACATGTATAGCAGGTGACTATTTATTCTTCTGGTAATTAATTCTAATGTTAACAGTTTATGAATTCTTAAGGATTCTGTACAAAAAGTTCAAAGTTATTTGCAGAATCTGCAAACATAAAAACCCAGAAAAATAACAAGGTGCAAACTGCCATTTTTGAGAGGAAATGACTACAAATATCACTGCAATTTTTTTCAATGTTACAACAAACTACTAATGATATCTTCCTTAATAAAATATCTGTTTAAGTCTTTCAGTAGGTGTATTTCTTCCTTGTTAAGTTACACTGCTACAGGCAAACAGAAGAAAGTGCAGGGAACCTTTGAAGACTGAATCTTCTAACATCGATGAATGATTAAATGATGATGTTCCATGTGGACACGTGTATTTATTCCTGATTTGAGAGCATCCAGCCATCATTCCATCTTCAACTTCTTGGTTACCTCTGTTGCCGCAGTACCATGCTGAGGGACCTCCCCCTGCTATGAGAGACATCTGTTGAGGTAATGTCTGTGTCCTGCTCTTGCCAAGAAGGAAGAGGACCAAGCACTTGCTCTCCTTGTGTTTCTTGCAGTGTTCTGGGCGAGTGCAGTGTGCTGCAAGGGTAATTATGCGCTGCCAACCTAAACAACACTCCCTCATGCTGTCTCCATCATGTCAGAGACATCTGTGAACTCCTGGGCTGCTCTCATGCTTCACTTTGCAGGCACAAAATGGAAATGCTTTACACTTTCTGCTCTCTGTGTGCCATGATTCAGGATTTATTCTGGTTCATTGGTAATGTGAATGTTCCTCTTTTTTTAGGGAATCTAAGGCTGTTTTACACATTTCATACCTGTTATAATAACATCCCTCTTGCTGAAACCAGTGGAAACCTTTCTGTCAGATTAATCAAGAGGGGGCTTGGGCCAATGACTTTCTTCCTGCTTTTCTGTTTTGTCATTTTGGCCAGTTCCTTTCCTCCTACTGACAAATAGCGCATGGGGTGACATCAGACTGGTGACTTGTCACTAGTGGGTTCCACAGGGCTCCATCTGAGGCCCCCTGCTCTTCAACATCTTTATAAATTATTTGGATGCAGGATTGGAAGAGATACTGAGAAAGTTTGCAGATGACACAAACTTGGAGGAGCTGTTGACTCCCTCAAAGGCAGGGAGGCCCTGCAGAGAGACCTCAATAAATCAGAGAACTGAGAAATCACCAACTATATGAAGTTCAGTGAGAGAAAGTGCCAGATCTTGCACTTTGAATCGGGCAATCCTGGTTGTACACACAGACTGGAAAATGAGATGCTGGAAAGCAGTGCCATGGAAAGGGATTTGGGGGTCCTGATGGATGGCAAGTAGAATGTGAGTCAGCAGTGCCCTGGCAGCCAGGAGGGACAACCCTGTCCTGAGGGCATCAGGCACAGCATGGCCAGTTGGGTGAGGGAGGGGATTGTCCTGCTCTGCTCTGCACTGGGATGGCCTCACGTTGAGTCCTGTGTACAGTTTTGTTTACCACAATATAAATTGGACATTAACCTCTTAGAGAGTGTCCAAAGGAAGGGAATGAGCATGGTTAAGGGCCTTGAGGGCAAGCCGTATGAGGAGCAGCTGAGGGCACTTGGTCTGTTTAGCCTGGAGAAGAGGAGACTGAGAGGAGGCTTCATTGCACTCTGCAACTTCCTTGTGAGGGGAAGTGGGGAGGCAGGCACTGATCTCTTCTCTGTGTTGACCAGTGAGTGACAGGTCATGAGGGAATGGCCTGAAGTTGTGTCAAGGGAGGTTTAGGTTGGATATTAGAAAAAGGTTCTTCATCCAGAGGGTGGTTGGGCACTGAACAGGCTCCGCAGGACAGTAGTCACAGCACCAAGCCTGACTGAGTTCAAGAAGCGTTTGGATGATACTCTTGGGCACATGTTGTGACTCTTGGGGATGGGCCAGGGCCAGGAGTTGGACTCAGTGATCCTTCTGGGTTCTTTCCAACTTGGCATATTCTGTGATGCTGTGAAATGCTCCAGACCACTGTAGTAACCTCAAAATAATTTTCACCACTAGATAGTACCAGTATCTGCTTTCTATATCTGTCACTTTAAATGACAATGTTATTTACAGCAAGGAAACATTATTGCCTCTTCATTCCTGTCATTTTACACTGATTGAATGACTGAAGTATGAAGACCTGGAAGTGTTGCAACATCCTGATGTTGCTGCCTGCCTACATCTGGCCTGTTTGCCAGCAGTGAAAAAGGCAGTTTGGTGACTCAGTGTTGGGGGTGGATTGGACAGTAGAACCGGTGAGGAGTGAGAATGATGGTTGCGGCTCAAGCCTCCTGTGGCTCCTTAGCATGGAGCTGACTTTTTATTTTGCTGCAATTAGCACTAGGGAGGTGAGATTGGGCAGCACTGCCCATCTTAGCACCACCACAAGTTCTTTCTAGCTCCTCCAGAACCCTGTGGAATTTCAGTATTGATTTCTGTGGCATGTTCAGCTATGTCAAGGAGTGCCTCCAAAACTAACAAAAGAGAAGTCAGGGCAGGGAAGCGGAGGAGGAAAACACACACAAGAGAGCCAGCTGAATATTCCTGCCAAGTTTTGCTAGAGCTGTGTGACTGGCTGTGTTTTTCGGGTCCCATGGCATTTGCTGGTGGGCTGTAAGAATACAGGGGTTTAATTATTAGTGCCAAGGGCATATAGTTGTTGGATGACCAGCTGGAAAATGCAAATGAAATACTAAAAATGTATCAGTATTTTTTTCCTCACCATGGGGCTGTTTGACAGTTAACTCTTGTATTGTGGGCTGGAATCAAGCAGGCTGTGGTGTTCTCAGTAAGAGAAAGACAAAGGAGAAATGAATGGGGAAGTGGTGGCCCTAACATTCGGTACTCAGTGTTTGTGTTCAGCAAAAATAGGCATGTTGTAAGGTAGGGAGGTGATGAGTATCAAAAAAATCTATCTGACCTGTCTATTTTCACTGCCATCATCCAAGGTGAGGGGTTGGCAGGCCTATGGGGGTGGTGGCTGGAAGCAGTAAGTGTCAGGCAACTGACAGGAGTTGGGCAGTAGGAGAGTTTACAGGGGCTGGAAGGATCCCAGGAGACATAGGAGCATGAAAGGAACATGGGCTTCACTGGGAAAAGGAGCTGTGAGGCAACTTAAGCTGTGAAAGCAGTCTCACAGTCCCATCCTCTCTCACCACATTCCTTGCATAAGCAGGCAGCAGCCTGCTCCTTTCTCTGTCCTGTTCTCCTGTGTGCAAAGCTTTTCTTGGCTGGGTATCCTGCATAGTTAGTGCTCTCTGGCCACCTGGGCTCTAGGGATGGGTTTCTAGTGCATAGGCTTTTCTCAGACCCTGTCACAAGATCATGGTATTTTGACCCTGGTGCCTTGGCACACATCTTACCTTGGTCTGCAAAGTTCTGATAGACATGTATTTTACACCTGAAATAGAACATATACATATTTGTTTAGGTAGATCTGAGCAGAGTTTTTGGATAAGTGTAGGACTTTTCCTGTGAGTGGGAAAATAATTTCCTCCATGTCCTGGTGTTTCTTCATTATATTAGTATTCTTTATAATTTAGAAACAAAAGCACTAGCATGCAGGCAGAAGGATGTCATGGGCAGGGGAAGAGGCTTCAGATTTTGACAGCCTCTGTTATAATATTGATTCCTTTTAGACTATTTTTCTTATCTGAACTTACCACATATCTTTTGTCCCTCCATGCCAAAGCCTCCTTGCTACCTGCATGTGTCTTGTTGCTCCAGCAGAATTGAACACTGTCACCACTGGTACAAAGAAAAATTGTGAGTATTTCAGACTTGCACAAATTTAGGTTCTGTGATTGACCATTAGTCTTAAGTGGGGCAAGGAAGTATGATGCTGCATTTGAGACCAGTGTCTGCATCCTATAAAAATCAGAGCCTCCAAGATGAAGTTTGCATGACTCCGTGTGGGAGAACCTTTCTAGCTTGACTCCTCTCAGGTGAGATTCCAGCCTGGTGCACAGAGGAACATGGCTTTCCTTGCTATTCCACCCAGAAGTTTTGGTTTTCCAGGCAGATGTACAACAAACCATCCTGTCTTGGGTCCACAAGCTTGTCCTGCTATCCCAGCCCCTTCAGCCACAGATCCCCATGCCCTGAGGTGCTCCAGCAAGACTTGGTTAGTGTGGTCCTCAGATCTTTCTGCTTTCCTGCACTTTAAAATGATCTCCCACTTAGAATCATCATGTGGCAATATAATATACTGGTAGCTGAATGAAGTGTGTGTAACTCCGTGTGCTTTTGTTTCTAAGATCACATCACTGCTAAATCGGCTCAAGAAATAAGCAAATCTTATATCGATATGTCCTTGCTGCTCTACAGTATTATGGATAGTTTTTCTTTGCAGCCTGATCATTTAATCTTTCTCTTACCCTTTTCCATATTAGTCCTGATCAAGCAAAATTACTCAGACAATCTGCAAGAGGAAGTCACTGTTATTTACATTAAATTCTGACCAAGCGAATGCCCTGATAAACCAGATCACAGAGGATCCTGCTTGTTTTTATCTTGCAGGCTCTCTTCTTTGCCATAAAGAATATTTAGAAATATACCTTTCTTTCTACATGTAGATGACATTTTTAACATCCTAACTAGTTCAAATTAAAGTCTGAAATCCTTTTAAGAGGAAGTATTACATATCAGACAGAGGATATAGTGGAGATTTAAGTGTTACTTCTCAGTAACCCATTGGCTGTCAATAAGTGTTAAGGTTTATTCCAAATAACTGCAAATAACAATGGCAAAAGTGGTGTGGGCTTCCTGGAATGGCAACAGCATCTGCTGAAGGAATAATGGGCCTTCGTCTGGCAAAACTAAGTCCTTTAGCTGCAATTAAATGCCTTGTCAAATTCTTTTCTTTACACAGATAATTGCTCCATATGTCTTGTGCTGATATGCAAAACTAGCTATTAAATTTTTGCATCATAAGTAAATTTAGATTTTAAAAGAAGTAATATTTCATCTTGCATCCTTTCATGCATTGTTTCTAAACTTGCACCACATTTTCACCTCTGTTGAACGAAACTCAGGGTGTGGACCATAGAAGGGGCCAGTGCCAACTACATAACCATGCTTGAAGCCCCAACTCAGTAGCAAGATAGAGCACAGCCAAGCTACCTGTGGGTTTTAGCTGACCATTCACTGGCAGAACCCTGATGGGCAGCAATATGTATATATTCAGCATCCATGTCCTCTCTCCCACCTCTTAGGTGGGACTGTTTTAAAGGACTAACTTGATGACCGGGCTGAAAAGATCAGAATTGGCCTTAAAGGATATTCCATGTTGAAGGTTTTGTCACAGGATAGGACCCCAGAGTGGATTGTGACAAACTACTCCATAAATCATGTTATGTGACATTCAGTTGGGAATTCTTCCTGCAGTTTTGGTACTGAGAAAGGCTTTGTCTTTGGCTATGTCTTTAGATGAGGCCAGAGGGAAAATCCCAAACCCCACTACGACCTGGGACAATGTAATATCCAGGGGGGTTTCATCTTGAGGCAGTCTGTGAATCCCAGGGCAGAATCTGTGATTCTTCGTGACATCTCAGTGATTAAGGACTGGTTTCTGACTTTCTTATCAATCAAAATACAGTGAAAAAACCATCCAAAAATGCCATGCAGGACTTTCAATAAACAAACAAGTATTTTAAAGTGAGAGGCCAACTAAATCCACAACCTTGAGATTAGCTCAGTTGGTCAAACCTTGGTTCTCATAACACCAAGGTCAAGTGTTCACTTCCCTGTATGGGCCATGCATGTAAGAGCTGGATTCTATGATCCTTGTGGGTCTCTTCCAGCTCTGAATATTCTGTGATTCTGTGGTATTCAGAAATCTGAAATACAGAGCTTTGCATATGCAGTCTGTAGGCATGAAAGCGATGCTCTGTTTTCTGTAATTACACAAGAATCATAAGAATAATTTTGTTTTGATCTCTCCACAGAAAACTGCCTTTTAAGAGATGATCCAAAAAGTGCTTGTTGCTGTACATGGGTGAGTAGATGGCTGAACTAAAAACCCATGTGATTAAGCTTCTTTCCACTGTGCCTAACACTGGAACACCATAAATCCAAACAATTCGGGATCACATCACCATTTGGATAAGGAAAAAGTTTCTTGTGGCTACACTTGATTTCAAATGGGAATTGCTCAACTATACTCTTGAGATTTTATTCTGAAAGCAACCATTCTGACAAAATAACTAACAGATACAACAATAATTCCAAAGTTATTCCTTAAAATTTTATTAGCAGAGTAATTCTGTAGTGGTGATGGCAACAGGAGCACCAGAACCAACTGTGAATCAGTGTTATGCTCCTCATTTAGCTTAATGAGGTCAGAGCAATCTGGTATCATTGTTCCATCCCTGCATTTAATTCTAGAATCATCCCTACTTTTTT
>VWZG01003538.1:108003-124450 GCA_013396735.1 Grallaria varia
TTTTTTTTTTTTTTTACCTTGCAGAACTTGTTCTACGTCACATCCCTTGGGGATCAGTGATTCAGAAGAGATATCCTTTCTAAACCCTAGGTTTCTGCTGCAAGAGAAATTGTGTCTTCTCAGGACTTTTTAGAAAGCAACACACGATAGTAAAAGGATTGTTACATGTATGTAGAACCCTCTATATTTTGATTCAGTAATTCCCAGACATCTCTCAAAGGAGAAATACTGGTCAGTTTCTTAGGAGAAAAATTTTAAAACACACATAGAAAGCAGGTTGTGACTTCAGAAGATGAAGTCTTTGGCAATTATACTTGGGTAATTATACCAGTTAATGCATCACCCCTTCAAATGTTCCAACACAGCAGTTTGTGCAGCTGTTGATGAATCAGACTGAGGAGATCATCAACTTCAGAAAACACAGCTTTTGGGAGTGTTTCTAAAAATGAGACCTGTTTATTAGCTGGTTCATAGTGCCTTATGGCATTGCTGCACAAACAGCTATGCCAGCACAACTGAAGAAAGTGGCAAAATGTGGGAATGAGAAATGTATGGGAAAGATAAGAGTATCTTACATTAGCAATGATGACAAAGACTTTGTCTTTCAATAGATAAAACTTTGACTTTGTCCTTTATAACCATATAGTAAATCGTATAAGGCACCTCAAAGCAGAATGCAGAATGCAGAGAAGATCTTACAAAGAAAAGCTGTTGGACCATAAATAAACTGGTTTTGCTCATTTTGCCTCTTTTGGTTTGTTGCTGTTGTGTGTATTTAAATATATAGTTTCAACATCATTTATACCTTTGTACTTTAGCAGAAATACTTACATCCCCCACTGATCTTTGTCCAGAGCTGGTGTCTTATTCTGGATAGCATGTACCAGACAAGTTCTATTTGTCATTATAGACTGCTAGGAGCTTGCAAAGGTCTCATTTTTTTCCACTCCTTCTGCATCTTGATGACAGCACAGCCATCAGCATTCCACACTCTGGGGTAACAGGCAGCATAGCTGCATTCATAACAGAAATTTGTAGCCTGCATTTGAATTGAAGCAGGTATTAGGATCAGCCCATAAAATAGTCCTAGATTTAGTGTAAGCCATTCAGCCTACAAGGTATTATTTCCTTCCTAAAACACATCTTGTGGGACCAAGCGTTGCATTAATGGAAGCTGTCTTCCCTAAGTAAGCCTAGAGGTGTGACACCATAATATAGTGGTGCAACAGTGACATAGGCTTGGAAATCCAGTTTACTGTTGCAAGTTCATGCATTCCTGCCTTAAACAGCTGATTTTGCCCCCCCACACACATGCATCCAAACACTTGCATGCACTTCATTCTTACTATACTTGCAGTCTGAGTGGCTTGGGTGAAAGAAATTATGCCATATATGGCCTGTGATAACTATATATATGATTTCCACATCAGCTACTGAACATATCTAATAACTGCCACTCCCAAATCTAGATCTTGATGAACCTTCCTGGGCCATGAACCTTGCCTTGCCTTTCATCATGTGTGCAGAGACACAAAATATCCTAGCACCTACATATCCTCCTCACTGCTCTCTCTCTTTGGCCTAATGTTAGATATTGAATTTTGTGTAGGTTATACACACAGAGTAAGTGTGTTAGATCAGGAAATTTCCCCTTCTAAATAAACAATTGCATTGCAATTCCTTTCTTTATTCCTTTCTGTCAGAACAAAAAGTAAGCATCATTTGGTTTCACCATGGGGGATGAGTCTGCAGTACTACACTGATGATTTGTTTCTTGGTTTGCTAGGTCCCTATAAAGAAAGTAAACATATAAAGAAAGTAGCAGAACCACACCTGCTTTCCAGAATGTTTTGGCCTGAAACTAGTGCACAGAGAAAGAAATAACAAATTTCCACTAGAAAAAGGAGATGAAAAAATCGAAGCCAGGGTTGAAGTCTTTGAAAAAATATTAGAACATTTCCTTACCCAAAATAAATGTGTTAGCAATTTTTTTCCAGTCCTGGATGCACTCATAGTTTAATTACAGACAATCTGTGTGTTTGATGCATTCTCTTAAATATTTTCACCATGTTCTGAATGAAGTGTCAGGGTCTCTAATGAATTGGGTTTTTTCTCTAAATAGTGTTGGACATGCTTGTGTTTGCCTAGACTCTGTGTGTGGGAGGCTCAACCTCTCAGGTGGTTTTAACTTCTTGCAAGATAGGGGCCCCAGCTTCTGCTTTAGATGACATATGTGAGCTACTTTTAAAATATATTTTTAGTTATATGCTAAACATTCTTTCTGTGAGTCCAGTTATGTGTTAACCTAATTCCCACACACCTCAAACACAAACTACCAGGGCAGCAAATACACATTCAAATTCCAAATATGCTTTAGTGCAGCACAATGGTTAAGAATGTCTTATTTTCTTTTTTTTCTTTTCCTTTTTTTTTTTTTTTTAAAGCTAGTTAGTGCAGTATTAGGTAGGTCACTCTGGCCACATTCCCAGAATTTAACAGTGGGGGCCTTGTGGAATGCTAAACGATGTGTATAACAGCATTCAGGCTCTCTGTGAGCCAATCCGTCAAAACATTTGCTGCTTTGAAAATGTGTTCTTCAAAAAAATGGGCATATGGAACTTATTAGACTATTTGATGGAGATCAGGCAGCAGAGCCCAAGAGAAGCATAAAAACATTTGAGGACACAATTCTATGTTAAGGTAATAGGATCTCTAAACTGTTCTTTTGCAATCAAATAAATACAAAATACAGGGAAGAAACATCCTGAATGGAGAACATTTTACATTCCAAATGGTCACAAGATCTTAAGCATAGAGCTTGTAATAACAGTAAAAAAGTAGTGGTTTGATTGCAGCAAACCTGTTTCTTCAGCAGAGCATATTGATCCTTGGCTTTTTAACAGTTCCAGTGGTATTAAGGAGTTCTGACTCATGGTTTCACTGCAGTGGATTTCTGTGTCTCTGGTACATTGGCAGTGAGGGTCAATCAGTCTCCTTGGAGACAAAAAAGACAGTGCTGCTGCTGAGAAACACAAATGAGCTGGCATTTTCCAGCACCTGCTTGTACCTTCTTCCAAGTAATTCCTTGTCTCTGTCATGCAGTGAGCACAGAAGGACCCCAGAATGAGCAGATCTTCCTTCACAGTGTTAAATGAGAAGGCAGATTGCACAAACAACTCAGGTTAATTTTGGCTTTGGCAGCCACAGCAATAGATAGCACTGGGTTTTGCTGTTCCATGGGTAGCCTGAGGGCAGACTCTTACACAGAGTCCTTCTCTGGGGACAGAATTATAGGAGGATGGAGGACTCTGTGCAACCTCTAAACTCTCTCCTGTCCTCTCATCTGCTTTGACACTCCTCTGAGCATGAAACTGTGGCCTGTGCAGGCTCTTTACTCAACCTACTAGCTTTGATCACTACTGCAAATAATTAAAAGGACACCCTGTTCTAGTATAGCCTCTTTCATACAATTGGGTGTTACAGGTCAATGCAGTATTTATGAACCTCTGACCATCTTTTTCTGCCTCATTGAAAGACTGATAACTAGGGTCTGGGACTTCTTGTTGATGTATCTGTAATCAAGGATATTTCCCCTTCTGTGTGACTGTAGTGCAAGGAAACAAAAAGTCATACTGGAGTTTTAAAGATAGGTTGTTACCTTTTAAAGTAAGGCTGGTGGTATTTGCTGCTGTGGTGTAGAATGGTCTTTGTTATTGTAGTACTTGAATGAAGAACTGAGTTATGTAGCAGGCTGTGACAGCTGTGGTGCTGTTACACAGAATCTCCCAATTATGTTTTTAGCAGGTTAACAAGTGACCCCATGCTGTACAAGTGTGCTAGGAAGTCCTGTAGGATCTGTGGGTAAGGATTCTGACATTTCAAATGCTGCTTTTTAAACAACCTCTACAGTAGAGTAAAGCATCCCAGAAAATAGGTCTCAGCCCAGAGATATTGCAAATAGGGAACATGAAGCAAGGAGGGAGAATGAAACATCTCTGCCTTCAATCACAGCTCCCTGAAAACTTCAGTGGCCCTTGTGCAACAAGGTTAATATGATACTTGGAAATATCATGAGACTTTATTTGTTATCTTTGCTACCAGCAATTCGAATGGCAGTGCGCCTATTTACTCTGAAGATATGCTATATTGTTTTGTTATGCAAAGCTCCTTGAAATAAGCTGTGACATCCAGAAGAAATTTATTTTTTACTTTATTTCCTGTATTTGGAAGCGACTTCTGGGACAGAAAAGCTTCCTGGGAACTGGGCACTGCTGTATGAGTAAAAACGTTTGAAAAAGGAAATTGCCTGTAATGGTTTTGTGGTTGCCTCCATTACCAGGCTGCAGTGAATGAGTAAATCAAGTTAGACTGCAGATACATTCCCAGACCTTTTTGCCATTGATTTTCTTAACTGAGGAAAATCAGTCGGCCACATTCAAGAACTGAATTTTCACATGACAGAGGCATGACACTGGAGGCACAGGTCTAGAGCCAGGACAATGCTTTTGCCTGTAATGCAGATACGAAAGAAAGTAGCCTGAAAGTTGCCTGGGTAGAAACTTCAGAAGTGCTGTGCTTTGGCCTTCTGCCACACTTTTTGAAGTCAGGAATTTCTCCCATTGTGTTAGATTTTAACAGAGTGAGAATCATTCCAAACTCCTTTTAAAAAATCTTACCCACTATTTTCAGTACATGGTTTAATCACGCCAGAAGATTTTGGTGCTGGAAAGCATTGTGGAATTTCATAATCCCAGGCGGTAGGCTCTCTTATTTCTTCAGGTTATCCCAGTACCTTCAGGGTGCCCTTGATTTTGTTCCAGACACTGTAAGGTGCTGCTGCTGACCCACTGGTATTACCTGTTTTTCAATCCCACCATGGCAAATTGTGAGAAGGGACATGTGAAAGAAAGGCAGAAGCAAATTGCCAACAGTACCTGCGCTGTTTGTAGGTCTCCTGGGGTTGGTGGTGTGTGTGTGGCCCCTTCCTTTGTGCTGTCTCCTTTTCCTTTCTGATGCGTTCCCCTCTGCTCACAGTCCTGTGCATGAGCTTTTCTGGGATGGTTAGTCATGTAGTACTGGATTTTGCCTTTATGGCTGGATTTCTAAGAACCAAGTTGCTCTGTGTACTTCTCCTCATTGTGTGTGTAGAGTACAGCATCTGGCTTTAGGTCATTGCCTTATGGACAGGTTTTCTTTTGTTACAGGAAATATGAGTTCATGTTCAAGGGATTTTGCTGTCACATCTCTAGTTAAAGTTGCTTACCAAGCTTTATGAAGACTTTGAACCAAATTGGATTTTCTTAATTCTCACTTTTGGTTTACTAGTCAAAATTCAGTCCTGGAATAACTAAACAAATGAAACATTTGATATTGAGATCTGTCTATATTTTGTTCTGTATTGCGGCTGATATATATTGAGACATTAAGCTTTGTGCTGCTCAAGTTATTTTATTTATATAATTTTAATTTATTTTACACTGGTATTCTGCAACTAGTTCCTAAGAGAGTTGTGCCTGGAAAAATTAGAAGAACAAGCAATGTAAATCCATGAGAGAGGTTATAAAATAAACATTATACCATGTGTGGGGTAACATTTTTTACTGCAAGTGGCTGCTCTCACTTTCTGGCACTTATACACATAGCCATCTGTTTGAAGGCTGTTTGAAGTGGCTGTATTCCAGGATTTATGTAACGTGCCTGTAGAAAGGAAATGACATCAGTTAGTTTCCTGAAGAATATTACCAATATCAGAACTGAGGAAATAAAACCTAAAATAAATAGAATATGTATTTTTAAACCTTTCTCTTTTTTTTTCCTTTACAGTAGGACACTTCTTCATAGTGGTCTGCCCATCCCTTCAAAGCCCAGGAAACCTTATTCATGTCACAAAAATTTACACATACACTGCAAGCCACTGTGACTTATATGTTACATTGATGAAATGAGATCTGACAAGACAGGACTGAACTGAAACAATGGCAAAGTCTTCAATGTGCCTCCTTTTAAAGATATAGGCATAAATTAACAACCTCATAAATAGACTGGAATAAGCTTCAGCACCTTCAAGTGACCATGGAAGCGCAGCAGCTGTTTGTCATGTCTGGAAAAACATGCAACTCCATGAATAAGAGCTAAGCAGTTATATACAGGGACTTGTTAGGTTTTAAATTAAAAGTATATGCTATTAGAGTCTTCATAAAGGCTGTACATGTTCTGAGGCATTTGTTTTAAATCTTTGCCAAGCTGTAAAGTTTTTTGACTGATGATTTCAGCTGAGCCATGTTGACTTACATCACATGAGACCTTCCTCCTTCTCTGTCTTGCCAGGAACTTTTCAAATTTTTCTCTTTGCTGATAATTCCCGTTTTACTTTCTGCTTTGTCTATAGAAGTAAGTTGCCATGTGAATTAAGAAGTACTGGATGACCTAGCCAGGAGCCCAAATTAAGTAGGAAGGCAGGTTACTTCTTGTAAAGAGCTTTAGATGGTGTTTGCATTTAACTTTCTTTGTGTGAAAGATAATGCAAAATAGACAAACCAGACTCTAAAAGGCCACTTTTGACTGGCAGAGGTTTGGTCATACTGCTGTAGGTATCATTCCATATCACTTTTACATTTTTGAGGTACTTCATGTTTAACACAAATATGACCTAATAGCAAACAAATTGAAATTTCCAGAAATTGTGTTATTTCCTATGCTTGTCTGTTGTTTATAAAATACTTATCCGATACTATTCAGTCTGTCCCATAAACTACAGTGTAGCTGGACTTTAGTCTGTGTTTAATAAACAGATTTGGCCTGCCTATTTTTCACATTCCTATACTTTTGAAAGGTTTTCATAACAAAGTCATTATTCCTGTCAAAAGGAAATGGAAATGAGGAGAAAGGTTGGTCACTGATGACCCTTAATAATTTATGGAATTCATATAATCTGCTAGTTTATGAGTGGCTTGGATAATCTCCAGAATGTGTTGAAATCTGAGAAGCCACCCCCATTCGTTTGAAAACAATACAAAACTGTACAAAAATATTACTAACATTGATGCTTCCACAAAGAAACTTAATCTACTTAATATCAAGGTAGGGATATCTGTTACCTGGGAGATATTGCCTAACAAACTATGGCATGGGATTATAATAATAATAGGAAAGTCTAATGTATTCAGAACAGTGAGGAACAGAGGAATTTATTTCCATCTGAAATAAATCTTTGTACAGACTTTCCAGGCTGAGTCAATAAAATCTGAGATTAAGTGCCAAATATAATGATTTTTTTTTTAATGGATCAGCTCACAGCAGGACCTGAGGCCTCTATCTAGTTGAGTGCTTATAAATAAATTTAATTATGCCAATGACTTCCTGAATGCAGATATTTGCCTTAATTAGAGGATAACTGAAGATTTGTGTGAAACTATACTGAAATTCACTGTTGATTTAGACAGCACTTAAAGCAGGGTATTAAGAACAGTTTTAAATCCATTAGTTAGACCTAATGCAATAAATAGTGATAATTACAGTGAATTTGGTCTTACAGATTCTTAGCATGGAAGTACTCAGCAAAACTAGCATTCCTGCAGATGCTAATTGTATTCCTGTAAACTAGCAGTAAGCCTCTGGAATCACCAAGTCTCCTAAATCCTCTGGTTTTGAAGGGTTATAATATTATAGTCTTAAGGGAATGTCTGAAATTATGAACTCTGGTCTGACCAAATCTCCAGGAATGAATGGCTGGCTAAATATAAATTTCTTCCCTTACTCCCAGTTATAAATATTGTAGGTTAGCCTGGTGGAACCAGGAACAACTGGTGTCCTTCAGAACCCCCACTGCTTTAGAGTCCTGTCTGACTAAGGGCCCTTAAAACTGAAGGGCCAGAGATGCAGCATCCTGCAATGGGAAGCAGAACTTTTTAACATGGTAAGGTTTCAAATTTAATTTAGGAATCCTATGGTTTTCTAGGTCGCCAGCTAAGGTGTGGAAAGTGTCAAAACCCTATGATCCCTAGTTTCAGTTGTGTAGGGGTTGAGGTTGTGTGGACCCAGAGAGCCCTAAATAGAACTGTGGCTCCAGCTCCCTGATGAGCAATATCAAAACCTTGGAAGTTCTAACATTGATGTGACCTTGGTTATAAGTTTCTCTCAGAACACAGATCCTCCAGAGCCAGCAGGTGAGCTGTCAGGAAACAAAGCAGACTTGAAAAAAACCCTTTCCAATACTTTTGGCAGGAGTACTGGTTCATGAAAAATTCTGCCATTTCTGAAAAAAACAGAACCATTAGAATATCTCCAAGACTTTCATTTGTATTTCTAAATGGCTGGTTTTAGTTGCTGAAGCACACAATATTGAGGATTTTCTGATAGAGTCACCTCTGCTCTCATTATTATGGTTCTGGTCACAAGCTGAGCAGGCATGTAAGTAAAGCTTTATTCACCCTGAATTCTCTGCATGGATATATACAAGACATGAAAACCTATTCTACAGAAGAAGATTTAGTCTTAACAGTATCAGAGAAGTACTTGTGAAATTAATTAACTATCTAAAAAATGTAGACTAAAACATGATTGTAGGGTAAAAAATATGAAATGAAAATGTGAATGCTTAACAAGGTGTGTGGCTCCATTTCCAAGCAGTGTCAGCTGTATTTCTACAGTGTTTTATACTTCAGGGTTTTCTATAAGGATATTTGTTGCCTGGAGGATTTAGTGTTTTGAAATTTTTAAGCACAGGATGAAACCCCCAAATGCTGAAGCAGTCAGCGAAGGAGAAAGCACCCTGGACTGGACTTCTGTACCAGTCTTACATGACTGACCCAGTTGTCAGGACTGGGAAGTCTCAGTTGTTTACCTTGGTCACCTACAAAACAGGCCAGCTGGGGAAAACAGTGTTATGGGAGGATGTTTGTGTTTGAAGGCTTCAGTTTCCTAAATACACCGATCCCTTCCCTGCTTATCTTGTTTGGTTGCTGCAGGATGGGATTGTGGGTGCAAGGCCATAGTCCTGCTTCTGCTCCCGTCTTGCACTCCCACACTGAGCAGCTGCCCAAGCTGCTCCTGGAGAGTCAGGGTACTTTTTTTAGAATTTGGCAGCTATGAGCCCCTGGCAAGTGCTTTTCTGGGTGTTTATGGAGCAGGCAGGTAACCTGGAAGGAATAAGGGGGTGCTCCAGTGTTTGCTCTAAGGGAAGGAATCTGTGAAGTTCCTATTTGGGTTTCCTTGGAGCAGGAATCAAACTAAGTTTGTCGCCCATTTTATAGAACCACAAAATCATAAAATCTTTTACTTTGATAAAGATCATCAAATCCAACCGTTAACCCAGCACTGCCAAATTCTCCACTCAACCATGTCCCAAGCACTACATTCACACATCTTTTAAATACCTCCAGGAATGGTGACTCCACCATTTCCCTGGGAAGCCTGTTCAATGGCTGACAAATCTTTCCATGAAGAAATTGTTCCTAATATGCAATCTAAACCTGCCCTGGAGCAACTTGAGTTTCTTTCTCACCTCCCTACACCCTCCTTTCATGTAGTTATAGAGAGCAATAAGAGACTCCTTTTCTCCCAGCTAAACACCCCCAGCTCCCTCAGATTTTTCTCATAACACTCATGCTCCAGCCCCTTCACCAACTCTGTTGTCCTTCTCTGGACATGCTCCAGCACCTCAGTGCCTTTTTTGCAGTGAGGGGACCAGAACTGGTTCAAGGTGCAGCCTCACTAGTGCCCAGTACAGGGGCATAGTCACTTCCCTTGTCCTGCTGGACACACTGTTGCTGACAGGACAGGTGCCTTTGGCCTTCTTGGCCACCTGGGCGCACACTGGCTCATGTTCAGCCATTGTTGATCAGCACCCCCAGATCCTTCTCTGTCGGACAACTTCCCAACCCTCTTTCCCTGTTCAATTTTGATACCAGAAAACAATACATTTTAAAAACAATAACAATAAAAAACCCCCAAATAAATGAGATTTTTCATGGCCCCTGTGTTTGTTCCCCTTTAATGACTATTTAAATAAAAGCAGCAAGAACAAATGGTAAACGCAAATGCAGAAAACAGCAAGAAATTACAAACTCTGGTGAATTTCTGGATTCACTAGGGTCCTTCAGGAACAACACCCAGAAAGCAGTTTTAAATACTTCTGAAGAACTTTAAGCAATTTTCCTGAAGTAGTGTTTCTCTGAAAACAGTTAAGGCAGTGAGTGGCACATGCTTACTTCACAGAACAGTTTCTGACTTTACGCAACATCTGCTCACTTTGGCAACACGTTTTCCATTGTCAGCCTTTCAAAACCAGCAGCACTGGCTTCCCTTTTATGCCTGATCTGGTGTTCTCAAATCATAGGCTGAAATTAAACATGCGTATGTATTGCTTTGTGAATTATGTATATTCCAATATGGCAAAGCATGATCAGCTGGCCATGGAAGTGCACCTTACCACGTTTCTTAGATGTGTGAAGAAGTATTTCACAGAGCTTTCTTCTGTGTTCTCTGAAAGAACAGAGCTTGCTCTACAAAGAGAGCATTGGGAAAGCGTTCATGTGATGCCAAAACTTACTGTAAAATCTTATTTAACAGCTTGAATACTGCTTAGAGAGTTGAAATATCTTCTACACTAACACCACAGCTCTATGAGTAGCTTTCTATTAAGTTAGTGTTGACTTAACCCATTCCTGCCCTTTCCACAACCTGCGTTCTAAACCACTTTGGGCTGTCATTGTGATAAAGTTGAACAAAGACTGCACACAGCTGGAAAAAATTCATTGCAAACATTTTGGGGAATATGTGTGGTAGGATATTTTTCAGCAGGATCTACTGAAAATAGTTATACAGAGGTTTCTAAGGGACAAAGTGGCAGGGACTGCCATGGCCCAAGACTTCTGACATGTTAAACTCCATACAAATTGTCAGTGAAAATTGGCCTCTACTATGTGCAAAACTACTCCCATGTCAAAGCCCTGTTTTCTAAGGCAAAAGCAGCAGTCTTAGTGGGAATAAAATCCCATTTACACAGATCAAATAGCATTTATCTGTCCCTAGAGGAAGAATGATTGTCACCCCTGGAAGTGCTGGCATGTTTGGCCAAGTAGCACGTCCCTGTGTTCCTGCTGCCGCCAGCCCTGGCAGCACCGGGAGCGCACACGCCAGGGCCCCTTGGAAGGGTATTTGTTCTTCTGTACGCTGCAAAAACAGGAAGTGACATTTCAAGTAATTGCAGATTTACTGTGAGCCTGTGACTGGGTCCCTCTGCATTGTCCCTACTTTCCTGTTTGAGCTTGGAGGAAGTGGCCAGAAGGATGGGGGAAGTGAGAGCTCCCTATGATGCTTCTCCTACTGCAGCCTACATTACTTAGGGGAAGAGTGACGAAAACATATTCAAACCCTTGCCAAGGGCTCGAAGAAATATTTGACATCTAACCTGTAACAACAAGTGGGTGTTAAAGGTTAAATCACACACAACCCAAGTGTTTGGGAAAAGGATATGTTTATGTCATCAACTTCTGTTGGGTTGTAAAGGGACAGTGTACGACAGCGGAACGGGCTCTGGCTATCAGGAAAATACTTAGTTTTGCTTAGTGCAGCTATCAGTGAACATGAAAAGTACCTATTGGTTCTATATGTTTTTGTTTTCATATCCAAATGCACTTTTCAACTCAGGTGGTTAAGTGGAGGGAGCACAGGGTGGACACATCTAGCTACTTTCTTAACCTGTGTTCGTGTAGACATGAATTATTCCCCAAATACTCTAGTTTCCCACACAATATCACTTTCTTGTAGGCAACTGCCAATGAGGAATCAATCAGCATTGCCCACTGGTTTCATGTAATATATGGAGCTAAAGAATCCAAACTAGCAAAATGTTTTCTGAGATATTATACTGGTGTTCTGCAACCTGAATGACAGAAATACTGTCTTTGTTGCTTCCTGCCAAAACACTGCAGAGGTTATGTCATTCTATATATTGCTAATACTTTGGTGGTTGCAATTCAGAAAAAATCATCCAGCTGGCCATCGCTTCTTCAGTTTTCTGAAAAAAATCTGAATTTGGGAGTATGTGGTCCATGAACTCAAATAAGGTTTTTTGCTCTGTTTAATTTCTAACACTCCAGAGGAATTTACCAGACAAAGACTGATGAACCTCAAGAAAGACAATCAGTCTTATCCTGAGGTAACAAATATAATTTGTATGTTGTTGCAGCTTTCTCTTGTTATATATTACCCCTTAATATATGACATATAATGTTATTTATTACCCCATTACCACTTACCACTGTTTCTGAGAACCCATTCTAAACTGCTCAAGCTGGGTGAGACAGATCTGGTTAGCTAGCTGGGATCACCTAGCTTTAGCAGTTTAGAATGGGTCCTCAGAACTAGTTGTTTCCTCTGTCAACACTGTAGAGGCATGGGAACTGTTGGAAGAAAATTCACCTCAAGTACTTTTTTAGATGGATAGATCACGGATATTAAAGGGAAGCTGGTTTATACTAAATTTCTAATTTGAGATGCCTAATATTAATTAAGCAGAACCCTGCTGAAAAAAACTGAATTTCCTATATTTTGCACAAATAAAATTAAAAATAACTTTGGGATATGAATTAAAGGCTAGTGTTAATCCTCTGTGAATGTGCCCATTCATTAAGAAAAAAAAATAATAGTGCATAATCATTCCTAGTACTCAGTATTGTATGCCAACAAGTTGTAGCATGAATATAAACATTGTGCTGGCAGGGCAAGAGTGACTTTTGGAAATTTTCCTTTCAGAATAGACAAAGCTGCCAATAGCACATGCAGGGGAAATAAAAAAAGAAAAGGTAGAACAATATGTCAAATTAGTGTTGCAGCATAGGCTTTCCTATTCATGTTCTGTCAGGCTAGAGGTTATCAATGTTTATTTAGTTGTCTGTATTAGACAATATGCCTTGAGATATAGACATTGTACCAGTAGTCCTCATTTGTAAAATGAAACAGTCTGAAAGTTATTTTAGGTTGCTTGATTATTTTATTTTTAGGTAAGTCCTTCCTCATTGGTGGTGCTGTGTTCCTCAGATCACTGTTAAAAATATTTTTCCTTAATGATTTTCTCTTTCCTATAGTTAAGCAGCTGTGATTTGAGGTCAAAGACAGAGGTACCAGTGAGCTTAAAGGCAGGATCCAGATGTTGAAAAGAAGAAATTAAGATGGTCTTCATGGAGCATCTTCTATATAACATTCTTTCCCTGCATTAATATCTCTTTGCCCTTATTGTCTCTAGGTCAGCTCATCAGTTATGTGTTTAAATGCACAGGTATCAATGTCACCTTGGCATCAATTGTCACCAAACACTGGTGACAACGGAGTCTTCCACCCTTTGATTACAGAGTAATCAGAGTTTTTCAGACTGGCATTTCCATTTTTCTCTCACACTCCTCCTGTGCTGCTTCAGTCTCTTATTTTGCTGTCCCTTCAATGACAAAGACTGGAGTAGCCCTTCTGCTTCGTACTTAAAATTTAGGATACTTACCTGACAAGTAATATATCAAAACTTTCCTTCAACCTGGACAGTTGTGTAGTTTTTCTACACCCGAGGTGCTACTTTAAATACTGAATTACACAGTGTGGGAGAGGAAAGCTGGCAAGAGGTTCTGAAAGAAAATCTTTTAGCAATTATGCAAAAATCAAATGGAAACCAGCAATGTACCTGTTATCAGAACAGACCCACTAGTTATGTAGGCAAGATCCTTACCTTTTTCAATGTATCACAAACTGACCCTTCAACATCCTTCATTCTAGGCATTAGTGTTGTAGTTGGGTTTTTTCCCTTTCCTCTCTTCATTAACACCTCACACCCACTCAAAGGAGATGGAAGCAGGATGAAAGTCCATGGCAAAAGACACTGTTTCAGCAGAGTTGAATCTGTGAAAACAGACAATTAGTGGCTGGGGGATATTGGCTGATCTCCAACTATTCCTTCATGGAACATCTCATGTCCCCCGTTACTCTGACTTTTCTTCTTTTCTCTAAGAATCCTTGTTAAATATTTTACAGTGCCAAAAAAGGAACTGTAATCAAATAAATCAGTTTTTCTTCTGGATTAGGAGACATTTATACCAGAGAATAAGCATGAATTGAACCTCAGCTTTCACAGACAGCAATACTTGAGACAATCAGTGCTGTGAGACTAGAAAAGAGGTGACTCAGGGAGCAGAGGTCACCCCAGGCCCTCACCTTTTCTTTGCACAGTTCCAAAAACAGTGGTCACGGGTCCATGGTCCAGGAGAACAAGTGCCAGAGACCTCCATGGAAATGTGCTCCTGCCAACCATCCACGGATCAGCTGAACATGAGCAGTTGGTGCATTTTCAGTGGAAATATCAATTCACGCTTAAAAAAGTTCATAAGGAACATACTGTCATAATTTTACTTTGTTGTGCAAGTAGAAGTTCTATACTATTAAACAATTGATAATACCACCACATGGTCCTCAATTTTAATTTTATAATATATAGTTAAATGAATCTTCAGTGCCATCTAAATCCATATAGAGGAAATCATGTGAAATAACCTCCATATTTTGTCCCAATTGGTTTCTTTTACAGACTGCTGCTATTTAAAAAGAGGAGCTCTTCAAGTTTTTGTAAGGCTCCCACTTCAAACTATTTTCATAAATAGGAGAAAAACTGGAGATGCATGTCTCTGAGAGTGCTGTCACAGCCACTTGCACAAATGCTACAGTAACATATTTCAGCTAAAATTTGACAAAACAAATTGGTATATTATTAACAATTTGCTTTCCCCAGAAGCAATCTGAAACATTAAATCTTTGGGTTTTTTCCTTATCCTTGTGGCCCAACCATGCAGCCACGCCTTATCATTGTGGTATAAGTTTAGAATATAAGTGCATTTCAAGTTCTCAGCTTCGACGGGATACAGACATGAAGTGCTCTCTCCCTTGAACTGTGACCTAAAACAACCAGGCTTTTTCCTTCCCCGTGGGAATCATGTGATTGCACTCTCAGAGGATAATTTTTCACGGATTCTTTTATGCTGTTTCCTACAGAGGAAAACCATCCTGTTATCTCACTTTGAAAGATTATTAATGAGTATTTTCATGTTTGTTTTTTTTTTTTTTAATATATGTCTTCTTCCCTTTCATTGCTTATCNCAGACTGCGAATTTCAACAAGATACAATTTTCAGGAAGAATTTATGTTCTTTTGTTTGTGCAGGGACACAGTTGACATGCTTTCACAGTCGCATATCTTAGATTTCTGCAGTGACACTTTCTTAAGAAAACAATTCAAGAAGGTTTTCAAGGGCTTGTGAGATAGAGAAAGTTCTCAGAAACAGATGTGTGATAAAATGAACACTGCACTCAGTTACTCTGATTTGTAACTGAAGTAATCCAGAATTTATGCTGCTGTACCTGATAAAAGAATCTGACTCACCATCAGTCACAGTTGCTGTGCCATATGAAGCAGACTGTCTTATTGAATGAAAATCAGTGATGATGTCAATTCCTATTCTGTTTGAAAAAAATATCCAGAGAGAGGGTCCATTCATCATACATAACGTACTTTTAAATGACATTCCATGTTTTTTATAAACAAGTGCATCTTCCCTGTGTTGAAAAAAAATCAACTATATGAGTCAAATATTTGTCTAGTGAACAGAAAAGTCCTCTAATAAACAAAAATTGTGGTTTAAGCTAATTTGTTGTTCTGAGAATACATATTCACTGCTCTTTCATTGCTTGTGAAATGATTATTAAATGAGTAGCAGCTGACATACATAAGCAAATTCAAGACATTAATTCCTGTCTTAGCTTTCAGATCCTGAGACTGGAAAAATCATGAAAGAAAGTGTTTCTTACAAGATTTTCCTTTATGACTGCTTTCTCCAGTTTTGTCCCTGTAGATTATAATTACTTATGTTTTCAGGCATCTGATTGCAAATCCAAGATCCTAGGGCTCTTTTACAAGTCCTAAACTGAATGACTTCATATTCTTCCTGCATGCTTTTGCAATTCTTTTGCTACAGGCATGCTAATTCTGTTCCAGGGTAAATCAAGGAATTTTTAAGAATGGGAGTAAATTTAACTCACCAAAATGCAGTGAAGTAATGATACAGGTGGCAAGAACAATTTTGCCATTACAGAAAAGGTAACAGGACTCACTTGGTAAGCAAATGTGCTTTTTTCATCTAATAGTGACCTGTCCTGAATGGTCAGAGGAAGAACAGTTTTAGGTACTTCCCTTTTAACTCATATAGATCTTTATTTTTACAAATGAAAGTTCTGGATATTATACAAAGAAAATATATTATCAGGGTATAAATTGATTAGTTATACACCGATTGTTGACTAAAATTCTTTTCCATTTCTCAAGATGTGTGACCAGGAACTTTTTAAAATGTAGAGGATTGGTGAAATCTCCTGTATTTTCAAAATTAAGCCAAAAGAAAAGAACAACTTCCTTT
>VWZG01003539.1:0-10863 GCA_013396735.1 Grallaria varia
CTAGCCATGATGATGATGACAAAGGCTACATCTATATTTTATATCCTTTTATATATAGTTAATGAAGCTCAGTAACTACAATTAAATTTTCACAGGACTTCTGTCCCTCATTCTCTAAGCTTACTAAAATATAAGTGGAACATGTTGATATATTGTGAGACAACATCCAGGAAAGGTGCTCCATCTAGCTTCTTGTGGGATGTTAACAAAGCTTCATTTAGAAAGACTGATTAACAAGATGAATTCACACCTCATGAGCAGGTAAAGATAAAATTTAGGAGAAATGTTCTGGTTAGAAAAGTGAGAATTGTTGTCCAGATTTGTATTGACATGAAAGAAGGGTGTCAGTGTCACAGCATGATTTTCTATTAGGTGCTCACACTTGAGGCCTCCTTTCAGGGGGCATGGACTAAGCAAAATTGATGTCCTGAATTTTAACTACAAGCAGCCAAACAAGTAAAAATTAATGATGAACCAGTAAAACAATTGTATTAGGGCATCGCCTCTTGTGTCTTTCCTCTCGATTAACAGCAAATTTCGCATGGATAAAAGTTGTTGGAGAAATAAACAGCTCTACTGGGCATTCAAGAATAAAGCTCGTCAGAAACTCTGGGAATCTTTTTAATTTTTAGTTATTATTATTTGAATCATAAACATTTGACAAAACATTTTAGACTTGATTAATTTTAAGCAACCTACACCAGAGATCCAGATAAAATCAAGGCAAACCTGGGCAAGTTAGGAAGAAGCAAAGACCTTACTATCAGACTTTCTTTTTTCACAGAACAAATTAGTCTATGTTTTGCTTCCATTTTTGACATTCATAAGCAAAGGTCAGGCTTAGTATTCCTCAGAAAAGGCTTAGATTTCACTAAGCTTAGAAAAGTATATATCTTTTTGGAACTAAAGAAGGGTGGACACAGTACACGGAATTTACTCTGATATACAAATCATTTTGTGGTCCATCATGTGACACGTTGAGCATGTTACCTGCATGTGGATACTAATACACCAACTTGCCAACAACGTGGAGATTTCATTTTCACTCACTAATAGGAGACTGCCAGTGCAAATAATATTTTTTCTTGGCCTATCACCAGGTTAGCCAGCTGACATGATACTTGGGTTTTGCTTTCAACTTTGAAAAGAGAAATTTTCAGCATAGTTAATTCTTAAACTTTTTAATCTTTTAAAAATTTTGTTCCTGAATTTATGTGGGTATATTTCTAAATCTAAAAGTATTTTGAATGCCTTGAAAATACTCTGGTTTAGAATATACCACCCATGAAAATATCCTTTGTGTTGCTTTTATTTTTCTATATAAAATCCTATTTTATACATAACGATGTGAAGCAGTCTGAAAGAGGCATTCAAAGATGACTTATTCAAGTCATCAGTTTGTGCCCAATTGATCCTTTGAAATTTTTGAGTTATTTCTGTCTTGCTGACGTTTGCAATACTGAAATTTCCTTAGCCTGGAAGAAATTCAAGATTGCATTCATATATAAATTTATAAAATACATATGTACAATGTACTCTTCTCTATTTCANACAATGTACTCTTCTATATTTCAAACATATTATGTACAGTGCATATAATACACTATAAATAATATATAAATATATATATACACATATACTTACACATACTTGTTAGAGGCTTTCTGCTTCCCTTCCATGCACAGGACAAGTGAAGTTAGGCAAAACATTTCTAAATTGTGTTGCCTGTTAAATCATACTGACTGCAAGTACTGATAGTCTCAGCAACTTTCTATTGTTACATAGTTTGTTCTACGGAGCCTTGGGGAGAGACAATTGTAGCATGTTTTATGAACAAACAACACTGTTTGACATAAGAGAGATTTGGAAACTAATCATGAAATGACAAGTTTTCCATGCCAAAACTTTGGAATCAATCAGGCTATAGCAGATTTCCCTCTAGGCTGCAAAGATCCATTTCTTCTGTCTCCCAATTCCCATGACCTAATTACTGGAAATATTACAAACTTGCTGCCAGGCGACTCTGAACACGGCTCTCTGTCTTAAAGAATAACATATATATGGCCCTTAGTAGAGTCGTATGAAGAGAGGATAAGAAGGTCACAAAATGGAGGGAAAAATAAAAGATAAAAAAATATGGTTTGCACAGCTACCAGAGATAAATCTTTTTAAGTCAATTGGGAATAAGTGGCAAATACAACTTGAAGGATCTCATTTTGAGAATGAGAGTTGGGCACCAGTTACCTTTACTCAAGAGAAGAAGAAAAAGGGAGAGAGTTTTATTCTTTTAAATTTTCAGGACTGAAATCTCAGTGAATATTCTATATAATTGTGTTTCAAAGTCTTTCATGAAATTAAATGAAGTATGAAGAAGAGGAAAACCCACAATGAAAAACTATTTAGTAAAATAAATAATTCCAGAAATATATGGTGTTTTTACCTTAAAAGAGAGAAGTTTTAACATAGGCATGTAGGTATGTAAAACTACTAATATTTAAGCTACATTGCAGAAATAAACAGAAATAAAATTGACAGGTTAACATCATTGTGAAAAGGACTGGACAGATCTAGAATTTAAATGTGAACCCAGCAGAACTGGATTCACATTTCTTAAAATTATACATGCATCCCATTTTTTGGATAAGCAAATTGTCAGATATATGACATGAACTGTCAGAAAATATTTTTATCCTTCATGGTCATGGAA
Organism: Grallaria varia; assembly: GCA_013396735.1. Lineage (NCBI taxonomy): Eukaryota > Metazoa > Chordata > Aves > Passeriformes > Formicariidae > Grallaria > Grallaria varia. The sequence goes on from VWZG01003539.1 coordinate 2,708, forward strand.
TTCTTTGGCATTTTTTTTTGTCTTGGTTTAATGACAGTATGTTCAGGAAGTGAGACCTCTAATGAGATAAACCCTACTCCTCTTCCTTTTATTTTCCTTCCCCAAAAATATTGACAAAGTTGGAATTACAAGGAGTCTAATGGAGGAGGAAAAAATAGTAGTTTTAAAAAAAAAAAAAACAACCAGAAAACAAAACAAATCAAACAAAAAAACTCCCAACAATAGCAGAAAATATTACCTAGCCACCGCCACCCCCCTAAATTAAAATTAATAAATCTGGAAGGATATTTTGTTTGAAGAGAAGTCCTAAGACACCGAGACTGTAGTGTGGGTTCCAATGCCATGTGAAATGACAATAGTGGAGTTGGAATGGCCCAGCACAGTGCTGGGACTGGTTGGTCATGGGCCATGCAGCAGCAGCTCCCTGTGCAGCTCCCAAAAAGGAAAATACCAAACTGTTAGCAATAGTTGGTTGCACTGAGATGCCTCAGCTGGAGCTGGGGGTCTTGATCCATGTGGCAGTGAGAGAGCTGGGGGTGAAACATGTTCTGAAAAATAGACAGTGTGGCACAGAGTGGATGGCAGTGAAAAGTTGTGCCAAGAGATGGTTGGAGTGGCACAGGCCTGGGGGAAACTCTTCAAAGTGCCTGGTGCTCCTCCCTTGGCACCCACACCTAGGAACAAAAAAGAGGTTTCTGGAAGAACTGGGGGGTTTTATCCCCTGTCTCCTGAGATCTTGTGAGGCTTCACTTCAGGGACCTCCCTTTCTCGCAGGTCACAGGATGCTGGTGGCATTCCCTCCCCGACTCAGTTCAGACAGAGTAGGTGGGAGAAACAGGATGGTCCCCCATGCTCTGAACCGCATGATGGTATGAAAAAAATTCACCAAAAATCTCATGTTTCACTAAATCTACATTTTGCTATATGAAATCTTTACTGTTACTTGGTTGAACATATTTTCATTGAATAGAGAATGAATATAACTCAAATTATCAGGCAGTATAAAATCACCAGGTGCTCTACAAAAGTTACACAGTGTACCTACACTAATTCAGTACCTGCAGTAGTGTAGTCCCATTAAGGAAGTTATTTTTAATGTACATGTTTAATCTATTAATATTGCACTGGCCTGCCAGGGGTCTAGCCCTGAAAATTAGTCAATGCTTTTGGATGTTATATGGCTGTTTCCCTACTGTCCTATTATCTGGGAACACAATCACTTAGCTTTTGAAACTTCTCCATAGGAAAGAAAGGAAAAACTAAAAAGGAAAAAAAAAAACAAACCAAAGAACAACCTCTGGAGTTTGACAGCTTTTACTTGTAAAATTATATATGAGTGATGTCACAGATGCATATACACAATCAAGCAGTGAAAGGAATTTATTGACCATTGCTACCTATCCATTTACAAAATGAATTCCAGCCATCACTTCCTTAATGTGATACACAATGAGGCACAACGGAGAAATTATGCATCTCAAGTGTCACCACATTGTAATGAAATCTCTATGAGTGTTATGATACTCATATTTTCCTTAATTTCTTCCCATTGTCATTTCCTTTCACATGCATGAAAAAAAACTGGTTCAGTTTCTATAACATTCAACAATTATACTACAACAGCACTTCTGAAGTTCTTAGACTTGATTTGTCCTGTAACAGGATTTAATATCAAACTTGGATCATGAATGATTTTTCTCATTGAATATTAACAATCAATTTGGATTACATTATATTTTTCAGCAACCCAGCTCTACAAGACTACCACCACAATACTTTGCCTCATCTGTCCATCCCAATGACTCCCCTTGTCCTTGTTAGTTAATTCTACCCTCCACTCTTGTTCCCAATGTCTGACATTTTTTTTTTCATTTCTCAAGTCTTTTCAGTCTTTCTTTTTCCTCTTTCATGTACCCATGCCACTCTAGCACTAGTTCTTCAATCTGTTTAGTATTTCTGATGTCTTAAGTTCATTTTATCCCTTCATACTAGTCTACCCATGATCTTATCTTTGTGTCAGCTTTGATCTTAATGTGACAGCTTCTAGATTGTCCTCGCCTTTTTTTTTGTTCTTTTTCTTTGTTTTATTTTGGGTTTTGTTGTTGTTGTTGTTGTTGTTTGTTTTTTGGGGTTTTTTTTTGTGTGTGTGGTTTTGTATACCTTCTTTTTTCTGTTTGTGAGCTCTCCCTGTTACTCTAACTTATCACTTATGGTACTATCTTGTCTCATCTCAAATTCTTTCATATCATATCCTTTACCAGTCAAGAAATTAATTTGGCGGGATGAGGGCAACACCTGCCTGTGAAATTCTTGGTAGAGATCTTATTTCTTGAGGACACACTGCACCACCTGCAGATTCTATTGAATCTCCTATCTGGAGTCTTCCATCTGAAGAGAATTTCAGATGGCCCAGAAAGACAGGATGATTAGTATAAATATAGTGATTCTAACTTTGTAGACTATAGGAATGTAAATGCTATTTTATCTAAACTTAAAATGTGTTGATCTTGTTTTCAAAAGCCAAGGGGTACATACCACTTGATAAGGAAACAGAAGGTGTTATGATATTTGTTAGAGTTCCTTCATTCCTGTGTTGTCTGGGTTCAGGCAAATAACTACATTTGACTATAAATGAGTCATACATTTGTGGCAAGTAATGTAGAAAAACTAAGATGGCTATACGAGGTTAGCTCAAAGGTACATCTAGTCCAACCTTGTCCCTCATAACAGACAAAAGCAGACACTGAGAAGAAAGCACAGGACTATAAAAATACATATCAATACTACCCTCAATGCTTTCTTAGGCTCACTGGATCACAGATTTCTGAGCTGTAAATGCCTTATGCATATTTAAACACTTTCTCTTATCCATCATCTTCTGAAGATAAAAAACTTACAAATCCACACATGATTCTTGATACAAGTTCTACTATTCAACATGTTTTATAAAGAATGATTGCCTTTTTTAATCTGCGTATGAATTATAAAGAGGAATATATCTCAAACACCAAATGGAATGATTCTTACCATGTTGCCTGCAAAAATGAGTACCCTCATGTTTTTAGGTAGGTTTGGATCCAATCACTGGCTTCAAAAGATTTGCCATAATTTTTTCAGTACAGTGAAACAGTAGGTCCTATACAGAACTACAAATACAAAGAAAGGTTTTGTGGATCCATAAAGGATCAGTGTCATACTTCTTAAAAGAAAATACTGAAAAATTAAAAAGATCAGACAAATACTCTTCATGGATGGTATTAATGATAAACAATATTAATGATTCACAAGAATTCTAGATATAGCACAGAGGTACTTCCAGACAAGTGGAATTTCCCTATTTCCAATATATGATAGACATATTATTGTATAATTAAACTTTATTTAACAAAGTAAATGATTTATCTTCTTCCATTCTGGTCCTGTTTTCAACAGGCTTCCAATAACAGACACTTCAAAAAAAGGAACATAGTCAACATGTGCTACTTGTTTAAGTTGTTACATCCACATTTATAGGTTCTAGTTTAGGTGATGTCACAGTGGTAAGAAATGTCCTAGAAAATTAGCAGTATGAAAGTTACTGCCTTGCCACCAACTTCCCAAGATGGTAAATGACAAGTGAAGCAATCCTATGTAAGATTGGAAAGCAAGAGCAAGACTGCTACCTTTTTAATGTATCTTTTTAATTAAAAAATAGCTAGAACACTGCAAATACAATATTGCCAGTGGTAATAAGAATTCTTACTAACTTTGCTAAGCCTCAGGCTGTGAGAATTGCCTTTTCTGGATTCTATCTTGACTTGTTTAGAGCTTTACTTTAATCAGTTAAGCTGCAAGAGCAATTATCTAACGATCAAGTGACTCTTAATTAATTTTATTTTGTTTGGCTTTACATGAGTCTGTGTTGTAACATTGTTAAAAATTTCTACATAGGAACAACAATTAGTTATGTTATGGATAATGAATGATCCATGGCCCTATAATAACTATGAAGCATTGATGAGTACAGGACTGAGGTGATAGCAGAAGCCTTTGGTGTGTAGACACTCAGTATCATACTGGCCTTACTAAGGATATCGGTGCCTCTTCAGTGGATATTACTGCTAATAATAAGAACTTAGAAGCTGAGAAAAACAGATTTTAGGGATAACAGAAAGAAGAAAGTACATCCAACATATGCACAACACACCATTTACGGTAGAGTCACATGTAACACAGAATTACAGTAGAGTAAAGAAAGAGCAAAGACTATAGGTTGATAGAAAACACACAAAAATGGTCCAAAGCAAACCCTAGAACAAGGAGAAAAACTATTACTTTCAATAATGTGTTGGAATTGGACATCAGCTCTTAACAGATGGAGATTTAGAGGGAATGAGCAGAAAACCATGGATGACAGAAACTGAAAGGAATTCCTCTCCCTGATAAAACAGGAGGCCTGGCCTTGAGAAGACTGCAGTTTTCTCACCCTGTCTCCTGTCGGCAGGAGTGAATGGACTCTTGATTTGTTGCCGTCCTGTTGAGGCCATGTCTTCTTCCAGGTGGCTCTTATATGAGAAATGCTTGATCTATCGCAAAATGTAGCTAATTAGTTGTCTAATCCCTAACTAACATAAATTGTCCCTACTAGCATATCCTGCCTCCCTGTTAACATACCCTGCCTTTCGGTTCTATATATTGTCATGGATGTATTCAATAAGTGTTCCATCTTTTTGCCCCCAAGATGGGACCGTGTAGTTTTTGACCATTGCAAGAATGTGGGTTTTTTCCTGACAAAAAGCAAGAAGACAGCCCCTTAATTAACATCCCACTCTCAGAGTGCTGAGAGAATGCCAACAACTCATCAGGACACCCCCAGAATCCATGCTAAAAGCATTGTCTTGGGGTCTTTGAGGAAATTAGCAGTAGCAGTGACAACATCCCTCCTCTGGTGGATTTGGCTTCTGGAGCTCACGGCCAGTTTGGAGACAGCACCATGGTGTCTTGGACACACCAATCTAGCAGAGGCTGCAGTGGAGGCTCCCAGACACCCATCAGAGAGGCTGTGACTGGTCTTCTGACTGTGGAACTACTTTCAGTTGACACTAACCCTGAGTCTCCAGCTGTGTGACTGGGCCACTTATCTCATTTATCCAGACAGGGATCCTGAGCTGTGGGATGAAGTCCTGCCCTGACCTCAGCCCTGCCTAGACATCAACAACCTGGCACAATCATTCAGCTGTATCTGACCTTAGTCATTGTCTCTGAACCTGGCAAATGAGAAACAGGTTTAGATTTCATAAGGGTTTAGTTGTTTTGTTTTTGGTTTTGTTGAGGTTTTTTTAACATATAACATCTGCTAACTGTATCTTTGCTAATGAGGTTTCTTTCGTGCTAATTAGAAAATTTGGACTGTGTGTGCATACCACTGTAAATGAATTAACAGTAATAGCCATTTGCATTTTGTTCTCTCTGTTAAAATTTTAGTAATTTTTTTTCACATATAGAGCATTTTCTGTTACTGCCTTTAGCCAGATTTTGAGCAAAACAGGCTGTCCTAGAATTGTCAGATTCCTAGTTCATTCAAGTACCTAGTTCATCAGGAGGTTTTCGGGAATAACACTTGTGGGCATGAGACTGCTTCTCAACAATCGTCCTTAATAGCAACAAAAACTACACTAATAATTTCTCAGAATTTTAAGTAAGCTTAGTTCCATCTGACTCATCTAAACCACACTCTTTCTTCTACTGTCTTATTCCTGATTGTTTTCATGTCTAATGCAAAGAACTTGAGTATTCACTTAAAAAGAAAACTACATCCTAAATTAGTGTTTGTTTTGTTGTTCCCTTTAACTACAAGGAAGACCAAGTTTCAGAGACTGCATATTAGCTTTGCCAATGCTTACACTTTTCAACTTTATAAGTGGCGTCTTTTACAACACTTCTAGAGAAACTCTCGTACGAGAATTAATTACCATGGTTTCTAAATCTTAAAACAATAGTCGTCTTGCCAGATTTCTCCTATTACTACACACACTGCTTGACTGAACTACTGTTACCTTAGTTATGTGCTTATCAAAGCTTTATTAAAACAGAAGTACATTTAAGCATTCATAACATAATTAAAATGATCACATAATTTACGACTGCATGACACAGTTCACCCTCATCATCTTGCTGTTAACAGTCATACTGAAATATATACACAGACACAGCTAACCCTTAGCTTTAAATTTACAGGTGATTTTAAGAAAAACATATCTTAAGAAAGAAACTTGGAAGAAATTAAAGTTTTCATCTATAGCAGTCTCTGTTTAAGTATGTATTTTGACTTTACCACTTGCATATTGATTGCTGTTTTTCCTTAGGTAATATAAGGAGGACTTATGATACTTAATCACTTACCCTTCTTACTCAGGTGGATCCCATTTCTTCCAATCAGTCCTTATTCCCCAAGATATGTATGCACCATAGTCATAAAAAAATTACATTTATATTTCATTTTAGAATAATTTTAAAATAGATGAAATTGTATCTAGAAATAAATTATTAAAGATTTAAAATTTAAAGCACAAAATTATTTTTCATCATACTGCATACATTAATAAGGAAATATAGTTGTGGAATTAACTAGCATCACACATTTAGAAAAAATACATTGTTTCAACCGGAAATTAAAGACATCTTTTAGTGTTCTTTGTTTTATTGCAAATAAATGTATTCAGAAATAAATATTTAATAACAGAAGAATTTTTAGTCCACTTATTAAAAATGTGATTGCATATTATTGTACAAAACACTGCCTCATCATTCCAGTTCCCGGCTAGATATGAGTGGAGGAAACAGGGAGAGGAAAACTTTAAAGCAAAGAGGCATAGCAATTCAAAACTCCTTATTTTTCCTGAGTGGGTAATGGATTTTCCCATGAAGCATCTCAAGAAGAAAATATATAAGGTGAGAGATATACAGCAAAACCTCAGCATTGCAGTTATGATGCTTTGGCTTTCATTTATTCCCTAGCATGAAAAATGAACTTTTTTCTAGATGACCAAAATACATGAATAAGCAAAGGTAGGCTGTGAAGTCATATCTATTTAGTGAAATCCCTACCATTTGAGTTTAACTATATTTGATAGATGCCATCAGATATTTTTATTACTGTCACCTGTGCTATTTTCTCATTTTAGGCCATTTTCCTAACTCCAGTTCCAGCTCTGAATTTATCTACCCAACTTTGAACTTTTACTGAAAGATCATTTTGTATAGCATTCAATGTCTATGAGCATCAAGAGTGGTCATAGCGGCAGTATCTAAAGATGCTATTTAGAATCCATTTGGCAAGGTGGTATAAAGCAAAGAGAAAAGATAACACCTTTTCCAAGGGCTTAAATGGATGGTCATTTAAAAAGGATGTCATTAACTCACTCTGAAGTAGTTGCTGGGTTATTACTTTGCTGCTTGAAACCCTTACAGATGTGCGGCCTCTCACAGGTATAATAACTTGGTACAATGGAACTGATGCTAACCTAAATTATCTGTTGCAAAGGCTTCAGTACTTGTGTCAGGTGCATGAAATATCCATTGATTTAATTATGAAGAGGAAAACCAAACAAACAGAAAGAAAACAGAAAAGGCTCTATTTAAAATAATAACTTTTCTTCTTTGGTCAGACTTTGTACCAATATTGCATGAGGGCGTTCTTCATCTGGAAGCACATCGTTATGTCACAAAGCGTTTTCCTGGTGACATGTGTACTACAGCAATATCAATGAAAGCAGTAGAAACATTATGTCTTATGTAACAAATAAATATAAGTCATAGAAACTGAAAATCCATTGTAGATCAGTGTCTACTTTTAGTACCCATTATATCTATATATATAAAATTACAGCATATATACACATCTATAATTACGTTTTAAAAATCATTAATTATTCTCTAAACATATTTGTGTACTTAACAGTGCAATGTGAGTGGGACTACTTCACACAATGAATAAATGTGAAGCTCTTGATAGTTTAAGGGATATATGCTAGAAACAGGCTATAAAACTCCACAGAGCTTTAGTTTCCTGCTATGCAATGTTTGTATGTAGCACAAAGCATTGGCTGAAGTATGGAGTCTGCAGCAGAGATCTTCAGGATGAAAAAGAATAAATTAAAACACACATAAAAGAAAGA
>VWZG01003541.1:2913-17155 GCA_013396735.1 Grallaria varia
AAAAAAAAAAAAAAAAAAAAAAAAAAAAAAAAAAAAAAGGGGGGTTAAAAAAAAAAACCAGAGGAAACCCGTTTTATACACATGCATGATTAAAATATAAAATCTACTGGAAAAAAATTTAACAAACTGAAAAATACGACTTGGTGTCCTAAGTAGATGCCAAGTAATATTCCAATGATGAGAAACAGCACCGATTTACTAACAATCTGAAAAACTACAAATGATGGACAAACTCCAGGGTGTCACGACTCACGCCAGCCCAGCGACAACATGGAATACGGAGCACGATAAAGAACAGGTAAAGAACAGAACCCAAACACCACACTAACTAAGCATGCAAAAAATACTGATCAAAAACCTAAACTTTTTCCAAAAGACAACCCTGTCAGAAGCCCATCAATACTTCATAACTGCAAGCCTAGACCTGCAAGAGAAATAAAACTCTAAATAGGATTCAAGCAACTGAAACGCGTGAGAATTCAGCGGAGCCAGTAAACACCAGTCTGTGAGAGATGGATGGTGGGTACAGGAACAAAGAGAAGCACATAAGTGTGCTTTTAGTACAGTGTGCTGCAATTATTTCAGTCCACATCTACTAAAACTCATTTTAAGCAGTAACTCTGTGTTTAGTTCTTTGCATTCCTGCTCATGGTGAGTATGCTGGATAAACAGCCCAAGAAATCAGTATCTTCCCAAAGGATTTGGCCATGCAAGGACTTTCACTGCTCTAAAAGCAAAGACTAAATGTCTCTCCTTTCAGGACCTGAGAATTTCCTTGTTTTTCACATCCAAAGCACTGGGCTGTGTCCACACTATCCTTCAATTTCCTGCATGGGAAATTGGGCCCTGCACACTCCCCTTCTTTCCTCAAGGAAGATGCAGTGAAGGGACATCAAGGAAAAGCTCTGTCTCTTGTCCCAGCTCTGTTCCTTGTTCCTCACGCCCCTCTTCTGCCTCCAAGAACCCACCAGGCAGCAGAATAGTTTCTTTACTGTTTTCACTTGCTTTTATTCCACCAAATTCACACTCCACACTATATGGGAAGGCCAGTCTTGTTCAAGTGCTTCATAATATCTGAAGGCAAGGAAATACCATAGACTAAAAATGAAGAGTAACATCATAAAATGCCTGTCAAGAATTAACAGCTGAAGCACAGCTGGACAGATTTCTACATGAGCTTGAGAGAAACCTCTGGCAACCTCACCCTCATGTGCTCTGGGGATTTGAACTCTCCTGGAACTTAAAATAAAACCAAAATTCAAAATGATCTGATTTCTAATCTAAAGGGACTATCTCATGACACTGACCATTGAAAAATCTGTATTATTTAATCAATCAGTAGTTGTAAAAATAAAGTGAAGTTGATAAATAACTTAATATTTTGAAAGGAAACAAGAACCAACATAAATATTTTTGCTTATTTATTTGCATATTCACACTGAATTCCTGATGCATGTGCATTTGGTATCTCAATACCTGGTATTTAAATACTAAGTATCTTTAGCCAGTTAATGTTTGGTATCAAACTTTAACCTGAATACTTATCAAATTGGTCATATTCTAAAGAAAAACACATCCTGACACCACTGTGACCAGCGGAGCAGAAAAACAAGTGCACTATTTCCTGCCTTTTGGGCATCAAAATGAATATTAGAGCAAGAAAAAAATAATTCATACCTGCCATGCTCCTGAACTCCAACAATCTCTACTTCACTATCGGAAGAGGTGATATTAATTTCTTCATTGGCCTGGGCATTACCAGAAGAGGTTTTGTCACCTGCAAGGAAACCTGAATCCAAAGCACCTGTGGATGGGGAAAATGGAAATACAGCCAATGTTTAACAGTTTACACAACTCAGAAATCACTGGAAAAGGAGTTTCTCAACCTAAAAGTCAAAAACAAACAAACAAACAAACAAAGGACTTAAACACTGAGATTGGAACATCTTCTTAGATCAAATTATTCAACTTCCCGTTCATCACCCTGACACAGGGTAACCAGTAAATTTAGCCAGTGTCAATAGCTCCAGTGATGGTGCTATGATACAAATGGGAACAAAGACCCATTGTTCTTGATGCAATTAGAATTTCCAGCTGCAATTTTACAACAATGCTAAGACTCAGCCCGTGCCTAAACCCCCTGGACTTAAATATACACAACAATCTAATCAAACTCAAGGATACCATGGCAAACACAGCCTAAAGGGTGGACAGAAACATCACACACATGAAGAAAAGTTAATTTATTTTCTTTAAATAGAAAACCAGAGGAAGCTGGTCAATGAAAAAACAGAGCAAACCCATCAGTTTCTGGCTGTGCTGCTTCACACATCTGCTCTAACGTTATTACAAATACTCGCCAAAAAAATCTGTTTTTCATAAATCCCATATACAACAGTATTTTTTTAATTACAGTTCCTCAGTGCTATCCAGTTCATCAGACTGTCAAACAACAAGCCCTCTGTAAATACAGCAAGTGTGGCAGGTTTTTGTCTTTCCTGCCAAGTACCACTAAGAAGGTTCTGCACCCCAATTAGCGAAGCTGAGTTGAGTCATATAAAATAATACTTGCAGGGAAAACACAAAGCAGCCAAAATTATTATTTCTTTCACAGGAAAATAGATTTTTTTAAAAATGAAATAATGAAATATATAAATTCCACTCTTTTTTTCTTTTCTTTTAGGAAAAAGAGAAGACAATTAATTCTGCTGTCTCTCTTTATCATTAGCCTGGAGGATGCTGGGCAGCCCTGAAGTTGGTGACACTACCAACTTCTTAGAAACCACTTGCTCAGCTGTGTTACACAGGGGAAGAATAATTTGTCAAGCAGGAAATTTGAGAGGGGATGAATATTTCATGTGTTATCTAGTTTGAGTGGACACCTCCTCAAAGATGAGAGGAGGAGGAAGCAATAATGATCCACAGGATTTCAAAGGTGTGTGAACATGCAGAACTGATTATACCCCCAGGCACACCAAGGGGACACAGGGAGAAGAAATTAAACTTAAAACAGGCACCAAGGAAACCTTCTAATGACTGCTTTAAGCACTTGGAAAAGATGCAAATAGAATCACAGAATGGTTTGGGTTGTAGGGACCTCAAATATCATCCAGTTCCAACCCCTCTGCCATGGGTAGGGACACTTTCCACTAGCCCAGGTTGCTCCAAGACCCATTAAACCTGGCCTTGGGCACTTCCAGGGATCCAGGGGCAGCCATTCCCCCTTGTCCTGTCACTCCATGCTCCTGTAAATAGCCTCTCTCCACCTTTCTTGCAGGGTCAGACACCATGCTGAAGGGTCAGTTTTTGGAAAGCCAGGACCCTTGGTGCAACACCTGGTCAGGATTAGCCAGGGAAGGAAACCCATGTGCCACCAGGTCTCTGAAGGAGGAATTTCCACCTCACAAGACAAAGAAGTTTTTGTCAGCCGAACTGAAAATGAATTAATAGCCCAGGCAGACTTTTCCTAACATTACAGTTCAGCTGAAAGTTTCTTGGCAAATATCACTGACTGTCAGAAAGCCCAAATATGGGTCATAGGCATTTCTTTATTAGAAGTGGCTGGACAGACTGTAAAACATGCAATGGAAGTGCTCAGAGGCTTTGATTCACATGATGGTGGCTCCAAACTGACAGAGAGCAGAGTTAGATGGGATATTGGGAAGAAATTCTTCCCTGTGAGGGTGGGCAGGCCCTGGCTCAGGTTGGGCAGAGAAGCTGTGGCTGCCCCTGGATCCCTGGAAGCGTCCAAGGGCAAGTTGGACAGGGCTCGGAGCAACCTGGGATAACTGGATGTTGTAATATCTTGAATTAATGCCATACCACCCTTCTGCACCATTTTCTAGACAGGGTAATTTCTGACAGAGGAGTAAAGCAGAGCAGCTCTTAAAAAGTGCCCAAAAGAACCCCCAAGAGGTATAAATTGGAGTCCCAAAAGAGCTTTCATATATTACCATAGTTTTAAGTTCAGACAACAAAAAGATAATCAGCAGTAGTGAAACCATCATTAGCAGAGCACTGCAAGAGCAGCTGAGTGTAAATCAGGATTACAGCACACAGACAGATTTACAGCCTCTGGCCATACAAATTTCATGCCTAATAACATGCCTACACTGTTAATTTCTTTGCACGAATGTTATGATGACACTCAATGTGATGCTTTGTTTGCCCTACAACAACAGGGCTTGCAAAACAGCCCCAAATATTTGCCCTTGCACAAAGATGTGAAAGCACAGTAAGATTTTTCTCTTAGATAGAGCTTCTGTTGTTGTTTTCCCATGGGAACACACTCTTTAATGTCTGCTAAACTAGATGCTGGCTGAAGATTAAATTTGTGAACAAGATGTGAGATCTGAAAATTCTGTTTTCTCTGTGTGCAACCCTAGACATGGTACGAAAAGGCCAGCACTGACAAAGGTGCAGTCAGATGTGTACTGAGGGTGCAGGACTGTAGGGCAAGATGTGTGCAGCAGGAAAAGAGAGATTCATCCTCTCCCCTGCTGACACCACCACAGCACCAGGACCAAATCTTTATGAAGATGTTCCCATAGGGCCAAGGATGAAGAAGACTCTTGAAGTTTTCTAGTTTTCTTTTACCAACCTCTTCCTTCCAAGTCCCCTTGGATACACGTGGAGGAAAGAAGAGAAATCTGTACCTGCACGGCAGCATTTTAAGTGGGAAGTGGAACAAAACTTGGTGAGAAACATTACTTTTTATTTCCTTACACTCATTTGAAGTACCAGTTCATCAGTGCTATATAAAACAGGTGATTTCAGCTGTTCTAATTATATTAAAAAGCACTTAATAAAGGACTGGGCTTGTTAGGGGTCAAATAGCTACCAGACAGCTGCTATCCTGGAAAAAATAACATTGGAAAACACAATTGAGCTTCCAAAAGGCTGGAACTACATTCACCCACGAACCCCAGTGAAAATAATGCACAGAGGTTCTCACACTGAAATCATGGGCTTGTCGACTCCACATTAATGGAACATCTCTTTTAAAAAGCCTTGTATTTCTTTAAGCTTTATAGACAGTGAGAAGTATCCCAGAGCCACCATGACACTCCCAGTGTGGGGGTGCCCCGTGGCAGGATATGTTTGGAAAACACAGCATAAAACACAAATCTGTTGTGCCCCACCACAGCAGGAAAGACTGTATCCTATGGAGCTGAAAATCTCAACATTATTATATGTATTAAAATACAGGGTGGAAAGGCAGGCAGTATGTTGACATCCAAGGCTGTGGGATGAAGTCAACAGGAAATATTCCCTGTGAGCATCAAAAAAGCAGCATTTTGTGTTGTTGTTTAACTCTTTTGATAGTGAAGAGTTAGAAGCACTTAAGGGAACCAAACAATTTTTATGAGCTACATGAACTTCTCTGAATTCTTCCACAGTATTCCTGCTCTTGCTTTCCTTCGGAGAGTTTCTTTGCTGTCTCCAGATGCTAAGCCCACCTACCAGCACCTTTTCACCCTTCATCTCTACCTGATGCTGGGCTGTCCAATTTTCTAAGGGATGTTGGAAATGCAGATGGAATATGGGAATAGTTAAAGCTTGTATTTTAAAGATATAAAGAGACAAAGAAAAATAAAAGCCATACACAGGCAATTCCAATATTTAAAATGAGATTATGACCAGTTGACTTGCTGGTGGCATGGGTCATCACAATCAATCATTCAGTAACAAGTTTAGCTCATTTTCATTTAAAAAAACCCGAACACCAAAATCCCAGACCTAAGATCCAAGTAGTAATTAGAAGGAAATAAAGGAGAAAAAATAATTAAGAAAATTAGTGCAAAAATACATTGCAGGAATCTTTGACAATTTTTATCAATTTTATTTTGGAATAAATGTCAGGCCTTTTTATTAAGCACCTGTGCTGTTCTCTCACAAAACCCACACAGGGAGCTTTTACAGTTGTATAAACTACAAAAACACTAAGAGCAAGAAAGGGAGAGACACCAACTGCGATGCTGGAACAAATGTCAGAGGAAAAGAATTCAAACAAACCTGTACCAGCACTCATCTCATCCAGCAGCCCTCTGGTTCTCCAGGTAGATCCTGAGTCTTGATTTCCTAAAGATTTATTGTGCTCTTGAACTACTGCAGCTGCCAACAGATTGTCCACATTTACCACTTCTGGGTCAGAGTTTGTGTCTGATAAATCATAGTGAGCCACAATGGGGGGTCCATCTGCAGGAGAGAAAAGCAACATGGATTAGAAGGTGTGAAAGACACCTCTGAAAGTATAAATAATTTGTTTAAGGATTAATGCAACATCCTATGTGGAGCTCTTGCAGTTAATAGTGATAAATTATATGAATTGTTAAACTTCAGTTAATGAACAGTCTGAAATTACAGAGACATTTTAACCTTTACATATACAGAAAACACAAGTGTAAGAAAAACACTTTTATCAAAGTATCACTTATTTGTGTATTGTCTTTTACATTAGCCCATAAACATTTCCATATGTGACAATGTTACAGTTACAATTTTAAAGGATGAAACCTCCAGTTTAAAATAAAAAATAGTAAGTTACAGGACATTAAATTTGGCAGACGAGATATTTATCTAAAGAATTTTACAAAAGCCGAGTGACAGGTTACATTACTTTAGGGCTGACTGAATAAAACTAACTTTTTCATATAATGGATCCAGTAACAATAAATTTAACATGAGGCAACTTTCCTTTCATAACATTTACCTGTCAAGGGCAGGGGAATTTTTCAAAATTGTGATGCTTTTTGGTTGGTTGTTTGGGGTTTTTTTTAAGATCAAAAATAACAAGAAAGAAAACTATATGTACAATGATAAATATGCTTTTCATTCAATATGATTACCCTAAACATTTTTGGTCATCATAATAGAGAAGGAAAGAGGGAGAAAAAATTATTTACTTGATTCTGAAATCTGTTCTTGAGGAGTAACTAAAAGCTATTTTTTATCTATTTTGTTAGGACTGACTAAATTCTTTGTGATGAATGAAAATCACTTATAATTGGAAAGCATGCTAGATACAGAAGAGGCTCAGAAAAAAACCCAGGCAAATTCAAGACAAAGATTAATGTGGAAGCAGAGAGAATGGATAAATAATGTAATTCTGGAAGGATGTGTGTGTTTTAATTCAAATGCCTTGCCCCAGCTACAGTTTATTGGCTCACAGTGGACGAAAATGGTTTGAGTTCCCCATTCCCAAATCAGAGCATCCAAACTTTCTTTGGGCCAAAACTTCATCCCCAAAAATGAGGATGAGACAGAAGCACAGGTTGGGCCAAAGCTCAGCAGCTTTGCTACTGCAATTCTTTAACCCCAAGGAGGTTCTGGCAGTCTTTGTGTGATACACGGAGGGTGTAACTTGTAAGGGATAACACAAAATAATCATAAACTACGAATGTGTGCAGCAAGACATGACCTTCAGAGTTACAATCTTTAAAAGTCACAAAGAACAAAATAAAAAGCTTTCTCAGGAAAAATTAGTTTCCTTTAGGAGTGTTACATGGCTGCTGAAGACAGAAAGAACGCGATGAACTAAAAGTTTCAAATTTAATTCTCAAAAAAGCTGTTCCTCTGAGGTTTTCACAATAGGGTTTTTTGGTTTGGGTTTTTTTGAGGGCTGTGTTTTAGTAGCTTGGTGCCTGAAATATAATTCAACTCACTATCTTCAGAAAAGCCCATTTTGTGATTAGCAGCACTGAAGAGTGACGTATTGCTTAAGTCAAACTAAAGATCAGTTTTGCAGCAAGGTACGAAGAAATTCACAATATATTCCCCATCAGACCTGCCTCCAAAGCAACAACTCCATGAAACAGTGTTACATTGCAAACTTAAAACAGACCCAACAAAAATAAATGAGTAGTTAAATGCCAATGTATTAAACAGACCAAACTGTTCGCAGCGTGAAACGCTGATGATTATGACTGGAACAGAAGCCCTGATAATTAACTGAAAGGCAATCTTTGTCTCTTTAAAAGGCAATTACAAAATAATGGAATACCAAGTTCAGAATTAAGCTGGCTGATGTTCAGTTAATTATTTGTGGCAGCTGATGATTGAATTACATGCAGAAGTTACGACTGGACTGAATCATGAGAGGCATGTTTTCTTTCAGTCTTATCATCAGAGTTCAGCGTGAACATACATAATGTGAGCTATAAAAATAAACAGTCGAGTGCAGAAGATACGAGGGTCAAGTACAATATTGACTGTTTGACCATTTTTTCAATAGGTTATCTAAAATTTCAGGAGCTCTGGACTGTTCCTTCAGGGCTTTGTTTCTTTCGCTTCTTACTCAGATCTCCAAAAGTAGAATCGAAATTTGATTTTTAGATAAACGTGTCTACACGTGTAAAATTGTATTTAGACAAAAGGCACCAATAGTCTCAAGTCAAAATTGTACCACTCCTACATGTATAATCATGCAAAAATGTATAATAAATGTATATACATGCAGAGTCATATTCTTATCACCTACCCATAGAAATAACTTGTGTGAAAGTCTTCATCAGTAGGAAATACAAGCATAAACTTGTTATCTGTAGCTCCACTCTTGTATCTTCCACACCTCCAAACAGAGCACCTTATAACTTTGCTTCAATTTAGCATTCATCAAACAGTCAAAAATGTTTTCAATATAATTTACATACTGTAATTATGTTTGTCAGTGTAAGAGCCACCAATTTAACAACCTAGAAAAACCAAGCTGCCTATTTTCAAAGTAATCACAGCAGAGATCTATTTTTGCTTTTCTCAGCCTTGCCTTTCAGATTCAAGTTTGAAAACCAAAGGGCCTGACACCAGTGNGCAGAGATCTACTTTTTGCTTTTCTCAGCCTTGCCTTTCAGGATCAGGTTTGGAAATGAAAGGCCTCTGACTCCAGGTTTATCCATCACTATCACCAGTAAATGACCAACAAAGCCAAGATAATGGCCATGATGCTGCAACAAATCCTCATATTCCCAACATTTATAAAAGCAAAAATGAGCTATAAATGCTTATATGTGTTTAAAAAAAAAAAAAAATCAAAAGACCAATATAGTAAGTTGGAGACAATTACAACCAGATGAAAGTTGCAGTGAAAGCACATAAAAAAATATATCTTCTAAAATCCCTCTGTTCCCAAAAGCCTTTTTGAGTGCTACATGGCTGGGACAGGAGTGGTTAAATGTGGAAATAAATAATACGTCCCTAACTAACACCAATGATGTGAATGTGTGGTAGCAAGAAATAAGGACAACTGGCTTCAGCTAGGAAATAAAGTGAAAAAAATGCTTTCAGGTTGAAAAAGTGAAAGGATTAACTACAACCAAAGGTGTAATTCATCATCTTTTCTTTACAATAGAGACACTCCAAATAATTACTGACTGTAACAGGATTTCAACTGATTAAAAAACAGACATCAAGACAAGCCATGCCAGAACCAAAACTTAATGTAGAAAAATTAGGAGGTTCCCTGGTCAGTAATTTAAACAATCTACTTGAGAAAAATTGCATCTTTTGAGAACCCAAGGTAGCTGGAAGACATACATTTCCCTGGTGACAAGCATTAATTCATTTCTAAAGCAATAAATGCTTGGAAAAGGCAAGGCTGGAAGTTAATAAGTACCAGCAGCAAAATACAGCTGTTGACATTTAATGCTAACAGGGAGAGGGAGAGCCTGCTCTTTTTCTTTATTTTTAAAGAATTCTGAGGCAGAGGTCATCACGGGGACAGCGTTTCCAAGTGTCCAATTCTCCCTTAATTTACACAGCTCATCAAAACTAATTCCGCTCAGAACAACTGAATCAGAGGTCACATGCACAAAAATCCATGTCCACACCTATCAGCTTTCATTTTAAGCCTGCAACACAGAAAATTCAATATTTTCTCATCTGCTACCTGGTCCCACCCTTTTCACAGAGCCACATCTCAGCACTCGGTGGCCTGAACCACGTTTTAAGATCCACGTGCCTGTTACTCCTCACTTCTTTACAATGGCAGCACAGGCAAAAAGGGGGAATCAGACATAAAATTTCAGGCGTAGTATCACTGCACAGGGAACACACGGTATGAGCTGGCAGAACCTGAATGGGGGATTTAGTCCTTGAAATCTATGGAGCCAGGCTGGGAGAGCTGGGGGGGTTCACCTGGAGAAGAGAAGGCTCCAGGGACACCTGAGAGCCCCTGCCAGTGCCTAAAGAGAGAGAGCTGCAGAGGGACTGGGGACAAGGCATGGAGGGACAGGACACAGGGAATGGCTGCCCAGTGCCAGAGGGCAGGGTTGGATGGGATATTGGGGAGGAATTCCCGGCTGATGCCCTGGCACAGGTTGGGCAGAGAAGCTGTGGCTGCCCCTGGATCTCTGGAAGTGTCCAAGGCCAGGTTGGATGGGGCTTGGAGCAACCTGGTCTAGTGGGAGGTGTCCCTGCCCATGGCAGGGTGTGGAACTGGATGACCTTTAAGTCCCCTTCCAACCCAAACCATTCTGTGATTTGAAGTCATTATTTCTCTTTAGCTTTCTTACATTTAGTCACGCAGTGCTGAGCTCATCACCTAAACTGCCCCACAGTGCAGCCAGAGAGAGGAAGTTCAGCCAGATAATCTCACCCTGGAAACTGCAGCCTGGAGAATCACCATCTCCCTTCCTTCCCCAATAAAGGGCTTAGACACCACCTTAGCCAAGGCACTTTCACAGTGCTCGAGTTTAGCAATATGAATTTCTGCCTTAGGAATAGGATTTAAACTTTGCTATGTTTCCTCTACAAGCAGCAGAAAAAAAGACTGAAACCTCCAGACGACTATCCCGACTTAAAATAATTTCAAAATTAAAAGCCTAATTGCAGTGGTCTGAAGTGCCCTCTGGAGTCATCAGTGCCTCTGCAAGGAAGAGACACGGAGCCACATTTAGGTGTGAGTATCACCCCAAGCTTTAAGGCACACAGAACAGGTACAGTAATAACAGGAACAATAATTACAGCACCTTGTTCTCACAAAAATCTCTCCACAAGCAGGTCTGGAAGAGCTCCAAGGTGGTTTTTAATCCCATTTGCCCATGGGGGAAACTGAGGCAGGCAGAGATCTGCACCTTGCTCAAGGCTAACAAGCAGAGGAGCTCGGCTTAGCTGAAAACAACACTCCCCTCCAATTACTGAGCTATTTTTAAGTGGTGAATTTTTGGGGAGTTTAAAAATAGTGCGTAGGAATGCTTTTCTGAAATGTGCAAATGCTAAAAAGGCTCCACAAGGTAACTGCAAGCCTCACCTCAACATCTTTGCTGTGAATGTGGGCACTGATGGTCTCAGTCTCAGTACTCTAAATTGCATTTATTTCTGTATAAAAAATGAGAATACTGAGACATTTTAAAGTAATAAAATACCTACGAATGCCTCACTGACATCTGGCTCTTAAATTTAAGAGATAACCCCATTTACTGCAAGATTACACAAAACACAGAATGGATTTCAATACCTACATAAATTTTAAGATCATATGATTATTACTGTAATAGAAATAATCATATTTTGTGTACCAAAACCCAAAAGATTTTCCTTAAGTGACTTGCCAAAGTAGATTTACAGTAGACAGCATCAGTAATTGATCCATACAGAAGGCACTGATATACAAGACTACAAGTGACACCTGTTTTAGATAAGCAGTGCAAACCTGGTATGGATTAAAACATGACCCAGGGCTGCCATTTCAAAAGTATGTGCAGTTCAAATGGCACAAACCAGCTCAACCCTAAAACAATTCCCAAAGGGGATGGAGAGCAGATCATGTCTGCTTTTTTATGTTGTTTAGCAACATGAAACAATTCATTGCTATTTATATTTATTTATTTATTCCAGGTTACAGTAGTTACATTTCAAAATTTACAGGGTTAAGCAAATAATACATTGTAAATACAATAAAAACCAATAGTAGTGTAACAACATTCTCTCTAAAATCACAAAGTGAACTTTATCAGTGAATCCACTTTCCTCACATTTTCTTTCATTTCACACAGTAAAGCTTTTGTGTTTTGGGGTTTTTTTTAAACCATAACAACAAAACAAAATCAGAACAACATGATCAAATTATTATCTGTTCTCAGAATGCATAATTTTTAATGTATCACATGAAAACAGATTTCAAAAATTAAAGTCTTGCTGAACCACATTCAGTCTTTCTCAGGCTTTTTGATTACTAGATGGAAAGCATCATGGATTCATTTTACTGGGTTATTAATAAAGATAATAAAGAAATTTTTATTGTGCGTTAAGCAAAGGCACATGGAATATGGCTGCGGATTGAAAAGACTGGGAAATGGCATCCACATTATATCTCAGTACAGGATTTATTTTCTGTGATGCTGCCTAACAATGCATTAATTATGGTAGCAGATATATGAGCCAGATCTTTTCCCCAGTTTTACTTGCAAACGTGTCTCAGGAGGGTTTTGGAAACCATCCCACCCTTAAACAACCATGACAGTCAAAAAACCCCATGTAACTCCCCGTGTAAACACAACTTACATCAGGAAAAGGCAGCAAGCAAGCATCCCACCAGAAAACACCCCATTTTTGCAAGTACAAACTGCATCTTCCCATGGAAGGGCTGATGCAGCTTTCTGATGGTCCATCAGCCTGTGCTTGAAATCCCTTCTCACTTAATAAGCCTATTTTCCATGTGCCTCCAGTTTGCTGATCTAACACCACGAGACCAATAAAATTTCTGAGACAGACCCACTTCCAGCTCCATGTTTTGCAAGGTACTGTCCATCTCTATCAATCAGCCCCAATATTTTGGCTTCTACAGTACAAATCACACAGTGCATTTGTTCCAACACTTCCACATGTAACTGTAGCAGTCACAGTGCAGACCCCGATTACTTCAAGAACACCTACTCAACTGGCCTCAATTACACACCCTCATCAGGCAAAAACTTTCCTTAAGGTCAGCTGAAGGATTCTCTGGCCAAAAACTGCAGAATAAGTTCAGTTTTTAATGAGATGAAATGCTAGCCCCATTAAAACCAGTAGAAAATTTCTACTAATATCAGTGGGGCTAGGATTTAATTTCTTAATGCCCTTGAAATATTATATTAAAAAAAAAAAAAAAAGAGATTTACAGTATGTGGATACATGAAGAGACAAAATATATTAACAAGAGAAACCATCGATAATAAATACATTTCAATTGTAACACAACTGCCAAATATAATCCTGTTTTATTGAAGTTAAGATTAGTTTTCCAGTCTTAACTCTAGCAGCTCAGATAAAATAACCTCACAATCCTGCACAAACACTAAAAGACACTGAACTTAAAAAATAGAGATGTGTATTTCTGCCTGAATTATTTTGTCCTAATACTGTTAAAAATTACACTGAAGGCTTTACTTTTTGTCTTTCTTTTTTCCCTGCTCAGTTATTTTTGCAATAGAAAGAACTGAAAAAAAGTTTCACTGCTTTAACTTGGTTTATGTTGTATGTTAATTTCTTTCCTAAATAAAGCCTGACCAGCAAAACCCCAAATCCTCAGAAAAGTCAATGTGTGAAGGGTGAAGTTTCCTAAAGACTTTCCTTACCAAACTCTACTGGAGGGAGGGAAGCAGCACAAATGCCTGGGGAAGAACCTGCAACCAGGGCTGCAAAAACCCAGCACGCTGAAGCCCCTGGACTTCCAAGTACTCCTAAAAAGGGACAGATTTTTAGGATGAAAATCTTTTAATTTTTTTTATTTACTGAAGCGTCAGTTTGACATTTAGTGAAATTTAAACTAAGCATTTATATAAAGACTACTTCTTGCACCTGCTGCTAAATCCCAGAGCCAGGGTCAAACAGGTGCTCCACTGCTCCTGTGCTGAAAAAAAACCACCACATCAAAAATTTGTAATTCAGTGTTTAAAATTACAATACAGAGGCTTGGACCAGAGGCTGCCCTGAGCCTGGAAGGGTTCAAGGCCAGGTTGGAGCCACCTGGTCCAGTGGAAGGTGTCCCTGCCCATGGCAGGGGGGGTGGAACTGGATGAGTTTTAAGGTCGTTTCCAACCCCAACTATTCCATGACTCTCTGAACAGGCCAGTTGGGTTTAACTGGGCACCATCAACCCTGGAATTACACCAACCTAATCTGATGCATGTGACTTTTTCAAACTCTTAAGTAAAAATCTTTAAGGGAACCAGAATGTTTCTTTACACCATTCTGAAGTATAAAACCCAGGGCAATTAGAGAAACTCTAAATTGTCATATGTGGCTCTCCACATCCGTGTAAAACTCC
>VWZG01003541.1:17199-27665 GCA_013396735.1 Grallaria varia
TTTGGTGGTTTTGAGGTAATTTGATGAGATGTGAGCATAAACATACATTCAAAATGTAACTCTGGGTTGGAAAGTAGAAGTTTCCTTCTCATAATCCTAAAATAGTCTTAAGTAAGTCAGACAGCTTCCATGAAACACGGAATGGGTAGATTAAAATTTTTTGTCAAAATTTCAGCTGAAGAAATTTTAACTCCCTGAAAGTTTCTAGTCAAAGCCCTTTGGAAATAAGAGCTTGTAATGGAAACCATGACAAACCTAACTGCAGCCATGTAATATAGTAGAAATATCCCCAGGAGTTAAAAAAAAATAAAAATCTTAAACTATGTGTGGATCTGTTTTCTCAAAGAGATGCCAAAGGCTGTCACACACATTTAATACAGAGACTCGTCACTAGTGTTGGTATCTGAAGGTTGATTTCTGAATCCCTCAGATTCAGAATACAAAGGTAGAAGAGAAATGGTCCTGTTTAGTGGCACAGGGTGCCAAATTCTCCATCAGGTAGGTTATATTACACCTGAACAACAAAAAGGAGGTGATTTATGACAAAGCTGAAGATTTGGCTCCAATTTTGAGCCAACTGGAAAGAGTGACCAAAGAATATTTA
Organism: Grallaria varia; assembly: GCA_013396735.1. Lineage (NCBI taxonomy): Eukaryota > Metazoa > Chordata > Aves > Passeriformes > Formicariidae > Grallaria > Grallaria varia. Next base: position 17,804 of record VWZG01003541.1, read on the forward strand.
CCATTTACAAAACAATTAACAACCACTGATCTTGTACAGATGTTTTTAACACTAGGTAGCTTTTGTGGGGAAAGAAAATTAAAATTATACCTAATATGAACTATTCTCTCCATCTTCTGGGTGCCTTGAGATAATTTTATCCTAGAAAGAGTACAGCTTTAAAGTCTGTATGCTCAACTTCTGTCATCCTCTGCTTGTTCCTTCATGTTCACAGCTGCTTGCATTGAAAATAACAACAATCAGTGATGGATAAAAATAAAATGTTTTAATTTTTTGCCTGCAACAACCAAATCCAAATTTTTATCTATTAATACACTGAATTATTTCAAGGTTTTTTTTTTTTCTTTTTTAAAGACTACATGACTAAGACATTGAAGATTGGCAGAAATTTCACTGGCTACCTCTCTAATGAAGTTATTATCCANGCAAATACTCTTCCCTGAAGGATCTTATATTTTAAACAGACGAGGACAAGTTTATTAAATTGCAATCAAACATAGAACAACTCATTTAACTTTTACCTGAAATGCACACAATTTCAGACAAGGGAGTTTTCTAACAAGTTCATATCAAAATCTTTGTATCAAAATTACACATGAAGGTGATCTGGAAAGAATTTATCTCAGTACTTAAAAATTATCTCCTGCATAGTCTTTCAAACAGTTATTCTGAAAATAACACAGCTCTCTGACCTAATTTTTCTTATTTTTAATGAAGGCATTGCGTATTTAAAAACAAAAAAGGTAAACCTATGATAAGAACAGTGTTACACCACCAGTGTTAGTATCATGCTGATAACAAAAAGCATTTCTTGAGTTCCTGTTACAGGTTTGATCCAAACCGCCACATAAATTGATGGAAAAACTTCAGTGACTTCAGGGAAGGGGAAAAGAAAAAGGGTGATCTACAGAAGATACTGTGGTTACTTCCAACAGCAAGAAAAGAAATTACACTCAAATAACTAGGGAAAACGTGAGTGTGGTTTAAAAAGCAAAGAAACAGAGCCAAAGGAGACACAGAGTGTTCTCTTTACTCAAACTATGTCTATGCACACTTTCAATTTCCATTGTAAGAATTTCGATTTTAATTTGCATTAAAAACTTTTATCAAGTTCTACCTGATGATAAAATATATATATATATATATTTTTGGTAGCTACAGAGAAGTTACTTCCCATAAAGAAAGGCCTTAATGCAGAGGCGACCAAAAAATCCCCATGTGCTAGCAATAACAGTAAGAATTAAATAGAGACTTGTAATATACCGTTTAAATTAATTCTACTTTAAACATCACAGTTTCAAGCCTGTCTATTCAGGATAACTATCAGTATTTTTTAAAAAATCCACACGACAGCAAATTCTTATATTATTTAAATGAAACTAATGCTCTGGCATTCCCCATCACAAGTAAATGATGATTTCAGTGGCATTTAAGCATGGTTCAGTCTGACCCAGACCAGCAGCCATACAGACCACCATGGTGTTTACTTATCTGACTGTCAAGCCTCTCTTCAGATTCCTGTGCCAAGGCTCAATCCATCCCCTCACTGGTGCTTATCTTGGGGCAGACAGGACTATTTTTATTCCAGCATGGGGGATGTGGTTTGTCCCTATGTACTGGAGGAAGCAGCGGTGCTTTGTGTGCACAGGTTGGGTGTGATTCATCTCGCCACAATCCAGCCAAAAGTCATCTCTTACAAACTGATGATAAGGGAGGTTTAGACAACTAATGGAAGAGAAAGGCACTGCTGGGAGATATCCTCAGTAGGGCTTATCTTCTCTTCCCACTGCCTCAGAAGGAGATCCAGGGCACAGCAGAATGGACACCTGGAATTAGTGGAGATGATTTCCACCCAAACCAAACACACACACACACACACACACACACACATATATATACATGTGCCTATTTGTGCACACAATATAAGACAGCTGCATCCATAAACATGCCATGTGCAACACAGCAGTGACACTGATAAAAAACTCTGGACAGAAAATGGAACTAAACGGGAGACAAAAAGTAAAAATCCACTGTGCACAGCTGTTCTGTATCTAGCTAAATATTTAGGGTAAGCTTTTTTATTACTCCTGCCTAAAAAGGAAGAAGAAAAAAGTGTGTTCAAGATGCAAAATTTGGGAGTAAACAGAGACTTAAGGAAATGCCATGGGTCTGTATCTAGTCTGGGTCTCTAACATACTTTACCTCTTTAAATATAAAACTTATTTCCTTATATAAATGTTATAACATGCAAAAAAGGGCATCTGGATGAATACCCTGAATGCTTCTATTGTAGCAAAGATAGCTCTACTGCTTTGGGGGTATCTAAATAAGGATTCTAAGTTATATTTTCCCAAGTTTGGTGATAAAATCTTAGAGTGGTTCCCCCCAAGACCTTTTAAAGATGTTTGTATGTGTGTGCTGGCACATGCATGTGGGTATACTGTGATTTTATTTTTTTAAACGACATATATTCTCTATAAATTAAAAAAAAACCCCAAACAATACCATGGTAGTAAAACCCAAAAGAGAAAACAAAACAAAGATACACAAAGAGAAAAGTAAACCTCGTTTTTAAGCATAATCCCAAAATAACATCAAGATTGCAAAGATCTGGTTTTGTGGGGTTTTTTTCCCCTTAAGTTTATGATTGATTCAGATCAGGCTCTGCAATATTCCCATTCTCTGGAAAGACAGGTGGAAAATTGTTATTAAAAGTCGCTGGAAACTCGAGAGTAGCATCGACACTTTGATAGCCCACATAAGAATTAAACGACTGCTGAGGAAGTACTTGGCTATCAGGCATCTGCACGAAAGCCCCTGACTGCGTGGTAGGGGGGATTCTTTGGCCAACTAGTTGAATTTTAGGTTCCCTGGGCTCCAGTTGTTGCTTGCTCTCTTCGTCCGTGTCAAGACGGGTTAGCTTTTCTATCCACATGCGGAATTTCTCCTCTGTCTGCCTCTGCATCTCGGCAAAGCAGTTCATGGCCTCTTCCAGGACATTGCCTATGCAGTTCCTATCCCACACGGTGCCCCTGTCAAGCAATCCTGGAATTTCCCTGGTCGCTCCTCCAGATCCCCCAGCACGACTGAAGCCAGCTTTAAAGACATTGAGGCCATTTGATAAGACATCGTTAAGTAAGAACATAATATTGTTTATTAAGGCATTTTAACTCAGGAAAACAACTTTTCTAAATTCTGCCCCTTGGATATGACAACATGAGAGGAATTAGCAAATATTAAGCAGCGGTATTACTGTCCAAAAAAAAAAAAAAAGTAACATTTTATACTCACTGAGGTTATAGTAAAAATTTTGGGTTCAAAATTATTTTTATTCTAGAAGTCTCAGGCCATTCTGTCACAAAGGTCTCTTTTTAAAAATAAATAAACCAAATCACTCCAATTCCCTTGCAACTTCCGTTTTGAATTCAAGTGAAAGTGTAAAATAGCATTATACATGTTCAGTTCTGTTAAGCTGCGACCCAAAGTGCTATTGTTCAACTGATAAACCTGAATAATGACATGCATTTTACTTACACACTTGAACACGTTTATAATGGGCTGCAGAGCACAGACAAAATAGTGACAACAGAGATAAAGGCTGATGGAGTGACAGCAGCACCTGAAGCAGCAGCCAGGTCCCACTTTGGCAAACACAGTGCACACGGATGAGGAGAACACAGACCACAGACACGCCAGCACGGGGTAACTTGTGAGAGCTGTGCTGACACACGGGGTGAGAGCAGCCCCTGCCAGGCGTGGTGGACACAGCTCCATCACAAGGACAATCCACACAACACGGAGCAGTGACCACCCTCCCTCCAACCAGGACCATGCCCTCCATCGCACTCCTAGCATCAACCCTAGGCAAGGCAGAAAACAGGGAATGTTTGGAAGGAAATCTTTCTCCTTCCTGCTACCCATCAAAAATACAGAGGAATTCCCTAGCTTTGGGATTATCAGGAAGAACTGTAGCAGCAAGGCCATCCTCACTACCTTACTATTCATGTCAGCAACAAAAGGCAGTGTTATCTCTATTTTTAAACTGAGAGTTCACTCAGGAATCATCTACAAAGCAATAAACCCCCAAAGAACAAGGCTCTGTACCTGCCAGAGGAACCATAAACAGTATGTGCATGCCATCCAAACACACAAATGTTACCTCAGGTAATTCCAAAACAAGACAAGTGTCACACTAAACTACACAAAGCAGCTACAGAACCCGACAGTTTAACAAGTAAATGTGAGACTCATGGCATCCTCTAAATTAAGAATAATAGGAAACTCCCTAAGAATGACAGAAATTATTGCACAACTTAAGCAAGTATTTACTAATAAAAACATAAGGCACTAAGTCTTTATTGGGATTTCACTGCATACATGAAATTACAGTATTACTTAAACACCACATTCTTTTTAGGAACTATTTTAGTGAGGTATACACAGGTCCTTCAGTAACAGCTAAAGAAAGACCAAGATTATTTTCTCATTTCTGAGCAGTTATAAAACTCCCTAATTTTTAAGTCTATTTACCTATTCATCTGTTTACCTATCAGACCGGCTGGAAGTTCAGCATTCAGGACCTCTGCTTAAAAATAATTATAGCAACTAATTTACTTCCCTCCACCTACATTTTAACTAAAATTAATTATGTAACATGGTACTTATTCCTAAAACATGGGTTGGTTCCTTTTTTGTATTCAATACTTTTTTCATCCCAGAAAAAAATATTTCTCTGGTTCAATTATTCCTAGTGTTGAACATCCAATATAATCCAGCTTATTTGTCTTTAGTCAGGTATTTTATCATAAAATCAAGGAACTTAATGACAGTCTGATTTCCACAGGCTCATTAATAATATGAGCTTTTAATTGCAATTTAAATAAAAACTATTGATGGTAAAACATAAGATGATCCACCTAGGTCTTAAAAGTTAAGAATGATCTAGAATGGTCAAAGTTGAAAAAATTGTTTTGTAAACTGAATAAACTATGTATAAAAATACATACTATTTTAAAAGGCATCATTCATATTTTATTTACCATCTATAGTAGCATCAAAGTAATGTTTCAAATGCTTGTCTTGCAGTTCATTGTAACAAGCCTTATTAAATCTTTTATTTCAGGGTTGTTAAAAAAATAATCAAACCAGCTAACATTTATTTAAGTGGTCCCTCCTCTATAAACTTACAATTCTACAGTTTATGTTCTGCCAAGTTTAAAGACAAAGAAATTTGCAGTAACAAAGGGGTCAGAATCGAAGATTTCTATCTTATTTTCAAGGCAATACCTCCTGTACAACAGCACCTAAGAGATGCCCCAATGCTGTCTCTTTCTGGAATCTATTAAGTACTACTTAAGTATTAACCAAATCCAAAGTTATTTAATTTAGGAAGTCTGAAAATGTACAAATTTAAAATATGCTTCATTCTGACTAGGAATGGTTGATTCCTTTGTGTCATTTATGCTACAGATTTCCAAATTAATATCTCACTGCAAATAATTTTTAATAGACTTTTTTTTCCTATCTGTTATATATAATTGTCATTCTGAGTGGCTTGAACAAAATTTATCCTTTGCAAGATGCTTCTTTAAGGGTGTATGCACAATTCTCAGGAGGAAGGAACCTGGACGAATCCCTCACACACACTGTGCCCCCTCTCTTTGGGCTTCTGCATATTAAAAAAGTCTTCTCCTTTTTTTAACACAGTGAGTTGCAACTTGCTCAACATCAACACTCAAACATTTTAATAGATTTTTTTGAAAGCCTAAAACATGAGTCACTCCCACTTCAATTCAGACTTTTCTGAGTTGTAGAAAGCACAATGATGGTGAAATGTCAGTATTTTCAAATTTTTAAAAACCACTTCCTTCTTCCAAGAAAGAAGTGTTTACAGAGAAATAAATATTGATTCCCAGACTTGCTCTCATGCCAATTTCATTCAGAGTTAGTTTGCAGTGTCAAAAGTGAGATTGTTTAATGGAATAACTTCCAACAGCAGCAAGTCCAGCAGAACCTATTTCTGGACGCCTATGCCATGTTTACCTGGTGGTTAAAAATGGTAAAATCCCAAATGCCAATAGAGAGGCTCAGTCACTAAAAGATAAAAAATTGCTCCTCATCTGCAATAATCCAAAAATCATGGCATTCACTGAAATAAAGAGCCCAAGATCATGACTGCTCAGGTCAGTGAAAAGATTCTCAGGAGCACCCATGAAGCTTAGACAGAACCTGTATTTTCAGGTGCAAATTAACACCACAGGATGCTTCCAGAATAACATAACATATGTTGTGCTTCTCTCCTGTGCAGCTCACAGTACTTGTATTGAAGTACCATCAGCAAACTCTCAATTTTTCAATCTTTCCTGAGGAGAAAACCAAGCCAATTTAATCCACAGTACATTTGAGTTCAGCAGAGAACCGACTCTCTATTGCATTTTCCTTACCTTACCTTAACAAATTTAGCCAAACATATTTCACAGCTACTGACGTGGATGGCTTAAAAAAAGGTACCTGTTCTATTTAAATGGAAGAGGTTTAGTGACACACCACAAAAGACTACTGTACTCTCAAAGGTGGCAGTTTAATTTTCAGACCACACACAAGCAAACTGTCTGCTGTAACGCTCCCTGTGTCAACAGGTCAAGAGCACGAGTATGTGTAACCTTTGTCACGAAGGCCACATCAACTGTCACTAAAAATTTTAGAGCATCCCTGCTGGCAAAGCTATTTTCAGACAACAGATGGCTGAAAATGAGCCCCAAATCATAAGTGGTGTTGAGTCAGTAACCAACACTGCAGCTAAACTGTCCAAATACAGTCAGACTAAGGGGGACACAGGCTACCTGTAGGACTCTTCTGCACCAATGTGCACAGACTTCTGTCAAAAGTAAAAGCAAAAGTTTTTTCACATCCTGATGCTGAAGTTAAACCCCTCATCTTCCAAGGACAGAGGACACGCATGGCCTGAATTTCCACTAAAGCTTTTGATACCCTGTATTGTTTTCTAGCTACACGTTCATTCCCTAAATTTTGAGGATATTCACAGTGTTACGCTAAGTGCACTAAAATGGCTTTCTGGTCACAAGAAGGGTTTCAGTACTTTGCCAGCTCCAGGGGGAGGGATCACAGATGGCAATGAACCCACCACTGCGATGGAGTGCTGGGACTCTTGACTCCGACTTGCAGCTCCACTGCATCTGTTAGCACCACCACATTTCCTTAGCTCACAAGCAGCACAAGATGCATTTTTTGGCCAAACCTTGTCCTTATCTCTACAGGGAACACTTTTCTCCTGCACCTGTGAACTGTTTCCCACAAACCAAAGCCGTTTCTGTTTAAAGGAAAACTGCAATGTGGCAGGTTCACATCTCACCTAATGGCACCGAGAGGGCAACTCAAAGATTTCAACGTCTTAAATGGAGCTTAGCATCAAGCAGATGACACATGCTATGGAAAAAAGGACAAATGTTAGTGTTCCTCGGGATGGTTAATGCACTCCCACATCTGGCACTGCAGGTTAAACTGGGCTTTGATGTCATCATCACTAAATTAAGTCTGTCCATGAGATGGGACCTTTTCACCACAAGCATCTCGTGGTTAAAACCAAGATCCCAATGAGACACTTAAAGTGCCCTGGAGTGGTTTCATGCCCGTGCAAAGGCAGTCAGAAATCCAAGCAGACCTGAAAATGCCAAGTGGTGCCTTCTGGTTCACAAGGTACTTTTATGACTTAAAAAAAGAGGGATTAATTCTGTGAGTTTTGGATTTTTTGAGAAGTGGGAAGGAAGCAGTCCCAAAACTCAATGATGCAGTCTTCTTCAACAGGCTTTAAAACAGGCTTTAATTGCCCAAGGTGTAAATATAATAAATAAAAAAGCACAAAACCATGAAGGCTAGAAGACTAACCACTAAATCAGTAAAAATAATTTTAGATCTCTACTAAAAGTTTACTATGCAATAATTATAGGAGGAGATTACGCCTCTCCCAGACTTTCTAAAAATAAACATTTACTTCCTTTGTGCAACCTGCTTCCTAGCAGGTGTGGGAAAGATGCCAGTTTTCATGGGAACAGCATCACTCACCATAATCAACTCAGTTAAAACAATTATTTGTAAAATCTGCTGCAAATACTTTAAATAATTCATCTAGCAAACATTAGTTCAGCAACTTAGTATTGCAGTTTTCCTTTAAATGTTCTTGCCCTTTGTAAGATGGTATTTTTCTCAAAAAAAACCCCACCTTCTAGCAGAAGAGGCAAAAACGCATGTAACCCAGTAAAAATTGGCAAGCCAAAAGATTTATTTTTATGTGATTTTATTTCTGATTGCCATATGATGATGGTTCTATGTTATAATATGCTGCAAGCATAATTCACAGAAAATCCTGTCCATGGCACTTGGGGTAATAAAATAACAAAGACTCAGCAGACAAAAGCCTTGAAGAATTCAACTTTCTTTTGCTAATAAAATGATGCTAACAAAATTACAGGAATGCCCCTATAATTTGCAACCTCCCATCTTAACACAGATGTGTCAGAAAGTTAAAAGCGTAGAAATAACTGAACTTTAGGACACAGGAAAACAGTAACAGCTCTGTCTAAGATATTGAAAATTTAGGTGTGAATATAGCTTGGGCACCTGTGTAATCATGTTTCTATCCTAAAATAGGTGACCAGCTGCAATCTGCAAGAACTTAGAATAAGGCTAAGCAGGTTTGTCATGCACTGACACATCAAGCTGAAAGCACAGAGTAAGTGCAGTAATGGCCAGGGCCTTACTGTAACACAGGCAAGAGGTGTGCTGTGCCATTTCTAACACAACTGCCAAGCTGTGGTCTTTTTATACTAAAGCAAAGCTGGCCACTTATCTTAAGAATTAGATTATCACCATCTAATGGGATTTGACAGCACTGACAGGAGTTCATATGGGCTTACAAAGTAAAAGATCTGAAAATTCCAGAATTCAAAGGTAGTCCTTCCTCCCATTTACCATTCCTATGCTCTGCTGGTGTGCAGAAGTGCACCAAAACCTCAGAACCCATTTTAAAATTTGCCCATGTCTCGTTCATACACTGCAGTCTTCAAATTTACACAGAGCTGCAGTTCTCCTGGGTCTTTTCTCAAGTGTCACTCATTTAATTTAGCATGACAGCTGAGAAACGATGTCAGATGCGTCTACAGTTCAGTTTAAAAAACATCCTCTACCTGGTATCTCTGCCGTGATTGTCTTGCTGCTCCCTGAAACCTCTTCGTCATCATCTGATGAGCTCGTGCTGGAGTCACAGGTGAGGTCACTGTCGCTGGTACTGCTGTCCTGCAGCAGGTTGTACTTCTTGCGAGCAGCTGCCTCCCGCTTCTGCCTCAGGAGCCGGATCCTTTCTTTGTGCTTTTGGCTTCGGTGACCCTTTGCCTTGGTAACTCGACCGTTCTGCTTATCACTAGACTGTCGGTTTTTCTTGGCAGCCATCGTTGAAGTTTCGCTTTCGGACCTGGATCTCCTGGATTTCCTCCCAACTGCAGCCCCAGACACCGTGGAAGGGTCTCCCTCCACGACAGCTTCAGCCTGACAGGGCTCATTCTCTTCTGTGGAAGACAATGTGTCTGAGTCAGCCAAATGCCCACTGGAGGAAGGGGAAAGCATGCAATGATTAGAAGAGTCCCTCTCATAAACTCGACCACCCGTTGTCTTGTCACTCTCCGTGGATGCCAGCTGGGACTCCGAGGAGTCTCGCCTCAGTTCCATCAGCAAGCAAGGCATGGAAGACAGCACTGCAGAGTCTGCTGCAGTGGGCATGCTGTCTTTCTGGGTTTGTGTCTCGAGTTCTATAGGTCCATCTTCATCAGGAGCAGTCTCTTGCTTTTCA
>VWZG01003543.1:0-246569 GCA_013396735.1 Grallaria varia
GGGGGTGTCCGTGGAGAAGACTTGGCAACAGCAGAGTTCCACTAAACCACTGCAGTGCATCCATTAAAAGAGATAAACAGAGTCCTGAAAAATCATTCTGGTTCCTTAAACAAATCACATTAAAATTTATTTCAATAAGGCCTCTCTCAAAAGAAAATATTTAATGCAGAGCACAATGGTAAAATTAATTGCCCGGGAAAAAACAAACAAACTGCACAAACCAGCCTTTGTCTATCCTGCCTGCTGACAAAGGCTGAGCAGGAGGGAACAGACAGTTAATTGTTTTCCAGATCACTGTGGCAGGTCTCTGAGCATTTGCACCTCCATTTCCCTGGACCATCAGCCCTGTTTATGCCCCATTAAACACACAGGCAGAGTCTATACTTTCCGTGGAAAGAAAAAGGAAAAAGGTATGTTGAGTTGGCAATTTTCTGTAAGGGGAAAACATTCTAACACATTAGGGCTATTTTGATCAGAAACTATTTTCAAAGCAGACCTTTAAAGAATGTGACATACATATTGTGTTCAGAGGTGGTGGGGAAGGGTTTGCCCAGCACTCCAGCTCCCTGTGCTGTGGCAAGTGAGGCAGACATACAATCACAGCTTCCCACTATGAGATTTAGGGTCAAACTTTTTTCCATTTTACTGTAAAAGGAATTAAGAAGTATAGCCCATTCGTACAAGAGACAGGCCAATATAAACAGATTTTATTTGATGCATTTAAAAATCCTCTTAGGCCTATTCATTCAAAAAGCGCTTTGAAGTGAAAAGACATTTCTGAGGAATTAGACATGCAGCAACCACTTGTAGATCCAGTTCCTTGAAGCCATATTTATCAACAATATAAAAGGCTGAACTGTAGTATATCTTAAATAAAAATAAATAAGCTAAAATATTTTATATTGCTTTCCACCAACATCTCCTTGTGCTCTCATTAGCACAAAAAAAAATTATTAAAAAGATATACACTGTGGATTATACCAACTCATTACATAGGAAGGAGGAGACCTAAACTGCAATCCCCTCCCCACACTGTGATTTCAAATATCAAGATTGATAGAGACAGTTCATTTTTTTAAACACAGAAAAGGCTAAAGAGATTTCAATATTCTGCTTCTGGCTATGTCTCAAGAGGCAAATATCCAAAATGTAGCAAAAACATTTATCAAACCTGGCTTTTGCTTTTTAAGAAGCAAATCGTTTTATCAAAGAAAGAGGCAGTTGCAGCCAGACAAAACAGGTAACAATAAAGAATCGTGTTGTCATTACCAGAAATATACCCCAAATCAATCCTTACATAGGCAAGGCAGAAATCCGCCCTCTCTCTGATTTTAAAGTGTTTGCACAGTCTCTGGACATTCAAGTTACATCTTCCTCCACCAGAGATATATGTGAGAACAAACATTGTTTAAAACAGTTATACAAATGTTTTTGTCTACATCCAAAAGAGGCCTTTCACCTATTTAAACTGAAAAACTGTTTCCAAAGCACAAGGAGGCCTTGAAATGTCCCATGTGTATTCTTCAGTATATAATTACAAAGATAAGAGATGACACATTCATTTTGGTAAAACTCCATTAAGCAGGCCTCTGAAGACAGGAAAAGTTCTTGTTTATGTGGTATTTGCTCTTTCAGAAAGACATCACACCATGTAATGAATCTATCTCAAAAAAGTTCAATCTAAAATGAGGCAATCAACTGGATTTGCAAATCCTCATTCTGGTATTGTTACAGCTGGTGTTTTATTACCATAACTTAATCACTTTCAAGTAATATAAACTATTCTGGAAGGATAACCCAAGGATTATTTCAAAATACTTTTAGTATTTCTGTTTTAATCAACATCAGTGCCTCCCTCCTCCCCACAAGCTGATTTTCCCTTGAAAAGTGTGTTATAATGGCAAAAAATGAGATGGAAAGGAGGTGAGCATTTGGCACATTGAACAGCTGGTCAAAGCTGTGATCGCTCTTCACAACACTTCAGGTTCTCTGGAAGCAATTTGATACCCCCAACGTTATTCACCATTTTATTCCTTATGAACAAGCTGCAGAAATAACACAAGCTGCAGAAATAACTGCTGTGCCCTGAACAAATGTCGTGACTTAGTCTGGCTGCCACAGTGCACTGTTTAAGTCAGGGTTTGCAAAACGGTGCCGCTTGCTATAGGTTGTGCAGACTGTCTACAAAGGATGGGGAGCAACGGGGCGCTCTCATGGCCTGAAAGGTACCATATGACAGCGACTTCTGCTGCTGGAAGTCACGCACAGCTGTTGCTCAGTCACCCACAGAAGTGACATATGTCATACAACGAGCAGCAGCATTCATCTGGAATGATTCCAGCTCGTGTCTCTACATCTGTATAAGTACTCCTGTATCATACAGACCTCTCCTACCACATGCCGGAAAGTGGGCATGTTTAAACCTCCCTTCCAGCTTTGCCATGCCCTTCCCTAGAGCAGCACTGACTTGGTGTGACAGGGACATGGGGCAATACCTAACAGTGCTGCTAAAAGCGCCAGGAAGGGTACTTGGCTTTTCCTGGTAACTCCCATGGTGCAGCTCCCTATGGAATGGCCTTGTGCTCTGCTGCGGGGAGCCAAGCAAAGGGCAGCACACAAATTTTGCCACTTCTCAAGGACAAGGACGAACAATCACCAGTACAAGCTAGTTTTGTAAACAAAGTCCTCTTCAAGTGCCAACCTGTGCCAGCCACAACCGCGTTTAAGAGAGGGAACAGCGAAAAAAAAAGCCCACTGTGGCACTGTAGTGATCAAAGGACAACTTTGCATAGCCCGAGTCATTTGAAGAGCCTTGTTATTTCACTGAAACATGTGGGCAGGTGAAAGCCAGTGGGCACAGCGTGCCACCCACAACAGGGGGGAACACAGGGGTAGCAGTGGTGGAGTGCCTACCAGGTCATACGCTGCCAGCACCTTTTTCTGCACGTCGGGCACGGCCCCCAGAGGCTCCAGGTAAGGAAAGGCATCCTTCATGCAGAGGGTGACGGAGGGCGCGTTGTCGCTGCTCACGAGGCGGGAGGACAGGGTCAGGATGCACTGCTTCAGGCTCGCCATGGGTGGCAGCCCGCACAGCTCCTTCACAGACACCATGGCATTCTGGGGGGAGGAAAAGAAATCCTTCAGCACGCGTTCTGCCTGCCACTGAGACACTGCTGCCTGCCACTGCCTTGTGAGCCCTTGCCTGCTTCTCCTCTCTGATGTGGGGCAGGGCCATCCCTCTGTCCCTGGGCCCCCCACGGACCACAGGATGCCATCCCACCCAGGAATTCCCTGCCAGCTCCGTTCTGTGTCCCCAAGTGTACTGCCAGCTCCAGCTTTCCTCTAGACCCAGGCATCCCAACTGCCAGCTCTTCAGCTACTTTGCATTGCAAATCCAGCCCTAAGAGGTACAAGATCTGGTCTCCAGCATATTAAACCTTCAGTCTAAAAATGCTATTTCTCTTCTCAACTGCTCAGACTCCAATTGCTTTTGATGCTGAAATTGCATGTTCTCCCGTCATTATCATCCTCCAGCAAAAACAAGTTTGACAGACCTTGTATTTCCCATGGGAAAGGCAAGGAGGAAAAAGCCACTTTGTTTTCAGCTTTGCATCACCGCATCATAATGAAACACAAACACTCTTTCCCCTCCATAGGTCACATGTGAAAAAATCAATACCGGATATACAGGTCAAACCAAACTAACATGCCAGGAGTTAGGCATTATGAAGTCAGAGGATGTACAGCTGACATGCACCCCTCATTTGGCTTCCTGAGTCATATTAGGAGTGACCAAGATGCACAAAACCCAAGTAAGAGTATTATAACAACGCATACCTTGCAAATGTTCCTCTCACGTCTTGCTGAAAAAAACCCAGTCATCAGACAATGCTTTTCTCATTGATCAAATACATTAGCATGCAGTTAAATCTAAAACTGTGTCTTTACACAGCATTCCCCAGAACATCATCTACTGAAATTTTGCTTGGAAGTCACATTAATGTTATTTCTCAGAGTTTTTTCATTTATGTAGTTCACATATAGTGCCTGACCTAGACAGAAGGTGGAGTCAGCAGTTCAAATTAGTTCTGTTAAAGGCCTGAAGGAAAGGAAAGGCTGGGAAGAGTTTCCCATTCTTAAAAATATGCTGAGACTATTCCTTTGAGAGTGATTTAAAACTTATGTCATTTTGTAAACTTTTCCAGCTGTCAACATTTCATTTGCTTTAGACGCTGTCCAGAAAAGTGGGGTCAATGAAGTGCTATGCGTTTTTCTCCTGCTTTCAAGAAGGAAAAAAAGAATTGTTTCTGTATGTTTACCAAGGAGATAGTTACAGCTGATTCCAGCTAGTTATTAAGCAAAACTCATTGTTTAATGCTACTCAGTTTTGTTTCTAGGCAGCGCCTGAAGCTCTGAATAGGGCTGCCCCTTAAGTAACCCACAGAGTCACCTCCACCACAGAAGAGAGCACTGAGCACACTGGTTCTTGTTGGGTCTTGCTGCCACTTCACCTCCTGCCAACCATGAAGGTCTAACCCAGCAGTTGTGTCCGCGCTGTGCACCTGGGCGCTGATGCTGCCAGCACAGCAGGCTCCGCTGCATGGAGCACCACAGGTGGGTGCACAGAGTGCCAGGAGACCTCCGAGCCAAGACATGGCACCAGGAAATTGCAATTCGAGTGGCATTCAGTGTCTGCGTTGAACACCTGCAGCCCTTGGGCAAACAGTGGCAAGGCACACTCAGGAGAACATGCTGCTCTTTGCACAGTGGGTTTCTTTGGTGTAGACAAGACCTTACTGACACATCCACCGACTGTTTCTTATACTCACCCAAAGAAAACTAAGAGCATAACCCTCACACAGCTAGCAAAACAAAAGCTTGCTGACATTTTCTAGAACCAATGAGGAAATGAAGCACTTGAGAACTGAGCTGGGGGGACACAAATGTACCCTTAGTTCTGCTTTCTCAGAAGAAAAACAACCGGTAAAGCATACGTTTGGAGAGTGTATGCTGATTTTTAAAATGTTTCTGCCTAATCCTACATGTGCTTGTTAGTTAACACCTGTAACTATCACCTTTCCCACATCCACTTAAAGGTTGGCAACAGCTGTGGGTCTGAGGCTTCACCAGCTTCAGCAAGCTTGTCCTCCCAGCAGCTCACACCATGACCTTCACTTCCACGTTCAGGACACCCCACCTCACACAATGGAAGTGTCATACCTGCATATTTTCTCTCATGTCAGTAGCCTCTCGCAGTGGATGCACTGCCAGCTTAAAGATGTCATCAATAGTCTTGAGGCCAGTGTTCCTCAGCATGGTGTACTCCCTTGCTTTTTTCCCTATCCTCACCGAGAGGCTGCGCTTCTGTGCCTTCCCGCCTCCACTCCGGTTGGTTATGGCAATATGAACAAAGAGGGTAACGTGCTCCATGATATCACCAACAAAAGAGCGCAGGGGTATGTGCCTGTATCCGGGC
Source organism: Grallaria varia (assembly GCA_013396735.1). Classification (NCBI taxonomy): domain Eukaryota; kingdom Metazoa; phylum Chordata; class Aves; order Passeriformes; family Formicariidae; genus Grallaria; species Grallaria varia. The sequence continues at coordinate 5,477 of VWZG01003543.1, forward strand.
TGTAAGCACTCCAGAGGGATGGTGTACTGTCCTATGAACTCATCCCCGATGTAGTCATCATCCAAAACAACAAAGCGGATCATGGCCAGCTCCGGTAGATTGATTTGGAACTCAAAGCTTTCATCAAAAATGGGGTTATCACTGTTTTGCTGAACAGTTTTAGTTCTTTGTTCAGTGCAGTCTGCAGGAATCCCATGTATTTCTATGCAGACATAGGGGTCTATGACATCCCCTTTTGCACATGCACCCTTGGGCTTTGGAAAATTCTGACCACTGATTATTTTGACATGCAGGACCTGTGGAGAGACCCCCGGCACAATACCCTTGGTATTTGCACTGAAGTAAGACACTTCATCACGCATCACTGAAGGCCTGAGAACGTACCCACATCCCCCGTTCTGTAGAAACCAACCAGTGTGTAGGTCCATCATGGGCCCTGGGGTCTGATAGTTCATTGCCACTATCTGGCAACCACAGTTCCAAAAATCTTGAGGATTTAAGTTACTGGAGTCTATCCTCATAGCACTCGGGTACACTCTGGACAGAAATTTTTTGTTGTAGTTGACAAAATCCTCAGGGTATTCATTTGCAATCCGACTGGCTTCTGCCTCACTGAAGGAGCATATTTCCCAATAATTTTGAAATTTCATGGATGTCTCAAAGTCTTTGTATTGGACAGATTTGCATAGGGACACCAAATCAGACAATTCCCTGCAGAGCCAGACCAGCTTTGGTTCTCTTGTGAAGTCCTCTGACAGCCTTCGGGATATTTCAGCCTCTTCATCTTCATCTGTGACTTCTCCTTCCAGTATGTCCTGATCACAGGGCAGTTTCTTCCCCTTCACAATGATCTTCATTTTCAGTTTCTCAGGTGATGGGAGGTAGGCTTCTGAGGATAAAGGTGCCTCTGTGTACAGTTTGTTTCCAAAGATTCTTTTCATGTGTTGTACCGCTACCTTCTGCTGCTGTACAGAGCAGTGGTTCCCCAAGCAGAGAATGAGAGGGTATTCTGAAGCAAAGAAGGCCAATTTGTTTATTACCTCAATAACATTTCGAAAGGCAAGTGGAGATGTCATGTTGTTGCGGTTACAAATAATGGGTTCATTATCTGGGCCGTCACAGACGTCTAGTTCAATACTCCGACAACTCATCTTTAAAGCTCTGACATAACCATTGATATCAGCTGGCCCTCTGAGCTGGTCTTCTATTAGATATGTATTGTGGGATGCATTGATGTAGTAATGTGACAAAGGCTGTGTCATGTCTTGGACAATTTTTTTGTGCTCTGGGTCAAAAATATCACATTCCGGGGACAACAAGTACTGAGTAAATCCATCAATTGCAAGAAAACCTTTCAACCGCCCTTCTTCAGAAAGCTCATACCTGCGTATAATATCTAAACACATTTCTTCTGTTATGTGGGTCACTCCTTGCTCAGCCTCTAAAAACAGCATGAGGTCATTGGCGTCCAGGTACTCTTTGTTTTTGGATATCTGCACGAGTAAAAAATACACTTCAGGTCTTGTGCAAAGCTCACTGAACGCTTCACAAAATTCCTCTTTTGTTACTCGTGTTGTCAGTTTCTCTTTGCTCTTCTGAATTTCCTTAAATTTTAATCTAATCTTTGATTCCTTTAAGGTGGGGTTGAGCTTCTTTATTAGCTCCACAGACGTATCTTCTAACATTATGCCATTGCCATCAACATCTGCTGCATCAAATACAGTTTTTAGCCAGGCAAACCGTGGGGTATCATGGCTACTTTCCATCAAATCCAGGGGTTGTTTGCTACGAGAAACCAAGTACCTTAATCCCGATACCCAAATATTGGCCACATCAGCTGAATTGGCAACCAAGTCCAGCGACTCATAGTTCTCCCCATGAATGACCGACAGTGCACAGTCCTCAGAAATCTGATCGGCAAGTCCATTATTCCTGAATGTTTCTGTGTTCTTCCCTAGTCTGATTTCTTTTATAGCAGAAATATCAAGCTTGGCTTTGTCAAGATCCTTCTTGGAAGGCTCCCAGCGAAGAGCCTGCAGGTCAGGATCCAGAGTGAAAAAACGGTTATAAATCCGAGAATTTGGACGAACTTTCTTCAGTTCACACCCAGCCTGCATAAAGCTGATACAGTCACTGGCACTGCTTATTTTCTTCTCTGATGGCATGCTGCTGAAGGACACTGTTTTCTTTCTTCCACATTTTTGGTTTGAAGGATCCTGTGGAATAATTATATATACAAAAAAAATTAGTTTTCATTTGGTCATTATATGAGTCCATAAATAATAGAAAAGATAATGTTCTTCTGAACTTCAAAACCCAACATATTACCCCTTCCCACAATTTAGTTCCCTGAATTTATGCTGAGCTATAAAATATTCTGAGTTATATAGCAACTCGATTGACTGCAGCATTAGATATAGCAAGATTTCATGAGTGATATTTGCAGTTATTAAACTGTTTTCAAGATCCCATCAACTGGATGCAGTATCCAGTTGTGTCATGTATATTTTCAAAGAAGATATATACAAAAAGAGGGGTTTGATGAGAAGTTTCATCACCTGGCTAATGTCTGCATAACCAGAATTAGGAGGATCCCCCAGAGACTTAAGCGGTATCACGAATAAAGGTGGAACTTTGGGATAAAAAGGCATGAGGAAAGAGTTTCAGACTGTGGGAGAAAGAGAATTTGCCTCTGAAGCAGTGTTGGGAGCCTGGGATGAGTCAGCATGCCAGTGGGACACGTGTGACAGCTGGTGCTCAGCAGATGAGTGTCCTGCCTCAATTCTGCCTCTTCTCAGCAACCTTGAACACCGCAAGCAAAACTAAACTGAAGCCAAATAACAGTCATGAGTCAAACCCCTGAGACACAAATCAAGGATAGTCTGGGCCTTCTCACAGGTATATTTGGGTGTTCTTTGGCAAAGGAAGTTCTCACAAGGCTGAGAAGCCCATCTTTGCTCCACGCTTAATTGCATGGCTCACATGGGAGCCCCATATACCTCTTTGCTCAGCCCTAAGTACTTCACATTCTCTTGTCTCTCCATTAGTTTTGAACCACAAAGAATTGTTGGAGAAGGGAAAAAGAGGTAAGAAATATATTCTAATTCCTCTTCAGAAAATACTCAGCCAGACAAGCGACTTTACATCCAGCAGTAAGTAGACAGTTGATACTGAAAAGAAACCCAGCTGCCTGCAATTTTAGTGCAGCAACTAAATTTATATCTTTCCCCACATATTATCAATTCAAAACATTCAATTTACAAATTGTAAATCATTCTTTTTTTCTCTGCATGATTTCCATCTACTCTACTCCATTAGTATATAAACTATCCAACAGCTACCAAAAATATTTTTAAAACATCATTCAAGGCTGTAATTAATTGTGAAAGACTTGTTACAATTGATTTCCCTCCTATTTCCCTAGCCAACACCAATACTTTCCCAGTTCTCTGCCTTCTGCTGTTGAAGGGACTTCAGCTGCCTGAATTTTGAGTCAGAAAGGAATCCCAAGGCAAGGAAATGCTGATGCTGGGTATAGGCACACAGCCCTCCACCCTGCTGCCTCAGGCCCAGCCATGAGATGTGCACCAGGGACCAGCCTCCCAACAGCCCCCAAAGAACTGCTTTGAGACACCAAAATCCCTGATTCCCAAACCCTTTAAAGCCCAGACTACCCTTTACTATTCCAGGACCTGGTTTCCCTCAGCTCCAATTTGTCTGCTGTGTCAACCTTCCTCAAGTCATACTTCTCTGAAAATCCTAAATACAACCCCTGCTCTAGCAGTCCCCTCCATGCACCCAGCTGTCCTCTGATGCTCTCCGCTGTCTGCCAAGCAGGACCCTGTGTAGCGCTCCAAGCCACCAAAGGCATCAGTCTTGATGCTCACAAGAACATCTCCACTCCTTGTTGCATGTTTGTATATGTACTTTCACCAAATCAGTCAGTGTGAATGCTTCTACAAAGATGCTACTGTCATTCACTCACTTCACTCAGTAACATCCAAAATATTTCCAAACTCCCAACCCCCAAAAAAACTGGATTTAAAGGTATGTGATCTGCTGGGAACAAAATAAAAACCTCTAAACTTCTCAGGCTAAAAATTTCCCATTAAACTAATACAAAGATTTCTACAGACAAGAATAATTATTTAGTACTTATGAGAATGGGTCTAAAAAACAAAGAAAGTCAATGAAGTGAGTGCCTCAGGTCAGCTAATTTTTAAATTACAGTTTTCTGCTAAAATATTCTGTTTCTGCATTAACACACTGTGTTTTAATACATGACTTTGGCCATGAAAATCTTCAGGCAATAGATGCTAATGAATACAAACGAACACAGCCAACTACACCACAGGTTCTATCTACAACAGCCTCTTTTTTAGTTCCTCATGTTTACAAGAGCAATATTTAGATTTAAGATTGGTGATTAATTTGAATTATTTTTCTCATATAAGAAGATGTATTAATGGCCTTGGAACCTGCAGTGATTCATTCCTTGACAGAGGTTCCTCAGGGCCAGACCTGGAAATCTCATCAGAGCAGCCTGATTTAGTTACAGGTCTGATAGTTTGTCTTAACTAGGGAGGCACAAATTGTTATGTAACTATAATTTTTCTGCAGAAAATAAAAGCCATTTATTTTTAGTTCCAAGATACCTGTGCCTTTCGATCAAAGTAAGTCAGGGGATTAATCAGCTGTTAAAGTGAGGAAAAAACCTAACCGGTCTCATGGAGAAACAACAACAGTTACCTTTTAATATTCAGGCTTAACCTCTCAGAGATTCTGGGGGGAATTAGATTATCCTCTGTGCCCTCTCTCCCTGCTTTTATTTTTGATTGATACTTCTGGTTTTGTACTTAGTGGTATATAAGGAACATCAGAATTGTACATCAGCAGTTTTTCATCTCAGAGTAGGATTCCCCTATATCTTTCAATCAAATTAATAGAATTTGAGCCTAATCCACAGACTAATTGCCTAAAATTACCAAGATTTAAGTATTATTGACACTGATGGGATTATTTTAACCGATACCAACCATCTCCTCTACCTACTGTAAAATACAAAAATACCCTGCAAAACTGCAACTGTTAACTGAGCTTATTACTGCATCAGATATTTCCCTCTTGGTCTCTTCAGACCAGGAGCATCTGGAGAGATGCTCAGTCTTTCAAACAGAGAGCTGTTAATTTAGATAGAATGTGACAGTTTTCATTCAAAATTATCAAGCAGTTAATTATTCCAGTCTTGCCAGAAACTCAAAAGGTGTTTCTGGAAGCTCTAGTGTTTGCTGTCTTCTGCCTGACAACCAACCCAGGCACTCGCCTTCGTTCTGCCATATTCACAATGCTCAAACAGGCATCTCCAGAACCTGACACCATGCTTGAGCCAGGCCACACACCCCCAGGTCCCAGGGATCACCCTGGGGGCCAGAGGAGTGTTTTCAAGAAGGGTCCTCCCACCACTGAGCCCTGCTCACATCAGTGCCTGGAGAGGACAATTTAGATACCCTGTGTCGTGTTTCCCCACTGATCCTCTGCTGAGCCTGGTTCAACTGAGGCTCCAGACCTCCGTTTCTAATTTGAGTGTAGCTGCTGTTTTCCTTAAGTCTCTGCCTCAACCCAATTTCAACACAATGCTCTTCTAAGACAAGACACTCGGCTAAGAATATTGCCCTGCAGTTTCTCCAGTGGCCAAACTGCTGCTCCGTTTTACCTTTCACTGGATACCGAGAACAGGAACAAGTAGAGTCACCTGGCAAACTAAAAGCTGCCAACATCTAAGTGAATAAATAGGAAACCCGCTCTCCTGTGCTACCTGCCAAAAATATTCACTCTGCAAATTATCAAAAAAACTCTCCTCAGAGTTCACCCACACAAGAGTGGTTGTTCCCCCCCATTAACCAAAGCAATCAGAAAGCACAGTGAGATGCACCCCTGGATCTTGGAGGGGAAAAGTTTATCTTTCTCCAAGATATCTTTCTCCAAGATGCTACATCCATCAAAACTGATTTTGCCACACAGTAACTGACCCAGGACTGCTCTTTACCCTCAGTCACTTGTACTGACGGAACTGGATATATTGTGGCAGTGAAAGATGAAAAATACGATGTTTGCCAAGAAAAAGAAATCTACATCAGTGTGAAAACAAGGAACTAACTTGTAGGTTTTCCACTGTAAGACCTTTTGTACCACGGATAACTTAGCTCTGTACAAAACACTGTTACAGGAAACAAACACAACCAGTTTGCATGCAAAGCGCAAGTACAAAAAGAAAATCCACACGTATATGGGAAACCTCGTGTTTCCAAGGCAATACACTCCTTTCAACGTGACTCAGACTATGGTTTCCTTCAGTTCTTTGGTCGTGCCCTGTAAGGTGATTTAATAGGATGACTCCATCTCCTTCCTGCTCCTGAGCCTGCACAATGTCCATTACGTAAAATACCTAAAGACCTCAACCACAAGACCACACCAACGTGCACTCATATTTCAGCATATGCACAGCTGCTCTGAAACCAATTATGACCACGGAGACAGCTCTCTGTGGTGCCCCCACTGCATCCTAACATTTTCGACATGTTTCTAAAGGAGGGACTCAGAGCTACAGCCTAAGCACACTCCCAAAATAGGAGAAGCCCTCCTGTTGAACACATCATCCTCCTCAGAGGGACTGGATGGGTAAACAGTGGGATTAGTAAGCCATCGGCAGTTGTGGGAAAACTCCACCCCATCCACTCTGACCTTTGACTGCTCAAACTTCTGCTGTTTAAATCAAAGAGCTAACAGAAATAAATAAGTGGGATTCAAAAAATATTAATAATCATGCTCTCCGCCTCATCCCGCCCTCTTTGTCAAAACTATAGGACATAAATTGCTGATCTTAAGTTAGGAAATGGGGCAGTAATAAGAGCTGGATAGCACACAAAGGTCAAGGTCATGAATTTTGTCTGAAATCAAGTTACCTGAGGGGTGCCTAAAGCATTGACAGTTTTCCAGGACTCTGCTAAGAAGGATAAGAAAGGCAAAAATCATCACCTATCCAAAGACACCAAAAACCCTTAAAGAGCTGCAGGGCTTCTCTGAAAGGATATGAAATTCAGTAATGATGCTGAGAGATAAACTTATTAAGTGAGATTAAGGGCTATTTGCCCAAAAACAATTCACATTCACCAGTGAGTATCACCGTTGCTGAAACAGAAGCTTTGTTCTGATCCTTGACATTTCCCATGAACCTAGCACTAAGAAATCAATAACAGACAGCTTAGCCTGTCCTCACAAGTAGATTGTGATAAACGCTGCATCCTAAAAGCTATCTGCTCTGGAAACTCCAGATGATCCAGTTAATTGGACAACTGATTACCTGAATTTTTTTTTCCAAGAGAAACTAATTAGCTCTACAGGATAGTTTTGTGGAGATGTTTCTAGATATTACAGTTAAACATAGACAGAAACCAAGCCACTTAAAATATTCAAGTTTTACAGTACTTGTGGTGGGAAAATGTACCTTTAAACAATAAAAAAAGAAGTCAGTGAGTCATTAATGGCACTCAAAGCACTGTGTAGCAGGTTGACAAATGAGGGTGTAATTTTTCTAAAACAAAGTAAGCCAGAACAGGGAAGGTTTATACAAACCATCCACGAGAACACAGAAAGTCAAAGCTTGGGCCAGGGCTGCAACTGGATCTTGTACATGTGTAAGGCTTAGTCCATTTGATCAGAGATGCAACTCAAAGGTCAAACCCCCAGTACCAGTACATGATTATTCACTGTATTCACTGTTAGCACACTAAGCTTTCTTCTGCCAACTTCAGCCACGGTCTCGCACTCCTCAGAGAGCATCCCAGGGCTGCCAGTTCGGCAGATTTTATCGATTCTCCTCCCAGCCCCTGCTATCACAATTTAATGAGCTAAACATCCTCTCATCTTTCTTGGCAAGGCCTGTAGGATCTAAATATCAGATACGCACTGTGACAACTCACAGGACAAGACAGAAAAGGTTTCCTATTCAAAATTCATCCAGGCCGAGAACTCGTGGCATAGCTCTGCTACCCTTGCACAGGGGCTGAACAACCAAACCACTTCATCCCTGGCGCAGCAGTCACAGCGATGCTGCCAGTCACACTTGGGCGAACCACACGGCTCAACAGATTGCAGGAGCAGATGTTAATGCCGTGGGATCAACCCCGAGAGCCTCTTCAAGGAAAAATTCCTACTAATTCAGGGATTTGTGAGGGATAAAGACTGGATCCAACATTTAACACATGCACTCTTAAAAGCTGAAGTACACACATAATGGAATAAACAGAAAATTTAAGGCAGACCAAAAATACAACACGGACAGATCCATGAGAAATAGCTCCAGAACACAGTGTCCAACAATATTCCGAACACCAAAATAGTCATGGCAGCATGTCTGCAAATCCAGCTAGGTGACTAACCAGCAGTTTAACTGGAGCACAAGCTCCGTGCAGAAGCCTGAGCACCATCATCACTCGTGGGTGAGCAATGACTAAGGGAACTCAGACACAGGGGACACAAAAGTGTCACGGTGAACAGTAACATCTGCATTTACAGGGGGCTTTCCTCAACTCCCTAGGACTACCAAGAGTTCAGGTATGGGACAGTGGACTGTCACCAAGCCCTATAATAATAATTTTACAGTCAGCTTCTCATCAAAAGAGCCACCCTGCAAAATGGGTACCGTGAGGGCAGGAAAACTGAGTGAAGACAATTGCTTAACTACTTTGGGATGCTGAACAGTCCCTGCCGGAGAAGTTCAACAGGAGGCAAGATTATACTGGCTTGTCTCCTTTCCTCTTTTGCTCCATTCCTAAAAATCACTTTCAAGTACTGGAGCATAAGGGTGGAGAGAAAGAGAGAGAGAGAGAATGTCTGGAGTAGATGTTTAAGAAAAACACCGGAACCAAAATGATTTGCTGTTCAGTGAATGCTTTGTTGTGTATTCGCTTTTTTCTTTTTCTTTTTTAAATCATTAGACTAACCAAATTTATTCAATTTTACCTTGACAAAAATTTACCTCTGCTGTTTAAATGACAAATTAGAGCAAAAGAAAAAAGGAGCAGCACATAAAGACTCCATCTGGAAATGCTTTTTGGAAATGAAAAGCACACAATGCAAAAAGGGTTTATTTTCTGGCATGATATGACACTGAATTTACTACTTCTCCTTTTTTTTTTATAACTGGGGCCATGAGGCCAAAGCTTCCAAGAGTACAAGAACATGAATACCTGTAATGAGGCTACCACGTCACAGCTCCTTCCACCATCACTACTGAAGTTTCATCCAACTGTTTCCTCAAGGACTGTTCTTAAATACAGGTGTGAGTACTATCCTTTTACGTATTAAGTAATATATACAGTGAGAAATAAATTCCTGCATGACACTTCAATACATACGTACAATGTCTCCATATAACCATACAGAAAACCTCATCTGATGCAGAAGATTTTTCTGGATACTCTTCACTCTCCCTGCAGAAAAATACTCCTTCACTTATGACACCCCAAGTGCCAGATCTACGTCCAGTTGTGAGAAGGCTTTTAATTTGTAAGGGACTAACACAGCCCACTGGATGTAACATCTCCAACCCCTGCCACTCCCAAATGCTCTGTTATTTCCAGGTACTTGGGTTGCTCACAGGCTCTAATGCTTATAAGTCTGCAAGGGCACCTTAGACATGAATTCAATTTATCCCCTTGCTCTAAGGGAATATAAACCTGAGAAAGACAGAAGGACACTTTCTGTCCTCAAGAAGAAGAAGCAAGCCCTCAGACAAGAAGATCTAGGCTGCAGCATTCCCAGAAGAGCTCCGCTGTGCAAACCCTCATTCTTTCACAGAATCTCCTTTTATTGCAACTGAAGCAAAAATTCAGAGGATAAGAGAACTGCAGGAGGAAAAGCCAAATGAGTTTCTGGCTAAGAAAAAACATGCCCCGGTGGTACTCCCCCCCATTACACCTCTAAATGCTGGATTGGTGGCATATCTGTGAATCAGTATTTTTCACTGTCAAAATAATGGAAAAGCTGAAACAAGATCTGATTAAGAATAAAAAAAATAAATATTAGCATTAACTATTTCCACCATTACAGAAAACAGAGTTTGTCAGACTAACCTGATAACTCTGGCTTTAGGATATTAAAAGTTTGGTTGATACACATTAATAAAGTCATTGCAATATGCTTAGACTCTGTAATATATTATGGTTTCTGCAATGCATTTGACTTGGCACTGAATGACATTTTGATTAAGAAGATATAACAATAAAAATAAACTCAGAAGACATTAAATGGATCAAACATAAGATAAATGACAACTCTCAAATGCAACAGTAAATGTGAAACACTTATCATGTAGATATGCTTCAAAAGGGATTCTGCAGGGACCCATTCTTAGCCCAGTGCTATTTGGCATTTTTAGAGGAACCTGGAAGAAAGCATGAAATCAATATGCATGGAGCCTGGAGACAATACAAAGCCAAGTTTGAACAGTGATGAATAACAAAGAATATGAGACAATGATGAAAAGTCAAAAGACTGCTTGACAAGCACTACATAAAAAGGTTAAGTATGTTCCAAAAAGGAGCAGAATACGAGGTCATAAATCTAGAAACACAAGGGGCAGGCCCTACCTACAGGACCCTGATGTAGAAGACAATGATTTTGGGAAAAAAAGCCAACATCATCATAGATGATAAGCACAGAAAATAACAAAGAGATCACATACAAAATAGTACACTTGGTTGTATAAACCTAGTATCTATGCAGGATAGAAAAGTTCTAATATCTTTGAATTGGTCCATCATGTGATGCTCTCAGTTTAGAAATTACCTTGAAAATTGGAAAGCTCACAAGAGCCACAAGAATCAGGAAGATTTTGGAAAATGCATTCGAGTAAAAGATTACAGATTCTTTTAGTTCAATACACACATTGTATGTATTAATAAAAATTAATTAAGAGTAGCAGAAATGTGCGTTAATATAAGGAATAACTTTAAAGGACACTTCTCAGCCCTAATAAAGGTATATTTGAGCACTTTTATTCAGAATGTAACGGCTTCACTTGAGTAGTTTAATTAAATAGTGAATCAATGTGTTTTAAAAAGTCCTTCAAATTACATCTCCTTATAGATCCCCTAGAAACTTAAAACATAGACTGCTGTCACAGATTTTAGATCACAGGATATTGAGTTGGAAGGGACCCACAAGGATCGNAAACCATCAATGGACTCAAGGATGGCAGGAGAGTCTCCATCACTAAAAAGACATTCACCAGCACTTAATTCCTTTCAAAAGCATGTCCCATGAGATCAAACGTGATTTCAGAGCACACCCAGTTTTGGTGGTATCTTTTGGCCTGATTATTTAGGTATTAGCTCAAAAATTCAGCTCTGTATTTTTCCAAAGAACACCCTTGTACATGACTATGCCTTCCGGTCTGGCATTGTGGCACTGGAGATTACCAGGCACTGGCGACCCAAAATAGGATGACCAATTTAATTTCATTTTGAATCTTGCAACAATCCTCCAGGAATAAAATGTGTAATCCAATAAGCCACACAAATCTCAATAGCCTAATCACATTATTTTAAGCCCTTTTTAATCAACTTAAATTATTTCTTCATTAATCACATTTATGCCGATTCAGATCAACCCCAATCCTTTAAGTTTAGCAGTGAAGTTACAAAACTCAATAAAATAAGATAATGAATCCAATTTAATGGGAATTTTTTAAAAATTCCAATTGTTATTCATAATTTAGTTATTAAATAGGTTGAGCTAAAATACTTAAAGCCAAATATTAAGTATATGGGCAAGACAGAGCACTGTTTTATCTGCCTATAATGCACTTGGGGGTGACATTTTGCCTCGAGCATTCTATCTAAAAGCCCCAGCTTTCCATGAAAGAGAAGAGCGACTTTCAGCGTACCCAACAAATGCATCAGCTCCTCTGAGGAAACTGTTTATCAGTGAAGAAAAGCACTCTTGAGGTGTAGGAGTTTGACAGCTGGCGTGCAGGCTCTCCATGGGGGCACAGGCACCACCTCCCCAGGAACTCAGCAGACAGATCCTTGTGGAGCCCCAGCACTGCCCAGGTCACCCGGCGAGGGTGGAGGTGAGATCCATCCCCCTACACGCCTGCCATGCCTCTCCTGTTTGTGCTTTATGAGCCCCTATCACCGAGCCTCATCACAAAGCAAGGATGAGGGAAAGCTCTCTGCTCGCTCCTCTACAACGCGTACGTATGGGCATCGAGATGTGTCTGTGCGTACACAGGGGCTCAACAATTCCTGAAGCATTTTACTCCCACCTACAGCCCTTCAGCTTTGCAATTATGCACAATGCATACCGTGCATCCCCCTCGGCACCCTTGGGCTGAAAAGCCAGGAGTAGGAATAGATCCCGCCTGTTGGCATCTGAGCAGCGCCAAGCCTTGAAACGTGCTAAAGGAGTTGGCAGGGCCAAAGCCAACACACAAGTGAAAGAGTTATTTCAGTGGTCCGCTTAGCGACGGTGCGACAAATTAAACATCCCTCTTACAAGCAAAACACAGATTTTCCCATTAATTCAAAGGAAAAAAGGATTCAAGAGACAGCTGTGGTAGACTCATTAAATCATATTATGTGCCTCTCATACATAGGCGCATTCCAAATTTTCACCAATGCAGATGCTCAATGTTTGCATTACTTACCAAAATAAGGAGTAAATCATGCAGGTTACAAGCATTTTGATACGCTGCAAACTGCAGCATCATAAACATCCAATTTATTTAAAGAAGAACTGATTTGCTACGGTGATGTGCTACAATTTTTAATCACATTTCTTCAAAACTACCCACTTTTAAGGTTATAGCTCCCCTACTTCCCAGAGTCCAAGTCTTAGGGAGAGAAAAATCACTTGCTTGTTTTGGCTTTGTTTTTTCAGGAATGTAATTACGATATAGTTTTATTCTGGTCACATATATATATGCTAAGTATAAATCCTTTTTCTTAGGAATAAATTAGCTGCACGCCTGAATATTACCATCCCTTGGGTTTGGCTTACCACATGCATTTTCACAGTTTAAGTACATCACCAGCCTGGTGTAACTGCTTCCATCCAGTTAATATTTAAACATTATGAATTAGTGAAAAAGTATCTGAAATAAAACCACAGTATAATTATACTCTAACTGCAACATAACTTAGTACTTATGTGAAGCAGACAACACCTCAAATCGCCAGTAGTTTTGGACACTTGCAACATACAGAAAATGTTGAGCATGAAGGGGAATGCTGGATTTGAAGCCATAAAAGTGGAAACCTCCTGGCTTCTAGTTCTGCTCACAACCCCAGGAAGAACCCTTAGGAAACCATATCTGCTCTGGATTTGTCTTTCCATAAGACTAAAAATGTTTCTGATGCACAAATCTCAGTACCTTCAGAGAAAAGGCAGTTTCTGCCAGGGTTTCCACCCTTCCCTGGCCCAGGGGTGACATGCATGGCAGAAAAGGGGGCACCTACCAGCAGGGACAGGAGCAGCTGGGCCAGTGGTTTGGGGAAGATTTTTGTTCTAAGAGGTCCAAATTTTTGTGTTTGCCTTCTTGAGGACAGGAAGCCACAGACTCCATCGCTAAACCACAAGCTTCCCTTATCTTGCACAGTTATCATTAACACCAACACCACCCTCCCCAGAGCAACTCAAAAGGGACCTAAAAGGCATCCCTTAAACACAAGCCATGTTTAATTTTCCAAGTGAACAAGTGGTAGCAGGAGAGTGGCATTAGTGAGCAATAGGAACCACTTTTTCATGGACGGCAATGAGCTCAGAACTCAGAGTCCACTCAATGGGCCCTTTAAAATAGATTGTGATTCACAACAATTGTGTGATTTAGCTGATGCTCATGTTAAGCTTTAATCTTACAAACACACACACATTTAGTCCCCATGGCCACACAGTTCATCTGTTAATATTCTAGTCAGATTAAAATAGGTGTGACTGTGCATTTGTTCATTCAACATCTCCTCAAGTCCTTTTTAAACACCAGTGCTCTGGCTTTTTGAGACTTTTAAAGCTAATCCCTCCCAACAGGGAAACACAGATTCTAAATTCAACAATGTGGTTTTTACAGAAGCAGATACAGTGAAAAAGAAATTTTAAGGAAAAGCCTTTTCCTTCTTCTAAAATGCATTAATTTCTTATTTTCTTTTTTCTTGTTATTTTTCATCAGTTCCTTTAGGTGGATGTATTAGCAACGAATGACCCCCAACGTGTTGCTGAAAGGTAAATAAAGGGTAAAACAATACACCTCTATTCAGCTGCAGGATTTGTCTAACTCTTGGAAAAAAGAGACCAAAGGTGAGCAAAAAGGCACCCTGGCCAGGAAACAGCAGTAAGTGCCCCAGGCCCAGGGGAGCACACTCCTTCTGAGGATGGACTGCTCTAGATCCAGAATAGTTAGGAGAAGCCAACTTTTCACCTCCATTTTTACAGATGACACTGTTTTTTTCTAGCTGGTGGCCTCAGGAAAATCATATTACTGTAAATATGCCATTTAAGTTTTTTTTTTTTTTAATATGTCTGTCTTTAAATGGAAGATTAAAAAGGACAATAATTTAAAATTTATATAGTGTTCAGAAAATTATAGAAATCATTTGCTTTGCCTGTCAGCTTTCCATTTCAAAGCTCTTCATGAAACTTCTAGTCTTAACCCTAAAGCAAAGATTTATGCAATGAAGAGCCAACATATTTTATATCTGTTTAATTATAATAATGAAGACTTTGGTAATGCGTTTAAAAGAACTACAGTCTAATCAGTGCTGTATCCAGAGAACTGCTTTGTTGTACCCAGGAGAATTTGTCTGTCTTAATTAAGTCTCTTCTCTCAGACACAGAACATAGTGACTCTTTCATCTGAACTACCTTATGTAATTGCACAACAGCTCTACTTACTGCATACAGCATACATTGTTTACAGTGCAGTTTCTAACACTGTCATCGTGCTTCCTAAAGCAAAGATACAGAAAACAGAACACAGCCTACAAAATGTCCTTGTGTATGGTAAATGCTATGCACATGCTTCTGCCTCGTAGCTCAGCAATGGGGCAGCAGTAAAATATGAATGCCCCAATGCTCATATTGATCCAGATCAGATTTAATTCTCTCAATTCGGACAAAGCAATTGTTCTTTACTTACCTTAATGCAATGAAAGCAGAATCTAGCCCACAGGAGCAACGTATGAGATTCATGGAAATTCCCTTCTTAATTGTACCATATCTTCTGGACACATTATTTTAAGGTATATTTGGAATCAGGAGTACAGTACAGAACACTGTAGTAGTACCAGATATTTTACAGGTAGATTAACATAAATTAAATCTTTCAGAACTACCATAGACACTAAATTCCACAGCTCATTAATTTCACTGGGTTTTGTATCTGCTTTTTTCTGATTCTGACTCAATATAGAAACTTGTGCAAAATATTTTCCTCCTTATGCATGAATAAAATTAATTTTTTTTCCATACAATGTTTCCATCTGGGAGCATTATCAACTGAGAGAAGAAAAAGAATCAACTCTTTGTATGCAGTAAAGTTGCAAACATTTTTTTTAAACTACGTACTTTGGAAAAGTATAAATTTCTAACTCATTTTACAAAGACAATTAAATTATCTGTCAATGAGTTTTTCAGCTACCAGGTATAATGAGGCCCATCAGATACTCCGTAATTGCTGAATATCTCTATTGATCAAAGCACACTGTTGTAGCTGAGCAAACTGAAATGGCATTACTGCCCTCATGAAAAATGAATGCTTCACCCTGCAACCATTTGCTGGTATTTTAAAAATCAAGACACTGATTCAAGAGCTCCACGTGGAGTGTGGTCATTCATCAAGCACTGACACAGATTTTGGTCGTAAGGTTGGCATAACCCAACCTCAAAGCTGTTCCTTCCTAAACTCTCACAGAAAACAATCTTCTCCTAAAAATAAGAACATGCTCAAGAATAAACTCATACTCAACATTAGAAAAGCACAGGAAATTATGAAAACCACACCATCCAGAAAGTAGCCCAAATACTAAACTGCAAAGGACAAATTTTGAAGGAGTCTAAATACATCCTTTGATTCAGGGACAACACGGCTATTGGAAGGGAGAGAAGTGATGCAACCAAACCCGTGAAGAACTGAAGGATAGAACATTTTCAGAGTATTAACGGAGCTGGGCTGTTACCTTCTACTGGGCTGTTTGTGGCTCACTTTTGGTGACACGGTCCTTCTGGATGCCTTAATGCTAAACTTGGAGCTTCCTCTTTCTCTGCTGCCTGAAAACACAAGGCTTGAAATCGAATTCTGAAATCCAGGTAGGCAAACACACAAGACTGGGTACGAAGCAGGTTTTCCTTGCATCCCATTTCCAAAAAAGCTCAAGTCCAGATGTCACATATCATTGTATACAGAGTCAGAGGTACTTGTATAACAACTCCTGAAGCAACAGCTCTGACCCCAGAGTGACACTGACATTAGCTGAAATCCAGCTACTTTGCTTTGCATGAAGCACAGGTCTGATGATACACCCCAGCTCTTGCTGAGTCAATGAAATGTTTAACCACAGATCTACTGTAGTTAGTGAAACTGCACAGATATTTTAGCGCTTTGCTGATCTCAGAGGCTCACCCGCGGTCATGCAGGAAACAGAGGGCAGAGGAGCTGTGAACGGCGCTGCCACAAACCCACCCCTCTGTTTTCAGAGACTGCTCTAGCCCTGCATCAAACCTACATGCTTTGCGAATCACATCCTCATGGTAGGAATGCGGCAGCATGCAGCAAAAACAAGTCCAACAGCTGTCTTGGTAAAATGTTTCTTTGCAAGTGGAAAAAAGACACCACGCGCCATTCCCAAATGTTCTTGCAACAAGATTGCTAGGTGTATCTTCAGGAAAAAAACCAGACTACAAACTTGAAAGATAGCCCTTTTAATTTCTGACCATAAACATAATCTGAGGGCAGGTAGGAGACATGGGCTTGAAACCCCTTAACCTAAACTGTACGTCTTTCATCACATGTTTCCCAACAATTAAGTAAGATAAAATAAACGGCTCAGTTTAGGTAATACCAAATGTTGGTTTCTTACTTAAAAGTTTCAGTGCAATTGTTTTTCCTTCTTCTATTTGAGTGTTCTCATTCATGTAATACCAGAAAATATACACAGAAGTGCCCCATTACTTCTGCCATTTAATTTCTATACACTTATACAGTGATGACATGAAAAAAATTTATTTTAGCAGAGCCTTGTGCAGAGCTGGTCCCATGCAAAACCAAAACCAGGTTCACAAATAGTTCATATGCACAGCCTCGCCAAGAAAATGACATGCTGCTCGTAGTTTAATCAGAATTTTCAGAGACACAAAATGTGTCTTAAGTTTACTAGATGCAGGTGTTTATTCTACAGGGAGGAATGAGACTAAAAGGACTGGAAAATCTTTTTGTCTTTTCCTATTCAAGCCTGTGCAAAGAGACAGACAATGTTTGTCAAATAGATGTATTTTAAATACACATCCTGGACGTGTTTATACTCCATTTGTGACTAATAAGGGAATTGAGAATAAAGCTGTGCTAAGTCCTGTGGCTTGAGACAGGACACATGGATATGAGTGCATAGGCACAAGCACAAAAACACAGCTGTGTGAGAACACGTCACACTGACACACACCTAAGGCAGAGCTGTGAAGGGATTTCACCACCTTCTTTCCAAGTGCAACCTGTAAAATCATAAAAAAACCCCTCAGTACATTCTGAGCCATTTCAAGAGCAAACATTTTCTCCACACAAATATCTCCTTGAAGCCCAGAGGGCAATCATGTCTTGTAGGGATGATTACACAGCATCCAGAAGGGGAAAGAGAAGCAGAACAGGAGAAGAACTCCATCAGAGAGAAACTGGGAAAACCAGCAGGATTATACAAAAGGAGCAACTAGAGCCCCTTCAAGCAAACATTGTTACTGCCTGAATTAATCAGGCAGAGCTGCTCCTGAAACCAATACATAAATAGACATTAGTTCAGTCTGAATGTATAATATCAATTCAATCTCATTTTTCATACCAAATTACATCAGATTTTAATTAGAATCTTTTAATCGAAAATTAAAATGTCAGCGGTGATGCACAGATGCTGCTGAACAGACATACCTTTTCCTTAAATCAAATAAAACAAAAGAAAAAGGAGGAAATACCTAAGAGCAAGAATTTCAAGTGATACTCTGCTCAGCCAGCAGCAGGGACTGGCCACTGAATTGATGTTCTAGGATTTTATTTTCTTTCTAAACTTATCTCTTGCTACCAGTTACACGCCTGCAGGATCAGGGACTACCCAGCTGAATTCTATTAGTCAAATAGCAGAGGAATGTAAAAGCAAATAGCTCCTAAATGCAGTATAACAGTAATAGTACATTAATCAGGAAACTCCAAACAGCTTTTTCACTCGTCAGGCAAAACACGGTCCCTTAGCAAAACTGAAGCCTTGAACTCCACCATCGCCCCATGCAGACACACGCAGGCGTGTGCTCGTCTGCCTCAGCTTCCCCCAGAATTTGGGTGGCAGAACACCACCTTCCACCTCTCCAAAAATATTCACCAGTAAGTTTCACTGGGAGAGGCAATAACTGGGAGAGGAGCCATGCAATGCAAGACCCAATTTCCAGAGCCACTGCTCTAATGAAGCCCAACTCCACCTCTTCCCACTGCTAATTGCTTCAAACAAGCTAACAGGAGACCTGCATCTCTCTTCTACTGTTTCTGATGTTTCCAGAGGTTCCTCTGGCTGGTTCAAAGGAGGCAGAATTATAAACTTTGTCCGCCTCAAACCAGCCACCAGCCTCAGCCTGAATTTCTACGTGCACACGTTTTGGGCCCAGCACCATGCACAACACCAGGCTCCACTGATGCTGCTGCCCATTTGCTGAAACGTCCTCTGATTCCACAAGTAAAGCCCATTCCATGACTTAACTTCATTTTCTAGCTACAAAATAAATAAAACAGGCAATAATATGTTGTGTATTGGAATATACTCTTACAGTGAATGGGGAGCCCTTAGGCAGAGTGGGAATAGAAACAAAAATTAAGGCATGAGTCACAGAGTGCAAGTCAAAGATTAAAAAAAAAAAAGGGAAAAAGAGCAGTGAGAATAGCGATATATGAAGAGGGTGAAAATATTACAGAGAGAAGTGGTAAACAGAGGCCATGTAGAAGTGGCTGTCAGGCACAGGCAGCAAACTGCAGAAGCGGACAAGCTAAAGAGCTTCAGACACCTTGCTCAGTTCAGCTTTCCATCCTCATTAAAAAAGCACCTGAAAAAGGAAACCTTCACTCTCCTGGGAGCACATTTATTTCTCAACAAATGTTAGAGTTGCACTACTGACGTCAATAAAAGGAGGGTACTTTAATCACTGGAGCTAGCTTTAGGTTGCTGATTTGATGGGGATCTGCTGCTCAAGCTGCTAATGGTTTGAGCCTAATTTTGAGGTAATCTGTCCTCAGTTACTATATTTATTCCCCATTCCTCGCTGCTGAGGTATCTAACATCACTGTATCTGTCAGGTGCTGGGAACTGAAAACTGTTTCTCTGCAGTATCAAAAAGGCCAAAAAGGGAAAATGGATATTACTAATGGTCAGTGTCAGCACTGATGTTTGCAGAGGATATGGCAGTTCCATAGAGCTGAATTACATTACATATTTGCACACGGCAATTTGCACTGAACAGGAAATACTCTTCTCCTTAGCTGAGTCTTGCTGTTAAAACAGATCAGCCAGGAAAAAAAGAAAGAATAGAGGGTGGAATAGAAAAAAAGCCAGCCTGATCTACTCAGCTGTCTGCAGGGCACAGGCATATCCCCACTAACCCCTCCTGCCACTGTGCAGTGGTGTGCAGAGCAAAGACTCAGGATGCAAAAGGCAATCAGCAGTTCTCATCCCCAAGACTAAAGGTCAAACTAACCCAACCCCTCCAGTGGCAGCAGAGGCATGTGGTTCCAGCGAATCCCCAAAAGCAGAGACACAGGAGGATGGCCAGGCAGCACAGTGACATTCAACATGCCACCTCTTCACCAGCAGTGGCTCTGCCCTAACCTGGCAACAAACCCAAGCATCTTGCGCATTACTGTTTCCCAGCATCAGTTCTCCAACTGCTTGTCCTTCACAGACCTGAGGTGGGTTGGTGGGTTGTCCAGCCAGGTAAGCCCAGCAGCCAGCAGAGACAGTGGGCACAGCCTGGCTGGTCTGCACAGAAAGGTGAATGCCTGAGACATGGAAGGCACCCCACACTCAGGCATGAACCTGGTGATTCACAGCACCCATTTCAGTCGCCAGAACTGTTTAATAAACCACTAGTAGACTTGAGGCTCGAAATTTCACAGGGATGTTTAGACTGAGAGCTTACACAGCGACAAACTTCTGTCTTTGAGAAAGACTGTTCAAACCTATCTTTGGTCGTTTATACATCCTCTCTTCTAGTGCGAGACCTGCCATCTGCCTGCTGCGATGTGCCAGTTACGCTGCCGTATCAGCAGCCGCCACGCTGCCGCCACTACAGCACTGACAGAAACCTCTCCTGGGGCTTGCACCCATGAGCTGCTTTCAGACTGTTGCCTGAGAAGGAGTATGTGGCTTAGGGTTAGAGGCAGAGGGCAAGAGAACTTGGTCATTTATATCCCAAGTGCTGCCATACAAGTAGGCTTTTCCTCTCTGGGAGTGGTGGGGAGCAGCAACACCCCCAAAGTCCAAACAGGGAATCCCAGTGAGCTGACGCTCCTATGCTGGCACTGCAGAAAGTGTGTCAAACACCAGCCCCTCCAGCATGACTGCCTCCCCACCCCTGCATCTCCTCCACCTTGCTTTTCAGACACTAAGCAATGCCTCTGAGGGCTAACAAAAATGTCAGCCCTCCACAGACCTCTTATTTAATCTTAGGCATAGTCAAATTTTCCCTCCTTGCATCGGTTCATGACCTGCAAGATCAAAATCACTCACGTGACTTCCACTACTGCCTTACCCAACAGAAGCTGATCTGTGGAAGCAGCACATGAAACAGCAGTGGCTGTGCGTTCAAACAGGGGACTCATCCACTTGGCACGCAGTAAATTCTGCTCCTTCCTTACCTGACTGAACCCAAACGCATATAGCAGACTGCTTAAAAAAGAGGTAATTTGAATTAGATAGCACTCCTAAAACACCCCAAGAGCATTTCTTAAAAGCAACTGTTTGGATGAATTTTATTCAAAAGCCTCTAAACAAACACTGAGCTCTGCTGCAATGCTGCTGTTTTCCCTTTGCCTTAGTAATTCGGTTTCCACTGTGGGGGGCTATTTATCTCATTCCCCTTGCAACATAAAAGCCATTTCTCCAGTCAAACCTCCACAGTACAGATGGTTATTTTTTTCCTTTATCATAAGCCTGCTGATAGTCTATTTCATATGGAGGCAAAGCATACAGCTGAGTGATGAGGGTGGCAGCAGAGAAGCAATCACGCTCACGCAAGGGACCTCTCCCAGGATTTTATGCTGCTTGCGAAGTCTGACTCTAGTGCCACGCTGGCTGTACATCACTGTGATTACACTGACTAGGTTATTCTGATTTATGGGGGGAGAGAGAGAGACGGAGAGGCAGGAAATTGGCCCAGCAATGATGTACTAATGTGTACTCCTCTCCAGAAGCTCAGTGCCTGTAAATACAAAAATGTTATAACCATGTTTTTGATAAGCATGACAAATCACATAAAGTCAATACAATTTTATTAGAGGAAACATTTTCAAATGCATTGATTAAATTAAGAATAATGATTTGGACCCGAAGTTATAGACCTCTAATTTCATCAGCACTAATGACCTCCTGAAATAGAAGGGAGGAAGTCAGCATCCTCATGGTTGAGACAAAGAGTGCACAGCACATGACACCAGCCCTTTATCAGCCATGCTGCAATGCATAAAACTGGGTGAGAAGACAAAGACTGTGGAAAGCCAAATCATAATCCACGTGTTAAATAACTTCATCTACCCGAGATTTCAAACCCTGTTCAAAACTACTTATTTCTTGAGTTTCAACCAACATTGAGACACTTAATTGTAATCAAAAAGCAGCCTGTATAAAAGCAGTGTCATTCTGTGCATATTCACAATGAAGCATACGGAAAAATCAATGTGTTCAACCTGTAATCTTCTTCCCGATGCAAATGGCTTCTGACATGCATTTTCCAAAGCATAAGTTGCATGCAAACATCCCCCACACCAAACTGCTAACTCCAAAGGACGTGCAGCAAGGAGCTTGTCATCAGGTGGCATTCACCTTCCCACTCTGCCATAGCACCACCACTCCTCTCTCACAGAAAGTCCCACTCCTCCCCAATACTGACACTGATTTCCCTCCACAGTCCTACTGAGAAGAGGAAGACAAGGGAAGGTGTAGACCTTCCACTGCACAGAGACTAAGGATCGATCCAACTGTCCCTTACCTCCCTGATGCTGACTGAACAAAGAAGTATCGTCCCTGAGTGGACCTAACATGTAACCCGTACTCTGAGGTGCCATTGTCAAGATTAGAGAGACCTGAGCTTGATAAACAGCAAGGAAATGAGAAAAGATGACAATGCATCTTCTCAAATGTTCCCCTGGGTCCTGGAGGTGGACTGGACTTGTTCTCATCCCTGACATGACTGAGACAATCTCAGGATCACATGAAACCTAAACTCTTCTCCAAAGGTCTGCGCTCACTCAGCAGAGCAGGTGGAAAGCAAAGCATGGTTCTCATGCCCTGCTTTCCAGGCCCCGAGGACTGGTGTGACTGCTGCAAAATCCAAGAAGACTCTTCACACTGAAGATACTTCCTCCTGGTGGAAAGAGTCACCTAAAACTAAACTGCTTGCTCACTAATTGGGGCCTTCTATTCTGAATCCTCCTTTTATCCTCCCACAACAGCAAATGTTGTAAAGGATGTTTTATCCATTTTCTTTTTTTCCCTCCAATGTTTAGCCCTTTCCCTTTCGGTCTGTGAAAATCAGAAGCAAGAAGGAAGAGTGAAATGAATGTCTGCTATGTCTGTCAAAATGCAATGAACGGGAAGAAAGCAAACTGTTCTTCCCTAAACTCAATTATCATTACCCCACACATCTCTTAAACCGGCAAGTATAAGAAACTGGTCTTGGAAGAATTGTTTTAACAAAGGTTGCACCTTAAAATTTAACATTAATATGGAAGAATAAAATATCAAATCATGCAATATTGTGGAAAAAAAGCAGAATTAACAGAGTGCTTTCCCTTACCTTCCCTCATTAATCTTTAGATTTATATACTTCTCTTTCTTGTAAGGACTACATCACAGGATAATGCACGATTAATTAATTCATTCATTAAACTTCATCAGCTTTGTTTAATCTGCCAGATAAATGGGAAACACATACTGATAACAAATGGCTGCGCATTAACAGTACTTCTGCCTATCTCACCATGAGACATCCAAAAAACATCTCAAACAAGAAACAATTTAGCTTAATCTCCTTTCAGGATCCAAAACTCATGCAACATCCTGCCCATCCGCCCTGACTCATAGAGGGCCCTGCACAGTGAAAAACTGAGTTTCAGAGCTTTGGATCTGAACCTCTGGGACACACGAGAAGCTGAGACCTTGCTGGCTACAGACACCTTCCTGCACAGCAGAAGCTAGAAAGATGCTCTTCTGTGCACCCTTGGAATTTCCAGGAACATAATACAGAAATAATCTCACTTGGGCATCCAGGAACAGGAGAGAATGATTCACCTTGCACACTGTAAGCAAATTGGTCTAAAAGTGCACACAACTAATTATTAGAAGTGGGTCACCATTAAAAGAGTTTTACTTTTTTTCCTTAAACTGAAGTTCCAGATTCAAAGTATGAGTTTGGTTGCTCTTTTTTTCCCCCTCCCCTTTCTTTTAGTACAGGAATAAGCTTTCTATTATTAGTCTGTTTCTGTCATTAAATTCGTAGTGTGTGCAAACACTGATGGGTGTTTTTCGCTCTATCAAACTCTGTTCTGTTCTAACAACTGAGAACTACATCTCTTACTGCATTACACATAGGAAATATTTAGAACAAACAAAAAGAGAACACCAGCTACCCACATACATTAAGCATCTGATAGTAAATTGAAAACAATACATGTGGTAGTGCAGCTGCACAACATTATGATAATTGAGTCCATCCTCCATCTCTCGAGCTACCGAGTTGCAGCCTTTTTTCAGTATTCTTGAGTTATTTTTTTCATTATAAAGAAAGAGACCTCATTTCCAAACTCTACCCATCTTCATTTTTTCCCTTGAACTCACCTCTGAGAGACTTAATGAGGACAGAAAATTGAACAGTGAGTACATTTTATGCCTTATTTGAAAGCACATAATGTTTCTCACAAGTCCTCTCTGTAGGAAGATGTGTCTGCAAGTACTTCTCTTCTATAAATATATTAGGAAAGAGAGAGACACAGCAGTCCAGGACTTGTGCCATTTAGCTTCCACAGGAAGATTCACTCTAAGTCTACAGGCACAGGGCGAACCACTGTAGCATAACACCATCGTAGCTGCCACTGCTGGAAACTGCGGCCAGTCTGTCATCCCTCTGGGGATCACAGCTGGAACACTGCTGTCCCACAGGCACTCTTAACCCCAGTGAGTTCTCACGTGATAAACGGAGTCATGGCCATCAACAGACCACCTCCAAAAAGGTCTTTGTTCAACTGCTCTGGAACTTTCCTGATAATCGTTCTCTTGGGTAGTTATGTATGACAATAAAGAAAACCCATCCATCAGAGCAACTCCCAAATCAGCTGTCCATGAACATCATCTGTGTATTGTATATGTCAAGCTAATGCTGTACAGGTCACAAGCAAATCCCATATTTATGTTACTGAGATCTCAAGGGATTTTGGGGTGGGTGCTGTACAGGGAGAGAATATTCTGTTTTTTATAAGCACTTTAGCTCCTACAAAGATATACAGTAACAAAAGCTAACGACTAAACCTTCACTGATTTCAGTCTATGCAGGAAGGGGAGGGGAAGCGTGGCAGAAATTGTACATACCAGACTGCAGCCCAGGGTGAGCCCTGGCTGCTGAGTGCTACCTGCCAGCCAGTGTTTTGGGGCAAAAGCTGACAAAACCACAGAGGTCCCTCACATCACCACACAATTCAGCACACCATCACGGGGACCCACTGGCATGACAAAACCCAATGACGTGGTTAGCACAGATGTGCTCTTAAGACGCTGAGACTGCAATCCTCCACCAGCTGGGCACTGCCAGCCCTCCCCAGTGGCAGCCCAGATGGTTTTAGGACTAATCTGAAAGATTTTGCTTACTCAGGTCATGAACCTCCAGTGTCCCAAGTAACTCACCTGTGCTGAAACTGGGCTCCCTTCAAGATATGTGAAGCTCAAGCCTGTTCTGTTTTGTTCTCATTAAATTAAAAAAAAAAATTTATTAAATTAAAAACAAACCCACAAACATACAACGGTTGGTGTTCAAATCCAAACTTTCTTCCATTTATGGACCATCATTTACATGTGGGGTCTTTGTCTCCTAGAGCTACCCAATTCAAAATTAATTTACAGCCCTGTCTTCAGAAAAATAACAAACCATAGCATGACAAGACCTCAGCATGGGAGATATAAACAACCTTCAGCAGAACACACTGGGGTGCATGTGAGCTAATACACAACTATAAGAGTACTGGGAAACAAAACCAGCTAGCTACCCTTAAAAATACAAACACAACATGGTAGACATTTTCTTCTCTATTGCAGACTGCTATAATTAGTGGTTAGTAAATACTCCTGTGATGGCAGCAAACAGATATGTCAATGCGATGCTGGACATAAAAAATAAAGAGAGGCAACAGTTTGCCTAAAGGGTTGACTTATTATTGCTTGCATTATTCTAATTTCTGGGCGGAGGGGGGAAATCTTACTCTGAAGGAAATTTTGAAAGGCACTCAGAATATACACTGGCTCATCAGTTAGGCTATTAGTGCAGAATAAGCGTGTTAATAATAATTAAAAATAAATACTGAGTTAATAATAAAGAAAAATTACTCAGAGCAGTAACAGTAAATTATGTAGTTTGAGATAAAGCCTAATAATAGCAGTAGTTTTGTTCATATTACTACATGCACTGTTTGTTGAATGGGGTGGTGGGTTTAAGACATTTCTCATGTTATCCAACAGTAATTTTTAAACTGAACTAGAAATGAGTTAGTGAAAAATACAAGTATATTTAATTGCAATATGGACTTGAGATATGCATTAAATCAAATCATCTTATCAGGCTCCATTCATCTCTAATTCTCACCAGCAACAAAAATGGAAAGTGGGTGGGAAGCTGCTTCACGTGCCGTTCCATTAAGCTTCCCACTGATGTTCTCTAAACAAAAGGTTCAAGGTTTCTGTGGAAAGAGTAACAGACCCACCAGGACTTCACAAAGGGTGCGTGTCCCCAGCTTTCCCACGAACCCCTCTCTGTTCTCGGAGCTGTGGCTGTGGGAGCATGGTGGCTGCAACCCTCTCACTGCAGACAGCTCGTCTGAGCAGGACTGTGTTCAATGTGACCATTTGCAGCAGCCTCCCCACATGCTGTCCATGCTGAATTTAACATTTACACTAGATTGTTCAAGATCTCCTTTGAAACTGCCAATTTTTATATTTGTTTGTAAGATACGACAAATAGAGGTTTAAACCATTAATCTGACTACGACAATTAACATGCAGTTGTTTTTCCATTTAAATCTTTTCATGCACCTGTTGCATTACAGACTGAAACTCAGTCTCTGGAGCAAGCCAAGTGTGCCCACCATCAACTGAGGTGGACAGAAGGTTTGCCCCCAGCTACACACAGGGGTCAAACTGCACAGCTTGGGCACACACCATACATATGTGGTTATAGTAAAGGACAGCATGGTGAATATTTTAAGGAAGGACATCCAAGCATCTTCCCCTGCCCAGAGGAGACAAGGGAAGGAGTAGGAAGCCTATCGAGCCCAAGGGCTGCAGTGCAACATTGATGCGGGAGCAACTGCAGGAGGGCTTAAGGGAGGGATAGGTAAAGAAGGATGTACCATTTCCCCTCATACGGGATTAAACGCAGGCAAAGCAGAGTTTCACCAGGCACATCGCCAGCGTGCAGCGAGGGGAAGGCAGCACTTGGCCCACACAAGGGACTGCACCTTCAGCGAACGTGGGCATCACTCCCACCCATCTGCTGCGGAGGGCACAGGGCCCTCCAAGACCAGAAGGGGCAGCAGGAGCCCAGCCCGGCCACAGTGCAGCACTTGGGTACCAGCTGCTGCCGGGCTTCCCGCAGGCTGCATCCAGCTGCACACACCAAGACACCCTGCTCCTGGTTCTGCTCATGGGGAGACCTGCCAAGGGGAAGGCAGCAGGCAAAAACTAGTAAATCCTTCAGCTCAAGCTAGCAGAGATCCTGCTGTGACCCTGGTGGGTCAGCTTTGCACTCCAGGTAGCTTATAAAATGAGATTAAAGGATCACGGTCAATGAGACAGTTTCCTTCTATTTGCCCACTCAGGCAGAACAATTTCCTCTCCAAATTAATTTCTGCCTTCCTCCTCTCAGTGAAGGCCCCAGGCTGTGCAGGTGGGAGGCATGGGAAAGGCACACCAGAGCAGAGAGGGACACAGCCAGGGAGAATGCTCTGTGTCCCTCCTCCGCACTCATCCTCCCAGCAGTGGATCATTCCTACAGGATGAGTGTGCCTCCTGCAATGGCAGGGACACAGACCCATAGGCTGCAATGCAAACATAAGCAGGTCATTACAAAAACAAAGGAAAAAACATTTGGTTGTCACAGAACTAAACAATTATTTTCATGGCATTTAGAGAGTCCATCCAGACTGACTGTGGAGGTCCGTCAGACTGGGAAGTATTCTCTGCTCCTTGCAAATATGGCTTGGACCGATGAGGGAACAAAAGACAAGCATTAGTGATGTGCCTTGTCAAACTTAGTCAATAAAGCAACAAGGAAGTCAGAAGATGCAGCTGAGGTGTGAGAACAACAGATGGAAATTCTGCCAAGATAATGCTGCTTTCCTCCCAGGACAGCCATGAACTACCCATGCTCTGGGGATGGTAATCTATCACGTCAGCATTCCCATCTTCCCTCGAAAGGGCAAAGCTAGCTCCCCAAGGCTCAATATACCTTAATCCCCTTCACCAGGAGGAATAAAAGAGACAAAAGCAGTGATACAGTGACACTGTATACCAGCCATGCAACTACTGGTGGTACATGAAGTCCATACTGGCTGTGCTTTTCCATAAAATTTGCAGAGCACCACCCAACTCAAGACAAAAAGCACTTGGCTACCTGGCAAAGGGATTCCGCTGACCAAGCCTCAGCTAGGGACCTGCACAAATAGTTTTTACAAGATGAAAGTCTGCAAAGCAACACACACACATATTCTTACCTCCATGTGCCTAACATCTGTGTTGTGCCTCATTACAGGTAACTAACGACAGCAGGACAGAAATGCCAACGTCCCAGTTCACCAACTGCTTAATGAATTGAGATTTTGTGGGTGTTGGTTGACATTTCCAGGGAAATGCAGTGTACTCATGAAAACTAGTGTGTTGCAGGATTCTCTTCAAAAGCATTCAGTTTGTTTTTCCAAGCTGAGAAACTGACAGGGATAATACCTCTAACGTACAGAAAATATTTGCTGTATAGACCCCAAGAACTCCCCTCAGCACAGGCTGAGGTTTCTGTTATTGCTCCGAGCTTCAAGAGAACGGCAAGATCAAGAATCCACATGCTCCTATCTGCAGCATCTCTACCGTAACTGCTGCTCACCACACCCTGCACAGCACCGAGACACTGACACCGATACTGGGGTCGGCACTTACCAGAAGGTCTTTAGAGATCGTCACTCTGACCTCTGTACCTCGTACAGAAACTTTAATCTCTCAACATGATTCAAGCTTCTACTACACAACAGTTAAGTACAACATCCGAGCCCTAAGGTCAGATTACTAAAACTTATTTCAGGATCATGTATTACAGAAAGCATCGGCTTCCAGCAGGAGCCCACGTGAACAAATAAAAAGACAACAGAGAGACTTTCCTGTCTGACAGGTGACTATTCACATCTTATTTGGTCAGTTAAGCGTATTGTTCCTGGTTTGAAATGAAGATCAACACCGCCTGCAGACAAACACAATAATAATGGTCTGTTTTACATTAAGTCCTGCCTAACACCATGTTCTTCTAGCAAGCACTTAACCTTCGGCTGCACTTTCTGGAAAGAGCTGCAGTGTTATTAATACAGTTCTGTACTACACATGCTTCGGAGTCACTGAAAGCAGCCACAGCACCTCCCAAATCGTACATCTTTCAGCACTCCATCACGGTGAGAGCCAAAAGCAGAGACTTTGCCCTAAGCTGCCCCTGCCCCATGCTTGTCTGGAGCTGCTGCAGTGCTCTCACAGCCACAAAACAGCCTGGGTACAAGAAGGTCACTTTAATTAGTGGATGACACGGAGATGGTTTCAGAAACAGAGAAGTCTTCCTCTCTCATTTTCTGTTTCACAGCCTATCCACAGGTCTCTAATTATATATATTCACACCTCCACATAGGATTTAACGGGAGTGGAAAGAGACTGTTCATCTGCAGACAACACGTAATTTTTCTCTAAAATATGGAAAGTTAAGTAAAATGTCACAAGGATTGTAATTCCAGGTGCCTTTAAATTATTTAATCATCCACACAAAGTCTCTGCATATAGCTTGAAACAAAAGGTTCCTTTCCCTTAAAAAAGTACATATATTTTTAAGAGTGTGGAATTAAAAATGTATCAAAAAATGTTCTGTCTCTAAGATGGTGCAAATCTTCATAGTTCTGCTGATTTCAACAGACTGAAGTACAACAAAAATACTTTCAAGTGAAAAAAAGTACTGTAAAAATGTCTTCTAGTCCTTTATTTCAAGGTTGGGGAAGAATTACTCTTCTCACACCTAACTCTCAAGAGTTTTTCTGAAAAAAATCCAAAATAAACAAAACAAAATACCCCATCCCAGCCAAGCTATGAGGGCAGTACCAGCTTCAGAAAGCCTATAACAGTCAAATTTCATAAGAATTATTTTTTGTGCATCCATGAAAATAAAATCCATCACTCATTCTTCTAGCAAATAATTCTGGTCAGGTTACTTACTGATGTTCCTACAGCTTCGTACAAATTTATTTTTATATCTGGAAAAATTTAAGGGAAGGTGCACTCAGTATATCTCAATGAACTACCCATTCATTTCTTGGTAATCTGCTAAAGAGATCGTTCCTGCCACTGACAGAAACCTAAACTCCACTTTCTGAACGCTTTTCAAATTGCATCTCTGCCCAGTGCAGAGGGAACAGGAGACCTGGCAAGACAACACCAAGCAAACCAGGAAGTTTTCTTTACCACAAACCGGTTTCTGACATAGGCTGTTGAGAAAGAAAAGGCTGCATAGTAGGACAACTTCACTGATAAATTTCATTTCCATGAAAGAGGAAAACCAAGGAGCCAATACCAAACATGAGCCGACCACCTCAAGCTCCACCCGGGATGGGGAAAGGGAGGCCTGAGGGCACTCAGTGACCCAGGGCTCATGGCAGGAGCACTGCCCAGTGCGTTTCTCCTACAGCCAGTGCAGCACTTGCTGGAGGACGGGAGACACCAGCACCGCACCGGTGAACCTGCAGCTTCCCATGGGCCGTTCCCCACCCTGCCAAAGGGTCAGCTTTGGTTAGCAGGACCATAAGCTTCTTCCTCACACTGATGCTCTGGACCATGTCCACCCCATTGTGTTTCCCTGGAAAGGGCCACACAGCCTTGTGAGAAGAGGGGTGCTCTAGGTCCTGGACACCTGCAAAGGCGGGTAATACGAGGACACAAAACTGACATCAGCTCCCAACCACCTCAATATTGGGACATTCAAGTTTGTTGCATAAACTTTGCAAGTAATAGCTTGCTGGTTGGTTGGTCGGGGTTTTTGTAGGGCCCACCTTCCCTCAAAAATCCTCCTGAAAAGAACAGGTCTACCACTGAAAGCTGAAAACCAGCTGCAATTACTGTGACTGTTTGGATAACCAAGTGAATGCATGTTGTAGACAGGACACCCTGAACTCTGCAAGCCAGAAATACATTTCCAGTGCCTTTAGTTTATTTTAAATTGGTCTACAGCAGTTTTGTAATCAGAACATACCTCTAGCACCAAGGGTCTAAAGTCACTGAGCTGGAACATACATCTTCTTTGCAAATCCCTTCGTAATCTCAAAAACAGGAAATGAAACTAAAGCCCACAAATAAATTGTATTCCAGTTGCTGATCAAAATACTGGACATTTCTTCCCAGAACCTCTGACCCTTACTCAATATCTCATGGAAAATAAAGACCGGACAGACTTCTGCTTAGGATCACATTTTCCTCTCCTATGCGTATCTTCAGCCCTCAGGTCAAAGAAACCTTGGGGGCCAAAAAGAGGAGAAACCACACTTCTGCCCAGAGCTCAGCTCGCTCACATTGCTCTTTCAGTTCCTTGGAAGGAGGCCCCTTCTCCCACTCTCTCATCAGGAAAGTGTCATGTCCTGACCCCAGGGGCTTCCACCCAGACAGGATGCTCCTGCAACCCTTCCTCTCATGATGCTGGCACAGCAAGATGAAGGCAAAGGTCACCCAGATATCTTCTACCATGTTCATCTCATGCCGCTCCACAACCATATGGCAGACAGCAAAGTTACCAAGTGAATCAGGGTTTTCTCCTCCCAAGTAGTTATTAGAATTATTTTATTTAATTCTTGCCAAATCTACCTTGTAAGATGTCATCATACATCAGTTCTTAGGATCATTTTTCAAATGTTCAGCAATTAAAACAAACTTGCTCCACTAGCCTCCTTCTCAAAGACAGGAGTATCTGAAGCATTAGATGTTACTGAACCCAGAAAGAAACTGAATTTTTTTTTTTTTTTGTTGGGGGGGTGGGAGGAGGCCAGAGGGCAGTGGGAACCTTCAGTTGAACTTAGTTTGGGCTTTGTCCTTCCTACCCCTGTTGCATATTCTCCCTCCACTTTAACCTTTTTAGGAAACAGTAATGACCGAGCGCTTTCTCTGTGTCAGAACAGTCTCCCTGCACGCTATTAATGCTACAGGTTCCTCTTGTTCACAGCAAGTGCCTTCCAGGACATGTCTGTAGAAAAGAGAAAGAAAACCTTTTCTTTATGCTAAGGGGATTGGCATCCATTCCTCGTGTTACCACTTGCTCAGAACTGCACTTCACAGATTCATCTTTCTTGCTCTTTTATTCCTTCTCAGCATTGCTGACTCTGAGACACATTCACCCACTTCAATTCTGCTTGAGCTCAAGTTGCAAGGCATTAAAATGGTTTTAATTTCCAAGGAAAGGAAGACTTAGAAAGACTGTTCTCACTTTTCCAAAGCACGCGCACACACACAGAGCTTCCCCTGGTTAGTACATCATTAGCATTTCTTTCCAAGAATTTCCTTGCTTGCAAATAGACTACTTTCAGGGATATGTGCTTGGTATAAAATCTTGCACAGAGGTGTTGATTAGTCAAATGCTGCTCATTTTGCATTGTCTCCTTTTTTTTCTTGTTTGGATCTTTAGGAACATCCTGGGAGGAGAACGGCTGCACAAGACAAGTTTGTGTAAAGTGAACCAGGTGTCTGCTACAAAGTAAAGGCAAAAGCAGCAGGTGCCATGAAGGGCTCAGACAGGCTCTGAACGGCTGCTGGTGGCACCGGGCTGTCCACCAGGGCTGCAGTGGATGGGACCTCGTATCTTCAGCAGATGAGCAGGAAAACAGTCTGTTATTGGGCTGCTTCTGAAACAGATTAACACACATGCACACAAAAAAAGGAAGACTTGAAGCTTGCTCTCCCATGCTCGCTCATGTGACCTTCTGACAGGAAATTAATCTTTTGACCCCATCCATTTAGAAATAGGAAAGAACAAAACCCATGTTTCAGTTAAAAAGGAACACCGCAGTGTTGACCACAAATATTTGCCTAACTCTGCTGCTGGAGAACTTAAATGTAAGTAAGCTAGGTAGTTCACTATGCAGAATATCACAGCTTTGGGCAAAAAAAAAAGAAACATAAACAAACAAAAAATTAGTATTAGTTAAGGTTTGGTTTTACACAAACACAGGCAAAGAGTTAAGATGGACATTTTTACATTTGGAAAGCCAAAGCCATGCATCTTAGTCCATGCTATAACTCCGTATTATAATGACAGACTACAGCTGGTGCTGCAGATACTCGGAGCCTTAAAAAATCAGGTCACTTATTCACATTTTCATGTTCTAAACTCCCCTTTTAAAGTGGTGTACTGAAGTCGCACAACACTATAGAATTTGTTTAAAAAAACTGTTCGTTTCAGCCAAGATTAGCTTTGGCTTCAGATTCTGCTCACACACCTAAGATTAGAGAACAATTCAAAATTTGTGCATCCCATGGTCAATCCATGCACAGATCCAAAATTATTACGCTCTGGCATAAAACATTTCTTCTGTTTTGTAAGTCTTATCTGAGGTAACATAATGATTGATGTCGAGTAAAGAAGTTCTTCCAAATTTCATTTGAGGTTAAGCATCTGATTTTCAACACATGCAAAAGAAAAAAAAAGTGTTCTAGTTATAACATGAAGCTGACATTTCTGAAATGCCAGAGGAAAGACTGCCAATATGGCTTTGCTTCTTTCAGCATTCCTAAATTTTCCCAGTCATCATTTTGAAATAGTGGGAGTCATCCCTCACAGCACAGCAAGCCCAAAGCCTCTCTGATACCAAAACTGACAGCTACGTACCAGAGGCCATGAAAACTGTTTTCCCTCTGTTAGATTAAAAGCAGAGCACAAACATCTTAAAATAGGGCCAAAATCCAGAGATATTTAAAAGAGTTTTGAGGCTCTTGAAAAACACCTGAACCAAACCTTTGAGAAGCGCCAACAAACACCCCAGTTCAGATGCACTGAGTGGATAAATGACTCTGAAAACGGAACTTCTCCCAGACATCCTCTAAAAACAAAGGGCTACTGCGCTTCATATTCACAGAGAGCAGGAGCAAAATCCCCCTGAAGTAAAGCCTGGCCCCAGAGACAGACACAGGTTGGGCGGTGGCGAAATCCCAAGTTAATACCTCTTGCTTCACACTCGCTGTTCCCCCAGCCGATTATACAAGCTCACCCCTTTAACAAACATCTCTTCCCCTGCACAGATACCCACACAAACCCTTACAGAGGCTTTATCTATAAGAGTTTTAATACCTTTGGCTAGAGCAGTGCTACATTAAGCAAAAAACGGGGGGTTAATTTTGTTGATTTCCTTTGTCCCCTGCACAACATCAGAAAGGTACCATCGTCCAGCAACTTCTCCACCCTCCGGATGCTGCTCTGCTGTTCCCCCTCTCCCTCAGTGGAAGCCTTTTAAATCACTTTTAATAGCCCAATAAAGGCACGCGTTTGCCTACAAACCAGGACAGGTTGGATGCAATAGCAAAGGCAAGGGAAGCCTTCAGTGATGAAGTCAAGGTGATCTACCATTTCAGTTTCCCCAGCTGACAAGGAACAAGGGCAAACCGTTCATCTCCTACAGAAAGTAACTGCAACTGCAGCATTCAAAAGCATTTGAGCTGGATTAAGAGTAACTGAAGGAAGCTGGTTAATTAGGAATGAGTTGCATTAGGCGCTGAGGTGTTTAAATGAAGATTAAGAAAGAGTTCAGCTGGGAGGACTCAAATAATTAAACATCACTAGTCCCACAGACTGATGCAGCACAGACAGGAGTACTGGAACATCAGGCCACAAGTGGAGACTGTAGTAGGACTAACCTGCACAGAATATCAGAGGTACTTTCTGGTCAACACAATAAAGCTTAAGATTTACCTGAAAGAACAGATTCATAGATATTGCCTGAGGGTCTAAGAAATTATTTTTCAGGACACTTTCTTGAGCATTTTTACACACATTGGATGAAGTTAAAAACACTGAGCCTCGAGGAGTTTCCTTGGGTCATGAAATCCCATTCCCTGCTACAGCAGAAAAGCACATCAGGTGCCTAACACTACATACACCTCCAGTCCTCCCACACCCACCCCAGCAGCACCCAGGTCCTAGAGTGGTGGGAGGGAGGTGAAAGAGCAGCAGGGGGAGAAATGAAAGCAGAACTGGAAGAGTGGAAGGAGATTGAAGTGATGCTTGAGGAAAAAGTTTGCCACTGAAGGGCTGCAGTAGAAGGTGAGTGAGCAATGGTAATGGACAACCAACCACTAATTGGGTCAAAAAATAAACTGCAGGCAAAGGGACAGTGCTGTGGAGGTCCCCCCCATAGCTCCTTCTGGGGCTATCACTTGGGGAAACCTGACACCTCTGTGAGTATCACTGGCATGGAAAATTATAAAATTTCCATTCATTTGCCCCACAAAAACTTCTTTGATTTCAAATTCAGTATGGTAGATAAAGATTATGGAAATGAAGGAAGACTGAAAAAAAAATTAAATATGGGAGACAGGGAAAACCTTCATTAAATTTAACTTATATGGAGAGGAGCTTAACTTGTGAAAACACTAGGAAGGAGTCTTTCCTATGACCCAAAACACATCCCCAAAAGACCTCTCCCAAAGCCATAGGGAAGCAACTGCACGTTTTTCAGTATGGTAAGGAAGCTCCTGCCCAGACTGTTCTGATACTATAATCACTCTGTTAACCACAAATCCCCAGGGTAACTCTCAGCTACGCAAGTTTTCTTTTTTTTCTTTTTTCTTTTTTTTTTTTTTAAGAAGCTTTAGAAATAAAGACCTTTTCCATTTGTCTACATGGTATTTCAGTTGAACTGATGAGCTTGGTATTGTAATTCCTACACTCATTAACGCAGCCTACTTTCAGAACCAAGACCTGCTCTAAAAGCCATGGTTCCTGTACATGCAGAAGCTGCATTTAGCACAAGGAGGGTGGAAACAGGAATAAATTTAAACCTTTCTGTGTTCATTAAAAAACCTAATGAGAAAATTGCTGCCTAGAGCAGTTAATGGTAACTTGTTATTGCTGATGAAGACAGCAGAGCTCCTTTGTAAATACAATAAATGCTATTTCAGCTACTTTGACCCTGAATAAAAGAGCCAGCATATTGTTCCTTCACAAAGAGAACTGTTAGGATTTGTATGGTCTGCAAGTGCCTAAACACTGTATTTATCCCACTGAAGTGCAAAGCTGTACAGAACAGGAGCCTTTTCTCACTGAGGTCAGGACAGCTTCTAAATCAAATGGGAACAAATTAAACCCTGAAACCTCTAAGCTGGTAGAACTGGTAGTAAGAGGAGCTATTGTGTCCAGAGCTTCAGGAGCAAAGATAAAGCAACCTGGCTCGAAAAAAACACAAGTGCATCACTATTTGTGCAATAGCTGCACATCTCTTCAGAAAGGAGACGTGCCACCATGGGTGGAAAGCTATTCAAATTCAGACAGGCACCATTTTTATTGTTCTTGAATGCTTGAACCAATCAAAATTCAAAGACAACATGAAAGTCATGCAGATTTCAATCATGGTTATTTCTGGAACTGCCAAAACCAGAAGGGAATATCCTCTCCCCCACATTTTTGATCAGCTTAGAAACAAAACACTGGAGTATTTTCTCACCCTCTCACATCACTGAACAAACATTAACACTTTCATCCCAAAAAACCCGGTGCTACAGGAAACTATTCAGTCACCAGGGCAATGGGAGAAAAATATCAAAGCTGATCCTCAGTCTGTCAGTAGAGCCTGTAGCATCACATTTGGGCTCTACCACTGCAGTGCCCCAGGCACAGACACACTGTACACACTTCACACCACACCAGCGCCCACCCACAGACAAACCACTCAGGATTGCATGATGGTTCCCTGTAATTTATGTACACTGATACATCCATTGCCTTTATTGCCATTCAGACCACTAAAGGCTGTAAAACTGGAACCACCAGGCCCCAACCTAAGGATTTTGATGTGCTATTCTTTTTATATACAAACTTTTCTAGTAAAAGTATGGTACAAACTGGCAAGTCACAGCCAAGCAAGCTCTGACGAACATTCGCATGGACCTGCTCGAAGACAATGACATCTATTTTACCATGCTGAGTATAGCACATCACATTTCACCTATTACATTAAGCAAGGGCAAGGTTCTGTCCCATACTCACAGCAGTGGAGTTAAATTATGCATTCAGAGCTAATTATGTGACATGCTGTTTAAACCCTGTCATTATACATGTCAAATAAGGAGAATGCAAAAATGTAGCTCCCAGGCAAGTAAGACAGACACAGGGCGTGTGGGTGAAAGACATCAAACTTCCCCTAAAGGACTATAATGTCCAAGATACCAGTTAGCTACTTCCAGCATATGCACAGAACTCAGGTGTATGGCAAGAATGATGAAATCGTGATCATTTTGGTCCCCCAGCTGAGGTGGACATGTGTTGGCATATGTGGGTGCCCCTTCTCTCCAATTTCAGGTGCTCTCTTAAAACAAGCATAACTCATAACCATCTTGCAAGGCAGCATGGTGGGCAGTTATTTTTCTTCCTATTGTTTTCCTCATTATGCACATTTTCTTTGGTCTGGAGGAACTGCAAAGTTTAGAAAGCCATGGAAATCATGCAGCCCCAAACTTGCAGAGAGACTGACTCTGGCACACATCATGAACAATCAGCAGTGATTTATTTGGTTCCCAGCCACAACTCTGTAGGCAGCATGGGGAGCCTGCCTGGCAGCTGCCAGTGGCCACTTCTCCTCTTCTGCAAAAGTCTGGCAGGGGTGCAGAGAGCTTTGCTGGGAGGAGCAGGCAAGGAGGAAAAGTCTTCTCTCCCAGCATAAATGCAGCTGTTTCCACAGATGCGTGCCTCGAAAAACACTGCTCTCATTTTAGGCCAGAGTGCGAAATCCAACTGGTCCTTCACATGCAGCCACTGCTTTTGGTAGTCAAGGCCAGGAATCTTGAGAAAAGAACAATTCTTTTTCGACCTGGAAAAGTTTGTAGAGAAATTATGGCAAAAACAGGCTTCATCTGTACTTAAGAGTCATGACTGGCTAGGACTAAATCATAGAATATCCTGAGCTGGAAGAGAGCCACAAGGATCATCGTAGTCCAACTCCTGAATGAGAACAATGAAACGCAGGAAAGCTCCCATGAGCAGGCAGGGACATGAAGCGTGGGATAACCCTCTCATCAGCCCTGGGGAATCCCTTTCTCCAGTGAAATAAATTTCTGGCACATGACACTGCCATGGCTCCTGCTGATGGCTGCTCCTCTCAGGCTCCCTGCTGCTCCATCCCAAGCCTCCCAGCCAGCTCATAGCCAGTGCTGCTCCTCCCCTTACAGAAGCAAGGGTAGGCTGGTCCTGTGGCACAGCGAGCCTGCACCCTCCTGACAGCCTGGCCAAGCCTTTGGTTTCCCGTTTTCTTGGCACTTTCTGCACCCAGGCACATCCTCCCCATGCAGCCAGCATGCTCCTCTCTCTTGGCCACGACAAGCACCCCAATGGCTCACATGTCCCACTGCAGGCTTCTTCAAAACCCTTTCCTGGAGGTTTGTCCAACTTGAATGAAGCCACTGCAGATCCCCTTATTTACACCAGGACTGACACCAGGCAAAAAATGGAGGCAAGCTTCAGGATAACAACAATTAACCTTCAGAAGGATGAAGCTGAACTTCAAAACTCATTTTATCCAAGATAACAGTGATTTATAACAGTCCAAAGGGATATTTGTAGCTCCAAAACCACACCCTTTTAAGTTATTAAAAAAAACGTTGAAAACATCTCCTTGTCACAGTGAATAT
Organism: Grallaria varia; assembly: GCA_013396735.1. Taxonomy (NCBI): domain Eukaryota; kingdom Metazoa; phylum Chordata; class Aves; order Passeriformes; family Formicariidae; genus Grallaria; species Grallaria varia. The sequence goes on from VWZG01003543.1 coordinate 44,356, forward strand.
GTAACTTGATTAGAAAGCTGACCCAGCAGCAGGACACCAGAATTCTTTCCTCTGTCCTGGTTTGTGCTGTGGGTCCAAACTGCGATTATAGATGGTCCACAGGGTAACAGGCACTGCACAGAGGTAAAACTGCCAAGCAGCAAAAGTAGCCAAGTTCCATTAATCACTGACAAAGTGTCCTGATGCTAAATCCTTCACATTCATCTTTTCCTGAGCTTTTCACTTTGCAGTTTATTACAAACAGAGCTTGGCTCCAGAACCTCAGTAAACCCGCACACAACGCCACATTTTTCAAACTGTCATCCCAAGCTGTCCTGCACTCTCATGACCATCCACTAACATCACTCCACATTTACATTATGTACAGTAAGAGCATTTTTAATTATTCTTTCAGCCCAACAAATGAGTGTTCACAATAATTTGGACACGGGCACTGTCTGCCTGCGGCAGGCAGATGCTACTGTGCTCAGTAGAAAAGGAAGCTATTTTTATTTTAGCATAAGGGCAGGAAAAGCTTCTCAGAATAAGCAGGCAAGAGTGAAATGTTTGCTCCATTTTTTGCAGCTCCCTGCCCCTTAATTTGTAGAGGAACAGTGCTGCTCCCATTTCAGCAGTGAGCCCACCTGGAGAGAAGCAATGCCTTTGATAGTCCACACATGTTTATGTGAAAAGTTAATATTCCTTATTATATCTGGAAAGCCGGCCAGACCATGCATGTTGTATATTTCCATATTCTGGAAAGCAGTGTTTTTAAAGGATGTCAGGATCCTTTGCTTATACTGAAATGTTAGCTATCCTGCAGATCAGCTGCAATTACCTTATGACTCACTTTCTACTGGTGGTGTGAATTTTGAACAATTACGTATTTTAACTGAGAAGATAAGAAACTTTTCATTTTCCACAGAGCACTATGATTTCAAAAAAGGCTTCAGAGGCTTTTTATCATCCCTTGCCTCCCTATCACATCATTTGTACCACCCTTTTCCCTGTATCTTACACATATTAGGAAATACTCACCAGCAAGCACTTAATTCTCTTTGTTCCTCTATCCGCCCCACTCAATACTCCTCTGCCTTTCCCACGTCCATTGACCTACAGTTACGCAGCCTGGGTCTCCCTGGATTTCACAGAAGTGACCACAGCTTAACATACAAAATCTCATGTGGGCCCTTTTCAACCTCAGCTAGTGAAAGTCAGGACCATTCTCTTCACCCACTTGAGTTTTTCATTCTGCAAAATGCTCAGCAATTACGTCCAAAAGCCCTAACCAGGAAAACATTTCAGAGTTTTAAGCTGCAACCTGTGAAAAGGGAGCTGGAAAGACCCATGGATGGGATACAAACACCCCGCAACCCAGACCCCTGGGGCAGATACAGGATGCATTCACCAGCTACTCCTTAAAGGGCATGAAGACAACCCAACCAGTCTATACAATAAAAGCCACTGCAACTACAGTACTGCCCTATCACCTGAGCCATGCAGAGATGGTTCTTCAAAAGCCACTTGGGTTCCCCATCACCATGCCATTCCTCAGCTCCAAACAGCTTTCCTGAATCACTGTTATTGCATTAACTGGCAGAGCCCAAAACCAGACAAAGATGGTATAGATCCAAGTTGTCAGTAAAGGTGAAACTGCAGCCCAGGTGTATCTCTGTTCACTGGAAGTGTTTGCACCATTCATGATAAAAACACATTGCAAAATTGGTCCCTGAGGTCCCTGACAGGAAAAGCTTCTTGTGGATATTAGGGTTAGATTAGGCCAGACTCCTCCTTAGGGTAACTCTGAGCTGCAAAGTGAGATTGAACTAGAGACTGACTTACTATTATCATTGAATTTTCATCATTTTTAGCTACACTTCTGTTTATCCTCTCCCCAGATCTTCAACAACTTGGTACAGGAGAAGGCTGTGAGAGCTGGGAGAACATGAAGTACCTTATGACACATCTGTCTGTACATTTTCTAGGTGAGAAAGTCTTAAATGCTGGAGGTGATGTCAAAAAAAAAATTACCAGGGGCTCAGCACAGGGCAGATCAAAAGGAAAGACATATTTCTGTGCCAGTGTTCAGAGGCTGATAGGACACTGAAAGCTGCTGCAATTTTCTTGCCATTCAAATAGAAGCTTCGGCAGTGCAAGTTCAAAATCAGCAGACTGCAGCAACTGTAGATAAGAGAGTCAATGTACCTTGGTTTCCAAGTCATGGCTATTTAAGTCCTAACTCAATAAACTACTTGTGCACTCAGCATCTTAAGATACAGTGGGCTGCTTCTCTCCTAAAGGTTAGTGCTTCCCCAGAAATAGCCGCAAACTGCCAGAGCAAAGGGGAGCAAATCTGTTTGCTCAGCTCCACAGAGGCCAAAAACTTCCTGGTTTTGCAAGGAAGATTCTCCAATAAGGACACTAAAAAAGGCAACAAAAAAATCCCTTTAGAGGACTTCTTATACCCTGGTGCAGAAGTCATCACTCTGGCAGAACAGTCCACTGCAAGGCATGCATAAGTCCACAAGGACTCAGGTAGTTCTCGTTTCTGTACTCTGCCCAAGAATCAGCAAAGCATGACAATCTCTTAAAATAGTCACTGTGTCTTTCTACGTCTTCTTCCAGGCTAAAATTCAACATAAGGCCTTTCAGTTGCTCCCTGAACAAATGCCACAGGGCAAAGTCCAATGGTTCTCTGCTAAAACTGCAAGTGCAGACCACAGGTATGTTATATCAGCGACAGATGAACCATTCTGTTGGGCTCTGAAGAGGCACTTCATAGACTAAATGTCTGAGCATTCACGATGCTCAGGATTTATCCAGGCTGGAGCTGCGACGCGTGTAGCAACAAGCTGTAAAAATGTGTTAGCAGAATTTGAGCGGAAGTTGCCAAGTGTCAAAATAGGATAGCATTTAAACATTTGCAAATTTTGCTTATGATACAGCAAGGCAAACACACCACCATTAGCATTTCAAAAATAGTTTCTGAATAAAAGGAAGCTTTAAAAATAGCTTCGTTTTCTCCTGGCATCCCTATGCTAATAGATTTTTCTTTTAATTAAAAAAGTCTCTTGTAGGCAGGCACCAGGCGTCACCATCTACTTAGGCAATTCCAGAGCCTCCGGCAAAGTGAGCAGAGTGCAGTCCACCTCTCACTTCTCCCCAACAAACCTGGAAGGTTTTGTGCATAGGCTGGTGTCTCATGGCGTTCCAGATGTCCACATTCCAGTCACAGGTGACAGCAAGCTTGTGGGGATCCCTCCAAGAGAGCTCTTTCAAGCAAACTACATCTCATCACCGAGAAATCCAATTAACTTCTCTTACAGATAAATCAACTGAGCCAGAGAGAAATGAAATCGTTTATACAAAGTTGCCAGATTACCACTTGCACCATCATTAGTATCACAGCAGATAGCAAAGCATTAAAGCAACAGGAATAAACTAAAATGTAAGGTAGGAAAATGAAAAACTGGTATTTCTATTGAAAGAAAGAGTGTAAGTACATAATAAACAAAAGTACTATATGGCGTAACTGCAGAGGTGGTGAATTCCAGTTACACAGGCCCTCCTTGCCCATAGGATCCATTGCTGTGCAGTGCCAACATTTTTCCAGACCATTTTATGCAGGTGTTGCAGAATACACTGAGCTGTTTAATTTACCTTTCAGTACACTCTTTTTTTTTCACTTTCCTCTCACTATCTTCTCAGGTATCCAACACAGGTCTGAAGTTTGCAAACACTGCTAAGTAATTCAAGAATTATCTACCCAGAAATCTCATTAGCTAAGATACAGAAAGCGTTACTAAAATAGATAAAGATGATTCATTATGTTTCTATTAGCTGAAAGGACATGACAAACAGCTGAGAAGATCTAAAATTACACACTTAACGCGAACCAACACTGAATCTGAGTATGGCACTGAAACAAAAACCCTGAACCACCAAGAATTCTGCCAGTAAGGTCCTGTGGAAAGCAAGTTACTAACCTGACTTTTAATTTGTTTCACCCAGTACAGTTTCAGTGGTAAGTACACTCTGTCACGGCTTTCATTCAGAATTTCTACAGAACTCATCTCTCATTTTCCCAAATGCCTAGTTGCTATAGTTTAAAAGGTTCCATCTTACTAAATGGCTTTTTACATCCCAGCTCAGAACACAGACAGATAGACAGCAGCACTGTATTGTGCCACCAGTAGTGAAGAGACCTCAAAGTTTCAAAGTATCTTGGAGCTGGCCATTTAACAGGATTTCTGTGTAAGGGAAGTCATTTAGTGTCATGGTGCTAACAAGTGTCATGAGGGACCAGTTAGAAGAACTTCAGCAATTCTGCCCATGTTCACATCAAAACAAAACAAGTTCTGTAACAGAGATTAGCACTTCCAGGCCACTCCACAAGCTCCAGGCAGCTCCAAGACTTAATTCATGGCCAAAGAAGGCATAGCTTGAGTTGGATCTCACATCCATCCAACTGTGGCACCAGCTGGCAGAAAGAAGTTCTTTTTTCCTCCACCATCTGAAGAAAGTTAAGGTGACCAGCAGGAAAGGAACGAGACTACTGTAAAACCAGAATTAACATGTGCCCTGGTAATAAGGCACAATCCTTCCACGCTACCATTTACCAATTAGCACTACAAAACACTCCATCTAGTTTTAGCTTTAAGGCTTCTCATAACAGTATATTTATGCACTTGTTTAAACATTTTAAGAAGTGAGTCCAAATTAATATAAACTGATTAAATTCCTTAACTTCAAAAGTGATGGGCAAGTCTGAGCCTTTTAAGACACCCTCCCTGCCACACCCAAGAGGGGCCTGATTTTCACGCAGTACCACTCACCCTCTCTCCAGGAGAATCCCTGCCTGCCATGACTCAAACAGCCAGCCAGAACTGCAGGTCACGCTGGAGTATCAAACACCGTATGTACCCAACGCTCACCTTCAAATCCGGACCAACTTGTTTCCTTCTCAAGTGTCTGTATCTGAGCACGGAAGCTGACTTGCTGTACCACACAACAAGCCTACCTTGTGCTCCAGAGTGTGGCATAGAGAGCACTCCTCTCTGTTGGGACACAAAGTCCTAGAGTGTTCACAAGAACACATTCAGTTTCCAGGCTGCAGCCTTTCACAGCCTACACCTCGCAGGAAACCCATGTCCTGGCACCCAGCATCTCCAGGGGCCCACAGAGCACTGACCTTGCCAAGAGTGTAAGCTGTTAGAGGAAATGGCCCTATAGATTTGAGACCCTGAAATTTTATGGTAACTGGCTAAGGAAAAAGAAAGAAAAACACCAAACCACAAAACCACACAAAAACTGTCCCAAGAAAGAAACAAAATGTAAGCAGGAAGACATGAATTTTAGTCAAATCATGTGGGTAAGACTGTACAGACACAGAGGAATAGGGAAAACTTGTGTTTTGTGTACAGTAGGGAAGTAGGTCTGAGTAGCAGCACCATGAAGGGGTGTTGGCTGAAAAAACAGTGTACAGCTCTAAACAAGTAGAGTAGGTTGTATCAGTTCAGGTTATGGAGAAAGGTATGCCAGGAACAAGACAACCTTATTTTTTCTTTTAAAGTGTAGCTCCATTCTAGCTAAACTTTCCTTATTTATTTTTCTTTTTTGAATTTTTTTTTTTATAGTTTTGCCAGTCAAAAAATGTCAAAATTAAAAAGGAAACAATCACATATTCAACCAAAAGCTGCAATACAGCAAATTCAATACAGGAAGGATCTGTACATCTGTATTTTGTATAACCAGACTCAGGTAGTCCAAATTGTGTAAGAAATACATGAGCACATACTCCTAATTTTCTATTTGGCTCATAACCCAGGAGCTAGTCAATTGATTTTGGAGGCCTGTGGTGCTCTTAACTTCAGAGCTTCCCTAGATCCTCCCCAGGCTCTGAACAGCTGGTGGTGCCTGACAGAGGCAGTCACACTGTAGAGGCAGAAGGTGCAATTCCATGAACGGCTTAAATCCTATTCAAACCCAAACTCCTCCCACAGAGGGTGTTCCAAGCCCCAAAACAAACTTTTTCACTCACTCTTGTGTCAGCAGTGGAATCCTACAACCACAAGGTAAAACAGGAAACCGATCCGGGTGTGCGCTAAAATAGATGTAATTGTGGATGGTCCATACTTGTCCACAAGAGTCAGAAACGGTATCAGGGGACACTTAACCCCACAAAACCCACAGAACTTCTCCAGAAGTTTCAGAAATTGTTCATCTGTATTTAACTTATCTTCCTACATATTAATACTCACAAAACACATTGTCAGTATTTATTAACAGATTAGACAGTTCTTTCTTAAAGCTGCCAAATATTGTTATTGTCATCTTTCAGGAATTAGTATTAAGGAATTTAAAAGCAATTCTGCATAGCAGTCTGAGCTGTGGCCTTCATTTCAGCAAAGCCAGTAGAAAAAGTGCAGGAGGAAGGACCTATGGCATTACACAGAACACATGGGATGCTATACAATACTTATGTCACACTGCACAACTATGCATGGCTTAGATAATTATAAATACTGTTACAAAGGGTGATACAGAAATATCAAATTGGTACTCTCAGAAATACGGAGACGTGGACATGCTGCGCCGAGAGAGACAGCCCAGTACAACAGAGGAGATTGAACGTGAGGATTACAGCACTGCTTTCATGTCTGGTCTTTAAAGGTCCCCAGACAACACCGTTCCAGTGCTGAATTGAGTCTCATAAATGTAGCGCTGAATGCATTTTATGGACATAATTCCCAGGGTCTTTGAAAACAATGCATTCTGTCAAAATAGCATCTGAACCAAACGGGCTCTTTAACCACCCAACAAAGGCCTGTTTGATGTGCCACATTCCAGGAAGCACAGCTCAGTATGATTTTATCTGTGCGTTGTCAGGCCTCTTGTGCCTTTTGTTGAAAAACTCATACAAGCTCCACAACAGGGGAGAAAATATTCCTCTCTAAAAGTATGCAGCCAGAACACAAAAGAGTTGGTACTAAAAAAAAGAACCACCATACCAACTTTCTCTGGTGTCACGCTTTCTGTTTTCTTCCTTCGATGATCTAAATGCTCACCTCCTTGAATTAGAGCTTTGTTTCAGGTCACCTGTAGTGACGAAAACAACTGTACTAACCCAGCCAGCAAGGCAAAAACCGAAATGTGTTTTGTTCACACGCATCCCTTTGAACCTCTACTAACCGTGCATCACCTACTTTACCAGTTTGCTTTTAAGTTGTTAGTCATGATGATCATCTCACTGAAGTCAGTGGGAGGTTTCCTTTCTCCTGAGGGCAGGAAGCTTACACCACAAGAAAAATTTCATTTTTCATATCCATTTAGGCCCACACAAGCAAATAGAATATGTTCTTCACTAATGACAGTGCATATCCAGGAGGGAAAAGCCAATACCAAAGAAAAAGAAGTCCTATCCAACCTTCTCAAGCACTCAGAAATCTCCGATTTATCACAACAACCAAAGTAGGTAAACCAAGATCCATCTACCCATTATGCTGTCTTTGACAGCTGCAAACATGGGAGACTTAGAGGAGAGCATTAGGTGGTGACCAGTGACACTCCCCTGGTACAGGCTCTCTGGACAAATTCTAGGTGTCTATGACTGAGAGATTTCCTGGGCCAGCAGTGAAATTTTTAATAGCTCCCAAGCAATTTTTATATCATGATTTCACTTTTTTGAAACCAGCTCTGCCTTCAACATTCCTATCAAAGTATGTATGGCATGTAATTAAGCTCAGATACTTCTTGTATGAAAAAAAGCATCCTCTTTGGTCCCAAAACTGCCACCTGACAGTTTAGCTTGAGGTACCTTAGCTTTACTATGAGCAAAAATAAGCATCTGTTTCCAGCCTATTTTATTCATGCTGCTCTCAGTCCGTAGAGCTCTGCATCTCCTTTGCATAGTCTTTTTTTCTGGGATGAAGAAACTTCACCTTGGAAGTCTGTAGTCATGTAGAATTCCACCCCGATGCCCGACCATTCCTGTGAACCCACACTGGTGCTTCCAGTACCATGAAGAGTAGTCCAGCCTGGCTGAGATGGGATGGCCAGCTATGCTCACTGACTGAGTCACTGTTTCAGTAGATTTTAAAGCACAGTGACAGCTGACAACTCATTTAACATCTCTCAAAGCAACGTTTTAGCAAATGCCTTGTGGTCATTACTAATAGCTGACGGCAATCAGCATCCATCAGCACCTGCAGGCCACATTCTCTCCCAATCTAAAGTTCCAGCTCAATTAATAAAAGACACCCGTGACAGTCTGGCTTGTTCTGTTCAATGATTCCACAGAAGGGTATTGACTAATGCTCCATTCCTGCAAACAGTGTGCAGTCACAGCATTAGCACATCTCAGCACTTCAGTGGCTGTTATGAAAGACTGGAATCATCTTTTTTTTTTTTTTTCCATTTTCTAACTCTCTTTTATTTTTTTATGTTTGTACTGAGTTCAGGAATGGAAAATTTAATCTGCCACTGAGGCACCCAGTGAGTTGCCAGGGCATCCCTGCCAGCCCAGCAGCACACAGGGCTTTGCACTCTGTCAAACTGGCCTCCTGAGATGGAAACCCCAGTGCTGCTGCAGGTGGCACAGAGCTGCCACACCAGGTGGGTGGCACGGCAAGAGTCTGCCAAACATCTCCCCACTGCCCCGCTAACTGGCACACAGAGCTGACACACATCCTTCCCAAACGTCCCCCGTCAACAGGGCCAGCAGATCTATAAAGTAAGAAAGAACACGCTCAAGACAGTTGTGACCATTTTGCTCCAGGGCAGCAAGCTGAAATTCCCTCACAGGAGAGGGAAGAAATCGGGGAAGAGGGAAAGTGTGTAACAAAAGCTGGCACAAAAGGATGCTGCTCTTCCAAGAAGCTGAGTACTGTTATTATGGCCTGAGAAATGGCCATTTAGAAGATAAACTCTTTTCTAAACACCTTCCCCAGAATTTGTGCACAAAGAGAAGCCTTTGAACCCTTGGACGCTGAGTCTGTCGAGTTAAATCACAATGTATTTTGCACTGCTCTTTGCAATTCAGTTGCTGCTCTGAGGTGGGAGTAAAAATGGAACCACCTGCACATTAGAATTGACTTGCATGGTTCTCTGTGCTATTGCATTTCTACCTGGTACAGATGTGATCCCTTGTCTAGCTCAGCAACTCTCCCTCTGCACTTCAGGCTTCACTTGCTGGATTGCTTAGAGCAAATTTTTTATAATAGCTCCAGTTAGACCTAAAACCAGCTTGGTTAATATTAATATAAAACAAATATAGAATTTCTTGCCTTAGTTAGGTAAGTGGGGCTCTTAGTTCCCTGATATATTACCTTACTTTTGGCTGAATGAAAACAAAGGTGATTTACATCATTCTGTAAGCTGACATCCTCATTACTTGCCTGCACTGCTGTAAGAAAACTTGACCAAGGCACTATTAACAGTAGCTATGGGAAGAGAAGAATGGGTCTCATTGCTCATACTGTGTATGTTAATAAATTCATTTCAAAACCTCAGGTTTGAAATCCACTTAGCAGGTTAATTCAATATAATGTGAGTTTTCTGGATTTTGCTTTTACTCAAAAAGACAGATATGACTAGTTCAAATGATTTAGAGAAATCTAAGCATATTATATAATCACTGGTTTTTTAATCATGAAAGCACATAAGCCTACCAAAAGAAAAATTTAGACAAATCTACCAGTGGTTAAGCCATAATAAGAAGGAATTATATTTTTAGCCTTTAATACTTTGCAGTATTAAATGCATACAAAGTCCCAAACAAATTGTGCCCTGCCAGCCTGTAGCTAACATCAGGCCAACTTGACCTACTAACAAGGGTTATGCTTTTTGTGCCCTTTTTAAACACCAGAAGGGCCCAAGAAACCCACGCAACTTTGGAATCACCCCAGATTTTTAAGATTTGTTAAGAATCAACATAATTGTTTCAGGAAGTGCTGCAAACTCTTCCTGAGCATTACTTCTCAGCACTGAAGGATTACAAAACACCTGAGCAGACGCTGCCTCGTCACCTCTGCTCCCATGCAGAACCACCTTCCCTTTCCGTGCACCACCCCCCACATGACCAGAGACATCCTGCCCTTCAGCTCGAGAGAAATAACCCCTGAGCACCTCTGCTGCTTTTGTACCAGTATTACCATTATATAATTACACCAAGCGTCTCCCCTTACACGGTCATTATCTCTCTGGAAAGTGCCATTTAGCCCATTCTCTCCTGAGACTGAGTGGCATATAACAAATTCCATCTCCATCTTGTGTTTACTTACATACGCAGCAGACAAAATAGTTTTCAATACATAATTTTTACCAATAGTGCCTCACAGATGCAGCCACTTGTGTACTGGCACATTATCTTCTTGTGTAGGCAGGGCATAAAGGAACAGGCAGTTGTGACTTCTCACATATGGATATGGAAGACAGGAAAACCCAACGGTTGTTAAGTAAGGGACTGCTTTGAAGTACTTCATAAACATACTTAGCATAATGCAGTTTGTATCCTGACTGGGGCTGCCAGCAATGACAAATATAAGCAAACTATAAAGGTAATGTTTCTAGAAATAATTGCAAGACTCGTGTTTGCTGTTTTACGCAGTGCCAGTATTTTAACTCAATGACCTGGCATCTAATTTTTCCAAAATGTGACATTTAATTAACATTGTTTCCACGCATCACTTCCTCCTGCCACCACATCAGAGAGCTGCTCTCTGCGCAGGACAGCTTTAACCTCTGAGCGTGTGTGCGTGTGTATACACACACACCCCCTACAGACTTTGCATGCATTATCAGGGAACTTGGTAAAGGACATTAGGCCACTGCACTCCATCTCTGCAGTAGCTGTGGCCTGCCTGTGCTGGCTCGCCAGGTCCCATGGAGCAGAGCTGACCCAGCACAGGGCAGGACCCTGATCTGCCCCACATGATGGGGAACCTTGGCCTGCCAAGTGGGAGTTGCCTGGTCAACTATTTTCAGCTGACTATGCCTCCTCCCCTGGGTACAGCTGCACTTGCTACTGCTATATATGTTCACAGATGTTGCTGCCTGATGCCTTTAATGGTCACTTGTGGGCTAAAAAGAAGTTATTTAAAGGCAGCCAGAAGGGGCAACAGACATTTGTTAGTTTTACAGAGGAACAGAAATAAATAGTAAATAATGTATCATATTCCAGACCTATCTTTTGCATTATGCAAGCAATAAGACTCCTTCCTTGCTCCAAAATAACAAGGAGTCTACAATAAATTTGAAAAGTTGCAGCACAAACTTAGGGATATTTGTATTTATCATTTCCAAGATGGCAAGCAGCCTGCACGTACTGTCATCATTAGCTAAACCTGTGCCCTCTACTAGCTCTCACTTTCTACCCTCTTTCCTATTTTCCTTCCTCTCACTTAGAGGAGGCACACTCAAACTCTCCAATGTGCTGAAGTAAAGCTGAAAACCACTCTATTTATTAAGCAATTTCTCTGAACTCACTGATGATATTTGCATGAGCGCTCCTCATCTGGACCAGCTGGATGCTATAGAAAAACCCACATAAATAATTGATATTTCATGAAAAACATAGATCTCAGGAACTATTCTGCTCCTCAAGACCTTTCCTCTCTTTCTGCTCTCTTCTTTATTATTAAGGACATTTCTGGACAACAGCATCATTGCTTCTTAGTGAACATCTGTGATTAAAAGCTGCCTTCCAAGCGAGCCAAATCTTGCCTGCCTTGGCCACACAAATAGTTGTATCAACTTCAACAGAACTATATGCGCAAAGCAGTCAGGACTGACCTCTGCCAGGAGCTATGTGCCATGTCTCTGCAGGTTGGTCTTTATACTTTGGTGGTATCACATACCAAAGTTTTAAAGTACTAGTAGTTTAAATGGAAAGACACTAAAGAAACCCTTTCCTACTGTCATATTTAACTCTAAAGAAGAGAGTCGTAAGAGCAGTCAATAAAGTGTAAGATCTTTTTCTGACCAAAATGTGTCTATCACATTTCAGTGCCTCTTTTCCATAGATAAATTTCTCCCAATATTGTTTTTCTCCTCAGTGCTTAAAATAGGAAAATGCTACAAACACAACCCTCTTGTGTGGGGTTCCCGATAACAGTTTGGGGATTAGTGAAAAACAGTCATCACTGTGCTGTGCTGGGACATGGAATGGGAAGTTACTACAAGAGGGAAACTGTAAGGTGAGCCCAATCACACCAGCTGGCAAATCTGCAGTCTCATGAGGGGTGTTATAAAAAACAGGTTTTGCCCCGAACCCTTGTGTCTTGCGCAGATGCCTGACTTCATACATAAAAATAACAGCCTGTAGTTTTTCAAATGTCTTAGTTTGAAACTATACATATATATACATACACAACATCTTTCTACTGGCAGCCCAGGCTGCTGCAATGGACACGCTTGGGTAATATTTTTACTGCTTATTTTGTGTTTGTAGAACTGGTAGGTTATAAATCTAAGGCTTAGGAACAAAGAGATTAACCACACAGTACGCAGTGCTGAACTCCTCCATTCAGCCACAAACCACAGCCTTTCTACACTGACAACTCAGCTGTAATGCCACATCCTCTCAGAGCTGGACTCCCTGTCCACATATATTTTAGTCCAGGCCTGCTTTTTTGTTTAAGTAAATATTGGAAAACAGCCTACTGCAGTACCGATGGGTACATACAACATATATATCTCACTTCTTCAAGTGTTTTTCTTGCATGGCTGATTCATTCAGAAATTATCCAAGGATTCAAATATGCTCCAGTCACAAGAAGAGCTGGCTAATTCCTCAGAAAGTGACAGCTAATCCACCAAACAGCACAGTCTCCCTACTCAACTTTCCTGTGAAGGAGTGAATGTGTTGCTAATCCTTTTAAGACTATCCACCACATATTGACTAGTAAGGACCAGTGTCGTTACAATGAAAAATGTTGTAATCTGCAAAGTACTGGTTGCTTTACTTCTGATAACAATAGTTGTTTTCACACATGACACACAAAATAGACTTTATCTAGGTTTTTAAACCCTTCGGAGTTTTCTTTTAAGTACAGAAGTTAACATTTATTCTCAAGGGTTTTTTATCCTGGCAGTTAAAGCACTTTCAATTTAATTTCCTTGATTTATGAACTGTGTCAGAAATAGCCATTCAGGATCCATGCTTCACATTAGGACCTTCATTTGGTTGTGTTCCTCCTGGGGACTATTGCTCTGACACGACCTAATTGGCACTGCAGCACAAGATTTTACCTGCACTGGTACGTTTCCAGTAATCCAACCATAATAACCCCTGGAACAGGGAAAGCCCTTTCATTCCTAGGAAGAGATACCTTATGTGTAAAATCACCATAACAAGTGGGCTGGGCTCTGCTGGGGCTGCCAAGTGTCACAGACTTTCCACTTTCTCAGCAGAGGCTGTGCTGAATTCCCTGGACCAGGGGCACAGAACTGGCACCTGGCTCTCTGCAGGCAGGCGGTGGCCTCTGTGCGTGCCCTGCCCTCTGTGCGTGCCCTGCCCGTGCTGCCTGCAGCCTCATGGCAGAGGCAGCGACACAGACACCAATGAGGGGAGGATGGCAAGTATGGGAATGGGAGGCAGACTGAGACACAGAGGTGATGGTGTATTTGCAGTTCCAGTTACCTCATGGAATCAGTTGGCACATTTCGCCCAGCTCCTTTTATGGCATTCTACTGTCCAACTGGTACCAAAAACAGAAAATGAAATGGGAATAACATATGAAGCCACTAGTGGGAAATTACCAGCTCCCTAACTTGAATTCCCTTTACATCTTTAAGGGATCACTGAGATCTTCTGAAGTCTAAAACAACTGACAGACAGTTGGCTTAGAAGACACATACTTCCTTGGGGGAAAAAAGTACTATTTATCACTTTCTCATCCACCCCCTTTCTTTCCATGTTAGTAAGACAGGGATGCAACATAGCTGTCTGACAATTCATTTGCTCTAGTTTATTGATTCCTCATATGAAGCCATGTTCCCCAGACAGTGATGTCATTTATTTCCATAGCAACTGTATAACATCAGAGGACTATACCTAAGCAGGTGGAAGAAAATCTTTAGGGAACAAGAATATCTTATGCCTCTGCAAATCTGCCTGCACCAGAAAAGGGCTTTTAGAAGATGTCTGAAAGCTGGCTCCGAATAGTCTTATAAAAGACTGAGAGATGACAGTAGTGCTAACCATTTTTCATTGGCAGTGGTCAAATCAAATTCAGATGTGCAAAGCCTACTTCTCTCTGCTCTGCAGAGTATTGCTCTGTACATGCCCCATTCAGAAAGACAAAGACACAGCTTTTCACCGGGCCACTGCAGTCACTGAAGTCCCCCTTCCCCCATCCAGAAAAGCAGCGTTTACCAAGTCACCAGTGAGTTCAGGCTGGTTACCAGCTTTGCAGAAGCAGGATTTACCCTTCCAGATCAATACTTAACACCTACATCATGTGGTCTGTGGCAGCCATCTCTATGGCTCTATGACTTTGCAGCATGAACTTGTGCAGCAGATGGCTCCAGCCACACAGTGAGCTCTTCAGTTCCTCACACTGTAGAAAAGATAGCATGGAAGAGGTCCAGAGACGTAACTATTTGATCACATGAATCACCAGCTGCACTCATTACCTCTCTCAGAAGGTAATTTTTACCCAAAGTACCAGAGGTTCAGGTCATCAAAGCCTCCACTGCTCAACAAAGTCCTAGACAGACGTGGTATTGGCTCCTCTTCAGCAGTCACAGTACTTGAGCCAAATCTGATCTCTCACACACCAAGCTGGCCAATTTCTCCTCAAAAGGCATGGCAGCCTCACTGACAACCACAAGAAAACAACCCTGCTAGAGCCCTTTCTTCAGCACTTACTGAAATGTGCTGGTGTCACTGAGAGGTGCATGTCCCAGGGTCAGCCCTCGGGACAGACGGGCAGGCTGACTCATCCCCACAACACTCAGGGGAGTCAGTGGTGTGCAAAGGGAAGAGGGACACAAAGGTGCTCAGAGATTATCTATCAGAAGCTGACAGCAGCTGCCAGCACAGAGCCTTCTCAGCATCGCTGGGCTGGGTACAGACCTGCTGCCTTCCAGTTCTCCCGTGGGAAAACATATACAAATGACCAGATGGGAGCAGCTCTTCTTACCATCAAGTTAGCAACAGTACTTCCATCACTGTAAAATACTTCTATAATCCATACTGATCAACTATTCCAGGCTGATTTCTGCTTTGTCTTGAAAAAGCAAAGCAAGAAGATTCATATGGCAAATAAAAAATAATTGTTGCTACATCCTTTTTCTTCTTGTGAATGTCAAGAAATAAACACTTTTAATGAGATTTAGCTAATGAATCTCTCATACAACAAAAGCACTCCATGGTAAACACTTGCCTATTCAGCAGGTTGCTAAATCTATTACCATTAATTCCTGATCTAGTTCATCTTAGCAAAGCATAAACCAAGGCTTTCGCTTTGAAAAAAAAATCGATTTGTAACAAAAAACTGGTCTTCTCTCTTCCTATTAGCAAAGCATATAAACCAAGAAGAGATACTTTGGGTAAATTCAAGATTTGAATTATTCATTAGCTTAACTAATTAATCTGCAGCTCAGTAGAGATAATACTTTCTTTACAGTAGCCTCAGAACTCAGGGAGCTACAGAGCAACAAATGACAGTGCAAATAGATTTTTCTTTTTTCTTATTACCACCACATTTGGCTGTGTATAAAACTCTCTTTTGATATGCAAATACCTTCCCACTGAGGTAACACAGTATGGGTTTAGATTATTTCTGCCAGTAACCAGTATTTTCCATTTTTATGATCTCTGTATCCTTCAGAACCTTCCCTCTGCTTTATAATTCCATTGCCCATCTACTGTCAGTTCTCTCCTGCATTTGCAACCTGTTGCCAACCATGATTTGATTTACTTTGTCAGCAATGCATCTTCTTGTGCCCTTCAGTCTGTGCTTAAACGTAAACTATATTGACAGCTGGAGACACTAGACTGACAGCTCTGCATGTTTCCCTTTCTGAGTTTAGCCTATACATGCTGGGTATAGTCTCATGAAGGCACCCAGATGAGGAGCTGACATCACTAAAGATGCCTCAGGGACAGGCACCCTTCCCTGAAATGCACTGCATATATTCCGCCACTCTCAGATGTGCCCCAAAGACAACGTGAATATTACTGAGCTGATGGTCTCTGCATGGCTGTATTGGAGAACACGTAAAAAATTTAAATAACCTAGTGACTAATCATGCCATCAAATGCTGTTTTTTCTGCAGAAGAATAGGTAATTCTTCAGATAAACACACGGATCAATTTAATGAATTGACTAACAGTTTTCTACATTAACTCCTTCTTTTATATTCAAATTATACCAGACATCCTGCACACTGAGGTGTTGAGCCTATGCTATATTGCCTTATTGCTATTATACAGCTACTTCTAGTAGATCCTTCCCTTGATGGAGAAATTGGCAGAGCTGCATCCCGTTCCTCTTTTTCCTAAGCACCCCAAGAAGTAGCTGCTCATCTGGGAGCAGACTGCAAGAGTACTTTCCTCCTCTTACTAAGGAAGAGCTGTTAAAGAAAGAGAGCTGTTCCTCCCACATCTGCAGCAGCAAGAAAAGAAATTGCAGAGGTGTGTGCCAGATAACCAGGGCAGACACAGTGAGGGGAATATCTTCCCAGCTTCCAGAGGAGGATGGGTGTCCAAGCACAACGTCTGGGGACCAAAGCAGAGGCTCAGCCCCTGCTCACAGGGCCACTGCGTGGCAGGATGGTGTGAGGCTGGCCACGAAGTGCACTGTCAGGGGAAGGAGCTCTTCTCGGTCGGGAACACATCTGCACTGGGATCACTGCAGGTGTCCGCAGTGATGATATTCAGATATACTGCAAGACTGATATGCCAAAGCAGAAACCTGCACCTAGACAGGGAGCTGTTTATCTGGCCAGATTTTCAAACTCAGTTTCCATTAGCCCTATTGACCTGATGCTGAACCCTGCAAAGTGCCTCTCTCTGTGCTCAAACACTGCAGCACCTCCCTGGCACAGCCTGGCAGCAGTGCCTGCCCACCACTCATTCCTGCCACCTGCTCCATCTGGCCCTTATAGAGACCCATGGGGTTAAAAATCTTGGTCCTCATTAACAAATCTTTGCTTGACAGATTATTCCATATAAAAGATCAGAAATTACTTCAACTAATTCTTACTTCTAATTCAACTTGAATTTGAGGGGATGTGATTAATCTGGAATGCAAAAACATACTGTCTTTTCCCAACTACTCACTCTCTCTTACATATCACTTAAGTATTAAAATAATCTCTTTCTAACCATGACTGACATTGGTACACATCATTATTACCTCTACAACATAATACCATCTGCCCAGGCGTTCCAAGACCATAATGAATTTTGCAGTCTTGAAGACCATGCTGATATTACCTAGAACAGGAAAATGGAGCATTTGAAAAGTATTTTCAGTTCTCCATTTGAACTTCACATGTGGAAAATTATTCTTGTTTGTGCAATTAGCTACAACCCTAATATTTTCCTGCTGCATTCACTAAGCAACATCAAGAGTTCAGCCCAAACAGGAGCAAAAACAAAGCAAGCTGAAGCAAGCCCATTTATGTCTAGTTCTGTTCCTTTTCTTTTGTGAGAAGGAGGACCACATATGACGGACAACTACCAGCCTCTTGAAATCAAATCAGTTTCTTTCAAAGAACATTTGTATTTTGTAAACCAATTAAACCACATGAATGGTACAAGCATGAATAGGCTTTTGTTTTATTCAAATTAAGATATTTTGGATTTGTGAAGATGCAAATAGATATGACAAAAAAGGTAACAAGGATACAATAGAAAATTATGGAGCAGGGAGAAATTTAATTACATGCCTCTTTGATTGAAAGGTCAAGGTTCTTTTTATATTGCCTCAAATTTATAAATTCACAGATCTCATCCTTCTTTTTTCCAAATATGTTCAGGAAAATAAGTTGTTTGAAACTGTCCTTCCATGGCTTTTAATTTCAGTTGCATGCTGTTTAGATTCTTTTATTTCTATGGAAATGCAAGAGCAGTTCCAAGTCATGAACTAACACACTTCCTTTTAATGAAGGCTGGATCAAAATCTACAGTCCTCCTGCAGAAAAAAAAAACCACAAACAAACAAACCACCCTGCAGAATTTAACAGTGCACAACAACCCTTCTAAAAAAAAAGTTTTAAGAAAATCTAAGCCAGCCAGGCAGAGCTCTACAACACTGCACTCAACAGCTGAAAAAGCAACACTCTCCATCAAATACTGGAAGTTTTTTAAGCAGCTTTTTGGAAGACTATTTCATTTCCATAAGCAAAATCCTTTCACTAGATTTAAAATAGGAACTCCTACTGATACAAGCAATGGGTTCTGCTCACAGCCCAGAAGCAGCCTGACTCTGAGGAGCTGAGTACCTTCGCTTCTAACACCTTCTCAAAGTGGTGTGTCAGCCTCCTTCAACACCACCCACTAATTCCCATTCATCTGAATTTACTGGGATTTTTTTGCTTGATTTAAAAAAAAAATATATACTAAATTATACTAAGATGCAAATTTGCAAAAATACATGCATGACAACAGTCTTCCTCACTTCAGAGATCATATTCAGGATGAGGATGATGGCGTTCCACTGTACGAGTCTTGAATAAGGACTTCAGCCATCTGGGCCTAATCATATTCCTGTGAAAATAAAGTCAGTTTTACCAAGAACTGTGTGATGTGCATGGCACTGATGGGTGAGCAGGACCTGTGGAAAAGGGGGCTGACCTGGGTCTTTATCAACTTGTATGAAGTGCATCAAGTACATTAACACGCATGGGGTCACTGAAGAGCCCTTTGGGGCAAGCGAGAACAACCATTAGGAACAGAACTCTAAGGAATAACCCAGTGACACAAAACTGCCCCTTTCTTTCAGCAAAGAAAAACAGACTTCGGCCTTTGGGAGTATTTGTTTTCATTATGCCAGCCTTTTAAATGCAATCCATTGGCTTTTGTGGTCCCAGCTGTATAAACAAGCTGCTAGATGACCTAAAGGGATCTGCACAAGTGGTAGCTCTATCCATAAAGGTAAACACCAAAATATACAGTTTGTCCAGTGTGAGACCAAAAAAAAACAGAGGTCCCATCTAGCTCCTGATGTTTTCCTGCCTCCTGACTCTTACAGGACACAAGTCAAAGATGCTAATAGTGCAAGGCACCAAGTATCTCCTGCAAATTAACTCCATATGCTGTCAGTCCTAAAAGGGGACACAGCAATACAGACTGCTGTTACTGGGAAGATACTGACACCACACAACTCTTTACCCATCCATGTGACAGAAAAAGACTGTACAAAGAATCACATACATCGAATGAGGTACATAAGACTGGTCTGACTTAGACTTCTGCAGAGCTGGCAGGTGACCTGACTGTACAGTGTATTGGAATCCAGCTTGCAGCAAGGACACAGCCCTGGTGTGCTTCCATGGCATTTGTACAGCGATGGTTCCCAGAGGGAAGCTGCACTTGAAATAAACTGAACTAAAGGAAAAGTGAGAGCACTGGGAACTTATCTAGCCCACTGGCCTGCACAATGAAGTAGCTTTAGAATAGCTCTTGCAGGGTAATAAATGAGCTGCAATTAATACCAACAAACCGTAAAGCACCTTTAGAGTGAATTGAAGCTAATGGCACCTATACAGAAGGAAAGATTGTGGTTTTAGACAACCTTCTTCAAAATTGAAATAACAGGTCGGCCCAGCAAGCATTAAGAAAACCCAACAAAATCAATCACCTCCAGCTTCACAATAGATGTTTGTGCGGTGAGACAACTGCAGTTCTTAGTTTCCTATTGGAATTTCCACTGGATAAAACAGATCTAGGAATTACAATTGGCTAAATTCAAGGCCTTGATGAGGTGTCATGCCAGAAAAATTGCTGCCCAAGGAAACTATTCAGAAACAGTTCTCCATTACAGAACCCATGGACTGTGGCTGTGTTCAGAACAAGAGGTTGTACATTCAAGCAAGAAACACCAAGGATCCTTGAATAAGCTCCTTTGATTCCCCCAATCAACCTGAGCCACACTGGCATCACTCCTGCCTATCCCAGCAGAAAACATTCATATGGCACCGGAGATGACATGGGGCTACCACCAATACTTCTACAAGAATATCCATAATCAAAATCTCAGTCTGATCATCTTCCTCCACACACAGATAGACAAATAAAACCTGCCATTTAGAAGCAAAATTAAGTCATGCTGTCCACAACAAAGAGGAACCATTCCAAATTTAAATTTCTTTAGGGTCCTGATAATAGTTGCTCTTATAAAGAGACACTAGGAAAACAGGTTACTGTGGTACATTCATAATTTTGTCACCAGCCTATTTTCTCTTTTATAGCCAAATCACATAAGGTTTTTACTCATCTTTCAAAATAATGTTTTCCTGTTCAAACTACAAATATTCAGAATAGCATGAAAATCATTCTTTAACACATTGGTGTTACTCAATAGCATGATAACACGGCTATATCACATATACATGGAGTAACAGATTCAAGTATGAGAAAAAACATCATAAAAGAAGTGAGGTGAAGTTTGTGGTTTTGGAGGAACTTGCATGGCTTGCAGGGCAGGATTTGGGGTTGGTGTTGGCATTGGTGCATTTGCTTGTGTTCACACCTTATCCTGGGTTTGAGCTGTGTAGGATACAGAGACAGCTGAGGCAGGCTCAGGCTTAGGCTGTCTCAGGCTCAGGACAGGGAGAAGATTGCACAAGAACAGAGATTGATCACAAGATCCTGAGAAGGCAATTGAGAGTTGGGATTGAGGCTGGTGCAGGTCTTACTGGGATGGCGATTACAATTCAGGAAAAGAGAGATGGAAGAGCTCATTCCTGTTGAATCCTGTTGGGGTGCAAGATTAGGAAAAAGACTTTTTGCTATCAAAGGCATGTAGATTATATGATTCATTTTGTTCTGGGTTTTCTTTTACCTATTTAATGGAAAGGCAACAGTCCCAATTTTCAAACCACACACAGAGCACTGTACATTGCACATTATGAACAGGATTTCACCACTCTCAGAAGACTTGATATAAACTTCTATGAAACAGTAGAAACTGTAATATAAATATAAGCTTTACAAACTGTAGATTAAAGGTCCCAGAAATATGAGGAATTAATATTAAACTTTAGCATACTGATGTTTTCATCAGTTCTGAATTGTTCATATGGTTTGATATTCATGAAGCTCTGTATTTCATATAAATTTTTGCTATAAATTACTTTTTCATGAACAGTTTTCATTCCTGGCAACTAAGGATACATCAGAAGCTTTCTCATAAAACCAAATTCATTACTTATCATACTGCTGTATTGGTTTAAAGAGATTAAAAAGTGAGTACGTGACATGATTAACTATTTAATTGGGTGTAATAGGAAACCTGAGCTTCCTAGTTCCCAGCCACATTGCTGCTTGCTCTTGTGCTTTACAAGGCTTTTTAGTTATTACTGTGAGTTCAAATCACACTATTGTTTCAGCAATATCCATTAATTTGCTTTTATGAAAGCCTGAAAAACATCTTGAAGCCTTAATGAATGTGTTTAAGTGCAATACTGTGGACAGCTTTTACACCAATATTGAAAGTATTATTCATCTTGGGTTTTTAAATACAGCAAATTTTTTCAGTGTTATTGTGCAGTTAGTTGTGCTCTGTTTATGTAGATATGATATTTGTGTGTACATGGTGACTCATTTACAGCAGATACCAAATGACCAATGTCGACTTTGAAGGCCCTGACTTTCTTTAGCATTACAGGTTAATATCCCTCTTACGTTGGAGGGTTTTAGAAACAGAAAAAGCAGACCTTCCCCTATCCTTTTATGTCCTTCCAGACTCCTTCAGTGACAACTAGCCTCCAATTCCAGTCTTTAAAAAAAATTCATATTGATTTGCTGCAAATGAATTAAGCTTAAAGTACTAGAAACATGTAAAGTTTTGGTAGGTGTTTCAAAAATTCCTTACCAATCTGATGAACTGGGAGCCCCAGTCCTCTTCCCTCATTTTGAGGAAGTCTCAGTTGCAATACCACACTTCCACAGGATGCTGAATAAGCTGTTCCTAAGCCCACAGATGATGAGAAACTGTAGTCAAGCCAAGCTGTAGTAAACCTGCCTGTGCACAACTCCATGCATTCTCCTGTCGTCTTCCTATAGGGATGGACATTTTTCTCACCTTGACAGAACAATAGTTTTCTTTCTCTTGCACAAAGAATTTTCCTAAAATTCGAGACTTTGGTCTGCTTCACAATGTAAATATATGAAATGGCCTTTCAGCATTCTTGTCCTAGAGCATGGTACACAGCACAGGGCAGAACAAGGGGGACTTCGTCTCTATAGAGCCTTTGGCACATTTTTTATAATGTAACAAAATCTATGCACCGCATCTGAAAACTGCTAAGAACGATGACAGTTTTCCCTCTGGCTCTGAGCCAAGCCTTTTGGCACCTTCACTGTTAAGGGACATGCAAGCGCTGGCTGAAAATACGGAAAGATCATCACAACTTATCTTGACAAACTGTGCGAAGCCTTAAGACTTCGTGGTTGGTTCCAGCTGCAGAGTTGAAAGTTCACGTGTTCATGCAGAGTGCAAATATAGTGGCAAAGGTTTATGTTAAGGCATATGGGCTCTTTGGTATATTCAGGCTGGTCTGCACAGCGACAGCAGAGGAGGGAACACGGGGGGGGTGTGTTAGTACAGCAGACTGGATCATGGCTACAAGGAGGTAAGCTGGATTACTTTGCATCTTCCACTGACGAAGCAATTGATTCTATTCTTTTGCTTGCAAATCTTCTTTCATAGGATTCTTGGTTGACATGTTTCAACTCTAGTCTTACAGGAGATGAAAGAACCAAAAGTGTGTCTGCTCTTGTCACAGTTAAGGCAGAAAATAATTTCTGTAACAGGATGCTGGATGTCACTGTTGGAGTCTGCTGGGCAGAGCGAGCTCTGGCAGGACCCTTCATACTCCTCTGCCACCACTGAGGCCCCAACAGCAAACGAACATCTGCTGTTCCTTCAACGTGAGGTAACAGGGGAAAGAGTTATGGGTATGTGCTTCTCAAAGAAGCTTCAGCTTTCTGTGGCGCAAGGTGTTGGGTATTCATCTCTGTGCACAGTGATTTCTGCTTCTCAGAGGTAAGGCAAGGTATTGGCATATCTGACTGTCATATCTAGCTTCTTAAAAAACAAGCATGTTGAAGGCCACAGAAAGAGAGCTGCATCTGTTTAAAAATGGGAGTGTGTATAAAATGCCAGAGGTATTGGAATGATGTCATGCTCAGCATGGGAAGGTCTTTGTTGTAATAATTAAAATTTCCATCAAATGAGAAGTTTGAGTAGTCTGCTGATGCTGGCATAGGAGATCTGACTTTAATTGTCTGTTTGAATTTGACAACCAACAGTGATTAACATTTTCCTAGTAAATTTAGAAGGCAAACTGTGAGCACATAAACCATTCAACGGACTGATATTCCCTTACAGTGTTGCAAATACTAGGCTTGTGATTGCTCTATAAAATTTCTTCAGCTGGTTTCAGTACCATGGAAATGATTATTGTAGGTATTCCTAAATTATATTTTACCTAAATTATGGTATCTTTCTAATCTAAGTCAAAAGACGGCTTAAATGAAGGAAGCAGTGGTGTGTGCAACTAGAAATTGGAAGGAGCTTGAATAATTTGGAAGGTGAAACTATGTGAATCCTGGACTCTGCTTTGTTCCAGGCAAGTCATGTAATTTCACTGGTACTTCCTAGATCATAAAAGACAAAATGAAGTAGAGGAGATAATCAATATTTTGCTGACTACCCAGGTATTAGAATGTTCATTGAGTGGATGTGTGTGAAGTCACTGAGATGGAAACTATATGGAAGTGATGATGATATTAGGGTTGTCATTATTAATAAGAGTGTTGACTAGAACTGCCCTTTTTGATCAGCTGCTCCTTTATCCAAAAAGAAGCTTTAAACTGGGAAGAGAGAAGAAAGCTAGAATTTATAACCACAGATAGCATAAGACTAGCAACTTCTGGGCAGGCAGCACTGCCTGTTGTATACACAGCTTGTTCGGGGAGTGCAAAGCCATTAAATTCTGCAGTTACTGCAGAGATTGCTTTGCAGTGGTAATGTTCAGTTTCCACTGGGCATCTATCATGGCTAGATCTAATAGGGAAAGAAAAACAAAACCAAAAAAGCCTTGCTGTCTCTGAGTTATTATGGAAATGAGATAAGGAGGGGGCTTGTGCTGCTGACAAGGGAGTGCTATCTCTTGCTGGACCAAGTGCTGCAGTACTCATGCAGGGAAAGATTCCTTCCAAAACAGGTTGAAATAATGATCCCATTGGAGTCAACGGCAGATTTCCCACTGACACTGGTGCAGGCAAGATTTCACCCTCAGGCTTTTAGAGAACTACTTGGAAATTTCTACAGGGAAACGTAGGAAGAAGAAAGGAAGGAGTAGTGCTTGTAAATAAGTTTTACTGTATGGAAGATAGTAACTCCTGCCTTTTCTCTGTGCAGAAAGTCTGTAATGTAACTGTAATGGAGGCTTTTTCCTTGTTATTTCCTCTTCTATGCTGCAGGACCTATATTTTCCCAGGTAATCCAAGTAACTCTACATGTCAACATTATGTCGCTTCAGCTCTGGGTGACTTCATGCAGACATGGTAAAACATGATGCAGGTTTTTGGTTGTTTTCACTTTGCAGACCTTAATTGTTCTTCATCAGAGAGGCAGATGTGGACAGCATGTAGGAGCTTCCTGCAGCAGGTTTACTTTTCTTAGTAATCTCTTGCAGGCTCACAAGTAGTCCCTGAGGTCTGCAGAGGGACACCAAGCTTCCACAGCTACTCTCTCATGTGCCAAGCATGCTCTATGAATCCTACTCCTAACTATACTTAAAAGTATCAATACCTTTGCAAAACAACACATAAGGCATTTGTGTTTGATGGCACCAGCATTCACATTACCAATGTGATCCGTGCAGGATTCAAAATTGTACTGAATTGCCCATTTCTCTTGCACACCACAAGTCCTCATCTTCCCAATCACAACTCTTAATTTTCTCTGGAACAAGAAAACAAATGCCGTTCCTCTATAAGTGTGACATTCCAGGCTGCCAACCATCTCCTCACCTGCCCTAGCATACAAAATAAGACTGAGCCAGAAACCCAATAATTCTCTCACACAAAATTGAACAAAAAGTTTTCTAACATTAAACACAACTGCATGATTATTACCTGCAAAAAATGAAAAAACCTTATTTGAACATGCCCAAGCCAGCCCACACTGCATTTGCCCACTCTCTTCTAACAAACCTAAACAGCAACACCAATGTAATAAATGCACAAACCACTAATTGTGGCTGACTTCATTAATAAAGTTCAGCACAGCTCTTTTTCCTGATTCAGCCTGTATCCTAAAGCTGAGGACCACAGGAGATTTGGCAAGAAACACAAAATCTCACTCTTGTATTTTCAAAACTTAACCATAGCAAACTTTAACTCCAGCCTGAAGGTACGAAGACCCCCAGCACTTATGCTGAAGGTAAACTGCCACGTTCACCTGCAGCACCAGCTCTCATCCCACCCTGGTCATGCCTTAAAGATGATAAAAAGGGGCCTCTGCTCGTTCCTCAGCCTCCCCTCCCTACCACTGCCTCAGTGCCCACACCTACAGCAAATCTAACCCCCCTGCAGTCCCTCCTGCCAAACCCAGCTCTTGTGCGTCACCAACTGCTGCTGGAGGGACTCAGCAAGAAACCAATTGTTGCCTTCACAAGGGGAGAAAAGGTGGCAGCTCTGACACCAGCCCAGGAGGAAAAAGGTGGCCTCACAGAGACTTTGATGAATTTGTCATTAGTTCAGACCTAAAGCTGGCAGCAACTGTGAGATCCTGCCGTGCTGACTGTTTAGAAGCTCTGGCAATTCTCTGTGCATTTCCACACGCTGCCAGGCCCTAGGCAGGATGATTAATAGCCCTCTCTCACAGCAATGTGAATGGGAAGATAACGACAGTGACACATCACTGTGGCTCAGACTTTCCTGGTTGCTGCTGGCCTTTGGAAGGTTATAAAAATGCCGTGATTTCTTTAACCCACAGGCAAGGTGTGTCAGCATCCCTGGCTCCAGTCAGAACCACAATTACACCTTCATGCAGGTAACCCCAAGCTGACAAAAGATCCTTTTATACTCTAGCAAAGTACTGATCAGGGTAAGAGAGCTAGAAGGTCAATCACCAACTAAGTAATAAATGTTTAATTTAAGTTTTTTAAAAATTAAACTTTTTTTTAAATACCTCTCTTTTTTTTTTTAAACTCTCAAGCTGGTAGGACAGATCTGCCCTTTCAGAAAGGACTAAGAGCCTGTCACTTTGTCCCTGGCACATCTCTTCCTGATCCTAAAGAGCTCTGAACTTTACTAAATCTAAGCTCCTAGAGGCATCCTGATAACTGATAAAAGTAAGTCATTCATGCTATCCTCTAGAAAAATCAAGCCTGCTTTTACATGTCTTCCCTGCTCGGAAATCCTTGTAAATTCAATTTGCATGCTTAATTAGCATCCATGCCCTCATGCTGCACTGTTTACGAGAAGCAGTCCTCATTACACAGCTAGGCATCTGTATTTCCTCTGCTTCTGAGTATACACTGTGCATTTTAATCCTTGAATCTGTTCACTTGCTGGTTTGAGTGCGAGACACACACACTTCAACACTTTGAAGTGCCAGCCTACCACCTTCGTATCTGTTTTGCTCAGTTATATTTATCATCCAGCTCTTGAAATTCCTTTCCATAAAGTTTTTCTGAAATACCTGAAATCCATCATAGCTTCACCTGTACAACTGTGAAAAGCCTTTTGATCTCAGAAGTAGAAATGACCCTGGGATCTCAGACAAACTCAAAAGGTAACAACACATCAGGGGATGGAGGGCATGGAAGTTGAAATCTCCAAGCTGTATCAACAGAATTATTTTTTTTATTAGCACTTGTACCAGTTTTCTACCCTCTCTCTGACACGCATTGTTCAGGCACACAAGGGAAACGCCACCTTAGAGATGGGGAGTGGGGCAGACACATACAAAGGTGCTGGAAGAATTAGGTATCACACAAGTAATGCAGCAACCTATTACGAGAGGCAATTAAGAGTGCCATTAACATATTCTCCCAGGTATACATCAGCTGTCTATTTGTGTCCATAATGGATCAGTAAAAGTTGTTTGGGAAACAAATTTAACACAACCTGCAAACAGCCCAGATCCTGCTGATAAGACAATACTGGAAAATCTTGTAAGGCAAATTCATCTGAGCAAGACTGGTAAACTAAGAGATAGTCTTACCTCTTTTATATCCTAAGCTTAATACCTGACAGTTTAAATTTGCCTTTTCTTCACTTGTTTACTCTTTGCATCTTCCGCACACAATAGATTTTTACCTGGACATGTCCACACACCAAACCAGTGCCATAACATGCCAAGGTACACGACTCCTGTCTGGTGACTGAAACACATGTACAGAGAGGCTGCAAAAACTCTGGGGTGTTTTCCTCGAGGCCCTACTCCTGATTCATTACAGATGCCTCCACAGGGGGTGGTCAGAGGGCCTCAGACTTCACAGACAACACACCATTTCTGGACCTCTGCATGCCCACAGTAAGGGCAGACCCAGCACATCACTTTGTATCTTGTTGTTGCTGCTTTGTGTAAACACTGACCTGGAACTATGTGTACTGATACTCTACTATTTGTTCTTACACTATGTACATTTTACATTTACTTGTTTTATTTATTTTGTTATGGATTCTTGACAGTTTTAAAATGCTTCAACAACTAATAATAGACAGTATCATTTTAAGACTGGCCATAGCAGATTTCTGTTCCATCACAATACAGTCCCTGAATAATAAAACCCGAGAAAATATTGTGTTAAACAGCATTAAAAAAAATATTCATTTTCCATCTTCCAACACACAAAGCCACAAAATATGGCTATTTGTGCACTGGAATGCCAGGTACATATTGCTACAGTAAGGGTGAGCTCCGTCAGAAATGACCAGCCTCTGAATTCTTTGATGATGAAGCCAAAGACACAGAGCTGTTCAATGAAAAGTAGAGTATAACACAAAGCCTGCACTGAATGCTGTGTAATCACTGAAGGAGTGATGTCCCATGGAAGGAGGAAGTTTTCTGGCATTTCCCTTGCCTAGGAGGAACACAAGCTCTATTGGGGTTGCTCTGAAGATGTGACACAAGCCAAGGGCAGTGAATGGGTCAAACTCAACACCCATCCAGCCCAGATGGTGGACACAGCTCAGTGTCCTTTCTCTAGAGTACACCTTCAGCTTTTAGAAATCCAGGGGTTACAGCATCCCACAGAGATTGGGAAAAAATGCATCTTTACAGAGACTTAGAGAATTTTACATTAAGAGGCCTGTTATTGATGTTCTTGTTCCTCCAGCAACCAACAAAATATGTTTCTCATGAGTAGCAGCACTTTTTAGACAAATAAAAGGCATGACCCCCACCCCAAGCTGTTTACAGAGGAATAAGAAAAGATGGTAAAAGGCAGGGAAGTGGAACAGGAGAATTGATACAGCATAGCGTCAGGAGGGCACCTGCTTTCATGGTCCAAGCAGCCTGCTGTTTCCATCTTTTAAATCCCTGGCACAAGCCCTCAGGACCATGCCCACCCTGCTATCGCCAACATGCTAGCATGGCAAGCCTAACTTTCACATGAATGATCCCTTCACTGAATCCCTCTTTTCCTTTGCTGGCAATGCCATTGTTCCCATAAGATCTCATTACATATTAATAACCACTCATCCATTCATTCTGATTCCAGAAGGGAAATGCCAGCTACATAGAAGCTGACAGAAGGAGATTTTATTTACAGGCCTCAATATTTCACTCATGTTCCCAACTTCACCAAGGTGTTTGAAAGAAGGGGGGAAAAGTGTGGCACTCAGCCATGCCAACAATCTACTTGACTTTTTTTTTGCTTAGATTAACCAAGAGTTTGACTCTGCAATTGTCACCTCATCCCTCGGCCAGTGATGTGTTCCAGCCAGCTATCCGTTCATGACTTTTCATCTCCACCTGTTTGAAGCTTGGTGTGTTCAGCCTGGAGAAAAGGAGACTGAGGGGAAACCCCACTGCAGTTACAACTTCCTCGTAAGGGGAAGAGGAGGAGCAGGCACTGATCTCTGCTCTGTGATGACCAGTGACAGGATCCAAGGGAACGGCCTGAAGATGTGTCAGGGGAGGTTTAGTTGGATATTAGAAAAATTATGAGGAAATAATGAGGATAATGATGCCTTAAAGTTCGTAAGTGTATAGATTTGAATGCAGTTTTAGCATTTTTCTTTAGTAATTTTAGGATAGAGATTTCACTAAATGCTTTTCTACTAAATTCCAAAATGTTGCTCCTGCTTCCTTGTCAAGGATTTCAGTAGAGATTTTTTTTTAGCAAGCTAAAGAGACAGCAAGTCTGAAGAGAGTGTACTGAACAAGATATATCCAACATTCCTTGATAAAATTTTAGTCAAAGCTATTCAGAAGGGCCAGAATCCTTGGATTTCCTCCAAGCAGGACAGAAGACTTGAGGAAGGTGGGAGGAAAACAGGGTTGTAGGACCCACCCACTCAATTTAGGGACATGGCCTAAGGTTGGCCCTGAGGGAGGTTCTGGGGATGGACAAATTTCAGGATAGGTTTATCCCATTAGATATGATAATCAGCTAGTATTATAAAATTGTAAAAGCTATACTGTGTGGTAATGTTTATTGTGCACCTTAAAGCGATTTAATTAAAGACCTGCTCTCTCTCTTAACTATACTAAAATTATCCAGACAATTTTTCTTTGATTTTAGGCAACAGTTCTTCCCCCAGAGGGTGGTCGGGCACTGCACAGGCTCCCCAGGGCAGTGGTCACAGCACCAAGCCTGACGGAGTTCAAGAAGCGTTTGGATGATACTCTCAGGCACATGGTGTGACTCCTGGGAAGGGTCCTGTGGAGGGCTGAGGGTTGGACTCGATGATCCTTGTGGGTCCCTTTCAGCTGAACCTATTCTGTGACAATGGCAACATGGACAGCAGCTTTACAGCCCTGTTCGCTCCAGCTGCTTGCATGAAATACACACATATCACTGCAGTTCTGCACTTTCCCTGCCACCATCCTGCATCATGACTCTGGTAGTCACGCAACAAAAAGAAACAGTATTTAGAGTTCAGACTCTTTGACCTGAATATTTTTTACCTGGTTGTAGAGCCCCATACTGTCTTCTTTCTTTGCTCTTTCTATTGTTCTCTCTTTGGAAATGGAACAATAATATATTTTCAACAACATTAAAGGTAAGTCTATGTAAAAACAAATATCCAGCTCCATATCACAAGGCATTTATGTCAGTTCAGTGTCTCGGTTCCCCAGACAAGTCTCCCATCTGATAATAAGACAAGGTAATTACTAGCCAAAGTTTGAGCATACACTTACCCCAAGGCCGTGCAAAACAATCATTCTGAATTGAGATGTTATATTAAAAAAAACCCTACCCTTTAAAACTTAAAGCAAGTAATTACCAGGACAAAGTAGTTATTTATGCAGAAAATCACTTCTTCAATATTTTTTTTTTTTAAATCATATGTTGTTGTGATTTTAAACAGCATAGAGTGGACATGCAAACAGATCCTGCTTACCAGTATATGAGATGCATGCATGTGGAAACACACGTATAAAAAAGAGAAGATTCAATTACAGGTAAACGTATTTTCCTAATATGAATCATTTTTATTAGCATCTCAAAATTAAAGCTTGAATAGAAGGTACTTTCTTGCATGTATTTGTAAGTAAAGGCTAGTACATCCTTTACAACTGTTTTCCTTCCTTCAACGGCCTGCAGAGTTTATTCATTCGTTCATTATTAAGGTTACCACAAAAGCCACCTTCATTCTCACAGGCACTGAACCCACACAATTCTTTTCCAGAACTGGGGCTGTTCATTCATCTCCCCCATGCTCCACCATCAGTCCCACCAGACAGACTGCTTCTTCCCCGTTTCTTAAAGGTTGACCAACTTCTTTGACATGATACTCAAAGATGCTGATCCACTTACGAACCTGTGGGGCCAATTCCATTCCATCTGGGAGTCACCAAACGTTTAAAACTTGCCTTTCTGTGTTCAAAACACTTCATTAACCTCTCCCACACACCACACTACACTACCTGCTCTGTTGATTTTTTTCAGGAAGATTTTTCATTCTCCCTGCTCCAAACCACACTGTTTGTCTGCAACCAGAAGGCAAAAAAAAATCTCTACTGTTGTTTCCAGCTTCTTCTGTGTACACCTCTGCTTTGAACTATTAGAATATGAGAGAATACTGTAGATGCTATACAGAAACCAAGTTGCCTACATGCTCATACATGCATAGAACAACTTGACAATAAATAAACGTGTCTCTAGAGGACATCGGTATTTGCAGTTCTAAAGAAATTATTTTCTATATTTAGACACCACTAGATTATGTTTTCATGCTTCAGTTCGTGGAGAGGCCTAGAAAGACAAGGCAAATCAATGTCTTAAAGTAATTGACAGGTGATTTCAACCACAGTAGCTCTCACTGCCAAGAAACACTTTGTGACTAAACTGTAAATAGATCTCACACTGAAGAACACACAAGGTGTGTGTTCAAGAAAGTTTCCCTTGAATATAAGCATCCCTTAGGCATGGAAAAAAACCCAACCAAACAAAACCTGCCTTCTCCATTACCTGTGCCTAGGAAGTGTGGCAAGTCCACATTTTTTATTCCTGCAGAGTTTAAACTGTGCCTGCAAACCATGAGTTAATACCCTTAGTGGGTAAAAGTCAGGCAGTTTCCAAGGGATAGCAAATGCAGGCGTTCTTCCAGAAACTGCTGGTATCTGTGGTACCTTCAGTGCTGCTGTCACCCTGTCAATAGAGCAAAACTGGAATGTCTACAATTCTGACCCAGCAGGATCTGGCAACATTGCAGGGGGACAAAACACACAGAAATAAACAAAAACCACATCAGCTTGTGAGACCACCAAGCAGCAGGTAAGGGCAGACACAGGAAACACTGCAAAACAAGAAGCAGGAAGAGCAGGAAGAATAGCATATTTTCCCAAATTCTAGGACTTTAACCCCCACTCTCACTGAAGCTGGCACTGCTGTCAAGAGGGGGAGAAGCAAAGTATCTCTGCTTTGCCTCCAGCTTTCTAGAAGCATATTCCCACACCCCCCCACACACTCCTGCAGCACAAGCATTTATGTAACTGTACAATGAGCTAGAAATAATTCAAATACACAATAACTAACTATGGATGGAGTCTCCAAGGTTGATGAATAACAGCAGAGAAAAGAGGGTTCATTTCATCTTCCTCTCCAGTAGCAGAAGAAGGAAGTTAAAATGCCTAAATTGCAACCCAGGGTTATCCACATGGTCCTAACCATGCCTTTTCTCCCTGTAGCTCTAACTCCACAGCACCCTAACCACTGCCACTCACCAACAGAGGTAATTTGTCAACCGTACAATAGCCAAAAATATCAATTAGCCCTTTGCATTTAAAGGTTCAGAGCCTATTTTCAATGTTTTGCAGGAAAACATACTGCTTTCAGCTGAGTTTTCAGTCAAGACTTCCTTACATTAGAATGCATATGAACAGTGAGTGCATTTTAAATGGTGCTGTAAGCAACTGGAGATGAAGATACCTCCCTCTCTCCCTGACATAACTGAGCAGTGGCCACCAAAGGAAGGAAAAAAGCAGTGAAAAATCAAAATGCATTAACCTATGTTATTACAGAGGTGAGCCTTTAACCTCTTTGCGACCAGTCCATCCCTTCTGACATTTAGCAGACAGCCAAAGCTTATAATGGAAGATTAGCAAAAACATGCTTTTATGTGGGTATTGACAACCAGGGTGCTGGGACATCGATTTTCATCAGTCTCACAAGGCAGACAAGCAGGTTTTAGAGCCAATCATACTTCATATCATTTGTTCAAACATTGCTGCATGTAAGAAGTAATAGGTAGAGGCAAATTGTATCTGCCAGTCTCAACAATGGTTTCAAGATTGCTTTTAAAATATTTTTCCTATTTGATCAACATTTGCATTTCTCCCTCATTATGTTATGTTTTTCATAAAGTCAAGTTCAGTCATCTACAAGCTTCTACTAAAAATCCACTTTAAGACTAAAATCCACTTTATCTACTAAAAAAAAATAATCCAGCTTTAGTGACGTGTGCCCAGTCTCCTGTATACCCATGCCAACTTTAAAAAACTGAAGCTATTTAATACTTAGATCCACTGGGACTTGAATACAAATAAATCCATCAGAAAGCATCATCCTTATTTTCCTTCTTCCTTATGCTACACCATCTGTGCAAGCCACTGTACAGCTAGAGGGGAAAAAAAACCCAACAAACCCAAACAGAAAGGAGATGCTCTAACATTAAAGGGATAGTTATTTGAAATGAGAGCATTTCTGCTGGTGGTAGTGTCTTCAGCAGACAACCCTTTTGAATTGAAGAAGAAAGTAACAGTTGTTTGAAGGGAGGGTTCTTTATCCATACCCTGATGGAAACCTCCAGCACACAATCGTATCTCCAAAATGTTTCCATTGCATTCAGTTCTTAACCATAGTAACAGATGTTTAGACCTTGTTTAGAGATGTTAGACCATGGCCTTGCATGTTCATAAGGGCAGAAGTCAGTCAGTTCTTTGAACCAGGCTCACCTTCGTTTTATTCTCGTAGAAACTGCATTATCAGGTGGGAAAAAGAGGCTGTTTTTAAGCTCTTTAATATTGTTTAATGGTCTTAACAGCAAAACCTGAGCACTTGCTGCTCACATTAAAACACAAGGCGGGGAAATAAATCATCCATGTTCCAAGTGGCACTTTCGGCATCTGAAATTTAGCCATGTACTAAATGCCTTCTTGAACAACGGCCAGGTCCTGCAGCCACTGCAAGTATCCCAGCAGGGCTTGTGTACCCCACGGCAGCACCAGCGATGTATGAACACCAGCAGCCAGAGAGAAATCCAGCCTCAGTGCTCCTAAGATTGCCAGATTTTGAAAGATGCACTGGGACCAGTCAAAGCCTAGACCAGAAGAGTTTTACTTACCAAGGTCAATTTAATGATACCTTTTGTGCCATCTGTACTAAGACTGATGCATATGTTTGCACCACCAAATCATTACTCTTTCTTTTGTCTTGAATTTCCCATTTCTTTTCTTACAAAGGTGTATCAGACTATGCAAAAGACAGAATGTTTAAGAAGAGTTTTTCCTAGCAGGCTGACTGATCTTAGAGAATTACGAATTGAGGAAGCTTAACTGTACATTTAAAAATGTTTAAGAAATTATTTTTCTCCACTATAATACTATTTTTACTAAAACAATATTTAGTCCAGTTCAAGGGGAGGTGTTTTCCCTAAAACCAGCTTTTAGAAACTTTTATCCAGCCGTTTAATTCCTTTTCTTCCAGCAGTTTAATTTGAAACAACAATTCATTTTTCATACACTTTTACAAATTGTCTCAAAGACTACCTTACAGTAGGGATAACCCCAGCAAGCCATCCCTCCAAGGAACATGAGCCACACAACACCTCCTCTGCACACAGAGGATTGTTTTCCACAGAGCACAAGATTTCTCTGCACAACTCACCACTGTAAATCAGCTCCACTTTACTCCTCAGTCCCAGTGAAGCACAGTAAATTAGAGACCATCTTTTCTCTCTCAGTTAATACTAAACCCAGTTGTTGAGAGACAGCACAGAGCATTAGGCTTTAAAATGGTTAGTGACTCATTTCTGCAAAGGCAGTTTGGGTCCATCTTCCTCATATGAGTTTTTTTTGGATAATTCTATTTTAGAAGGAAAATATCATCCTTTAAAGTCTTAGCAAACTCACTGCAGGAAACAGCCTGGTTACACTACCTCAGGACAGCAAAAGGCACACTTTGCTTCTAGACACACACCCCTCCTTTCAAAGACCAACACTGGCATGAATCCTTCCCTCACTCTTACAGGCAGAAAGGTCACCTAGCCCTCCAGAACCCTTCCCTTCAGCTCCCCAGCTCTGCTGTGAGACAGGGAGAGGCACCCAAGGAATCCCCAGGCTCTGCCTGCTTTCCAGGGAGCAATGGGGTGGAGGAAGAGCAAGACCCATTCCCCCTCCAGGCTTGGCTGACAAACCCTCCCCAAAGATGCGGCTCCTCATCGTAGGGAGGAAAACAAGTGAACTGCCAAATGGCCTGAGCACTACTTTTTCTTCCCTCGCTGCTTGTTACATATGGATACACCAAGCCTTATATGAAACTGTTAATGGAATGGACTCCAAACTTTTCATTAAGTGGTTGTTAAGATTTACACTGTGCCTAAATCGTGACATGTGGTATTACAAATAAATGAAGAGTAATAGAAAGAAAATGGTCTGGCAGTTTAAGGCCCTGCTTCCACTTGCAAGCAAAACTGCGAGTCTTCATCCAGACTGCAGTTTTGCAGGAATATAAACTGCCCCTGCAGAAGCAATGAGTATTTTTTCTATATAAAACAAAACTGCCTTATTATATGTATAAAATACTCTAAGTTTCCAAATTGTGTCACATTTATGAAAGCACCCACCAAATACGTCTTAATTTCAGTATTTAAAGCCACAGAAAATTTGGAAATTGTTTTCATTATTCAAAAAACAGAAATACATATCTTTCTTTAGTTTGTAATTAAAGTGAAATTGTTCTTCACTGCTGTCATCAAATTAAGCTGCAGGTTCTATTGGAGCTAGCGTCTGCCTTATCAGCCTGTTTCAGCTGTTCTGAGTGTAATAGACATGGATTTCAATTTTCACACAGTCCAGTCTCACAGTCTATGGATCTTGCCCAACTAATAATGGGCAATGAATGAACAAATTAAAGCATGTAAGAGAGGGGACCTAAGGTGATGGAAAGTATGCTTACCAATCTTTATAACCATTTCATAAGATTACCGCTGTTCCTGTGTTGTCTCTTTCCCACAGAACACTGACAGTAGGAGCTGGGCAAAACCACAGCCTAAGAACAACTGCCAGTTCTCCACCATATCAAGTGGACATGCAGCCCAACTGGGGAGTCACCTGCACTGATCTGCAGGTTGCGCTTGCTGACTCTCTTCAACCTTTGTTTGCCCCCTCCCTGCTTGTCACCTCCAAAAAGGCACCTGAGTTCCACACCATATGCAGATTATAAGCAATTATTATGGGACCTGTAAACAAGAAGCATTTGATACGGCTTGTGCAACCTACAGCAAGATGAATGTCTAAAGGATCCCCCAAGGTGACCTGACTCCAGCCCTCCCACTAATATGATAAATGAATCCTGTACAAGAAGGTCAGAGCAAAAAACATTTCTGCCTATAGGAAGCTCTGGAACCACTGTACTCTTTCTACCTGCTGCAATCTCTTTTATTTTTAAAAGAAAATTGAAAACATATTTAAAACCTGCTTTTAAGAATTCCAGGCAACTGTAACATGCTAGACAGTTCCACATTTCAACCCCAAATTAAACCTTGAAGCAATTAGTTTGGTAAGACCCTTACTTTATGTAAGAATGCTCAGGGTCCAGACCTTTGCCCTGCCCTGGCCAGACAGGGCTGGCACTCCACAGGCCTGGGAGGCAGCCAGTAAATATTTAAAAAAAAAAAAAAAAAAAAGGCATTCAAGTTTTTATCTCATTTAAATAACCTTGGCGGGTGGAAGGGAGACACGAACAAAAAGCATTCCTTATACTTTGTCATAGATGGGAATTTTCTCCCATGAACATCTACTCAGTTAACAGGTTATTTTTCTTCTAAAGATGCCCACCCAAAGAGTGACAACCACCTTCCTCATCCCGTGCCCCAGGAAGCTTTGCAGTTTTTGCAGTTCCTCAGTTCTGTGATAATAGTGGCTTACTGAGTCAAAACCAGGTATCTATTGAGTTTCAACAGGTTATTAGAAAGATGTTTGCTTTATTCACCATTAATTTTTTACGGTTTCATTGAATCCTCTGCCTAATTAACTCTCATTTACTATGCTCTATTATTGCAAACTCCTTCAGTAAGTATCTACTAGCCAGACGTACAAGTACTCCACCTGGGAAGACTAGAACATTTGCTGACTACTCAGTAATTAAATCTCTAGTCAAATGGCTCTCCAGCCATGCTCAGCCTCGACAGAAACTGCTTTCCGTGTTTGGTTCACTCTTCTCAGTACCACTCATAAGAAACAAACGAAAAACCACAAAAAATTACTATGCATAAACAATATGCAACCTTTTGCACCTTTGATTCCAAATAGCAATTAAATTAAGGCATTCTAAAAATGAAGTGCTCTCCCCTATACAGCAAGATGAAAAAAGGAACAGCAGACACTTATGTTTTGGCCCATACTGTTTTTCAAATTGTTTTTCCAAACAAGCCAACCATATGGACATCATTTTTAACAACTTGAGTCATACTGCCACACACTCCTTGGCATGACCTACCACTACAAATGAAAATTGCTGTCAAATGAACATGAATTCACTCTTTTGTTACAAAAAGTGAGAGACAAAAAGTTGTTTGCTTTTAAACTGACATCACCCAAATATCCTCTAGGTTGAAATACAGCCATCCACACATGTCATCATTACCTAGTAATGCAAACCCATTACAAAGGCATTTTAATTCAGATCTGAAAGACGCCTGAACAGTAAAGAGTAAATAAAAAAAACATATCTGAATAATTACATGAAATACATAGATTGTGTAATTATTTCAGCAATTGCAGACTAAACACTGAGTGAACATCTGTTCTTTTATATACCCTGCCAACCCAGAAGGACCCACGGGCTCAAAAAGGCTACGAATCAAGGACTACCCACCCTGGAATCTGAAAACACAGATTTAAAACACCTTCAAAGGGAAGCAGATACAGGTTTGACTTTCAAGAACACAATTCTCCACCTGAGTTGATGCCACATTCACTCCCTGGTCTGTGAGAATACGTTGGATGGATCCTCGAGAGCAGCCACATTTCCATGAATGGGCTCTCAGAGAACAACTCCCTGCAAATCCATCACAGTCAGTCCCTCCAAACACTCAATTTCAAAGATGTGAGCAGTTAACGAGTCAGCAGCATCTGTGGGATTAACACCATGTGAAATATTTATGACCATTAAACAGATTCTGCAACCCTTGCACAGCATTTTATGGCATGCCCTTTGCTACACTAATACTGCATTTGTCTGCCTGAACACTTCTTTTTCTTTAATTTTATTAGTGGTGAGAAAGGGGAAAGTTCATTCATATCTTGATAAGATGGCTTTCAAACATGAAAAAGGGAGTTTTGCTTTCTAATCAAAGAAAACAAGTCC
Source organism: Grallaria varia (assembly GCA_013396735.1). Classification (NCBI taxonomy): domain Eukaryota; kingdom Metazoa; phylum Chordata; class Aves; order Passeriformes; family Formicariidae; genus Grallaria; species Grallaria varia. The sequence continues at coordinate 82,786 of VWZG01003543.1, forward strand.
ACATGTCCTCATCTCATAGCATGAATGTAAAAACGCTTGGTGAAAATGGTCTCCCTCTACATTAATATGAGGTTCAAGGGACAAAATACAGCACAGCCATATCAGCTTCTATCAGGAGATATCGAAGGCATTGCAGTATTTTTGTACACTGGGAGTAAAATAATTCCAATATGCCAAACTTTGCAGAGTACTCTCTGCTGACATGGTAAACGTGGCCTTTTTAAACAGTCTGAGGTTATTCAGCCCATTTTACTCCTAGCACTGCATTGCTCTTAACAGGGTTTTTCCCCATACTTCATCCAGTTTAGTTTCAGATGCCCAGGGACGAAATGTGATTATTTTACTTGGGAGATAATCCACAAACTGAAGGGGGTCTCAGTGTCTAAGAAGAAATTAAGCCCCATGAACCCTAAGAGACATTCAACCTGGCTTTCTGCCTTTTTTTTTTAATTTCACCTAATCAGTCTTAGAGCCCTCATAAGTATAAACCGATTGTACCTGATGCTTTCATGATAAAGCTTGTAATCCATTAGAAAGTCATCTGCAACCTCAAAACTCAATTTACGCATGACCTTTTAAGCCATCTGATCAAAATTATTCCAAGTCACTTTGGTTAATGTCAGATCTGACCTGCAGACCAAGGAAGCTCATTAAGAGACATACTCAACTGTACATGCTGATGTTTCCCTCTGAAAAGGGAACACATTTCTCAGAGGTTCCCCTTCCATTCCCATGTGAATCATGGGCTGTGTCATACGTTTTATCTGCAACTGTCATCTGCTTTTGAATTATAGCATCAGGAGAGACAGTCAAGGATACAGCCATGGATGCATTAAAACATTCCTCTAAGCCAAACTGTGGGAAGATCTAACTCCCCTATGATAACTAGTACTTATATCTTACTTTGAAAAGTAAGAAAATAAAAAATATACTACAGACGAAGTATGACACTAGACAGACTGAAAGAATTCACAGGATTGTTCATTACTATCACAGGATGGTTTATTACCATCACCGTAAAATGGTACACCATCCTACTTTACATCTTTATTTACTTAACTTTACATCAAGTGCATCAGACCAATCAATTATCTTACAGTGTTTCTAAATCAGTCTCCTTGGAAGATGTAACCGATTTTCTGAGAGCTGTAGCTCACAACATACTGATTTATACTTTTTCCCCTCAGGTAAGAGCCCAAAGCAAGCTGCTAGCACATAGATCAGTTACATAACTGCCTAAAATATTACTAACAAGTGTTTATAGGGCCACAGGATTCCTAACACAAAAACTATATGCTCTGAGAGTTGGCCACCATTTATCTGGAAAGAAAGTTATTGTCATTCTGCTTCATTTGCTAAAAAGGGCTCTTCTGCTTGGCTAAAACCTGAATGGCCTCCACTGAACTGCCCAGGCAGTTTCTTATCTCATACAGCCACATCCAAGGGATTTCATAATCCCCCAAAGAAAAAAACCCAGTCAATTAACCAATCAAAGTAAGGATTAAGAAATTCCCAGTGGAAGGTTCTGTATCTGAAAAACCCACAGCTGGGCTGCAAGCATAGGAGGGAGCCATGGCCTCCGAGATCCAGATCATTTCCTGCAAACACACCACCTGAATGAAAATAAAGAACATAAAATTCTCCACACCAGGAAGATCAGCCCATGCTGTGAGATGAGAGAAGCTCCTCTCTCCAAATAGACAGAATGGTAAGTAACAAGACCATTGTGCAGACCTTTTAATTTCTGTTTTTCCCTGCCTTTGTGCAAGAACTGTCCCCTTTAAACTCCATAAATTAGTACATTTCCTTCCAGCTACTCTGAGGTACAGCTGAGTTATGCTTATCACCAAGGCTGTCTGGGCAAGGCACTCCTTAAAACCGGGTCTGAAGTAGGTGAGCTGTGTTGGCTGTACAGCAAAAGCACAAGAGGAAAAGCCTACATTGAACACCACACAGAAATGCTTATTCAGAGAACTTGCCAAACCCTGAATGAAGCACTGCAATCACACACAGCTGCAGGTAAAATCCATCTCACAGCGAAGATCCTCACCAAGTCATAACAAAACACCAAGTCAGGGGGCTGGAGTGAACTCTGTACACTGCCACTGAACATAAGAGGACTTTGCACGGTATTCAGAGTTCTAAAAGAACTGTGAGTACTAATACACAATGTAGCACTTACTTGTAGCCTGTTGTATAAAAAAAGAAGAAAGAAATAAAAAGGGCATATGCAAACTATTCACATCCCATACTGAGATAGGAATACTGTAGGACTGAAAACTGCCAACAACAGTAAGTTTCAATTTGGTTATCCATGAGAGGAGGCTTTTGAGGCTCTCCAGTGTTTGAGGCATCTCCTTCCCACAGTCCTTCAGGCTACCAAGCACTGGCCTATAAAACAAGATGCCAACACGTCCTTCCCCTTCCCAGGTTCTCTTGTCCACAGCCCCTCCACATGCAAAGATGACTTTTCTATGGCTGAGGATGTAAAAAGGTACCCAGGCCCACTGTCTTTCCTGAGCTCAGCATAGCAGGCAGCATAAGGCAGATTATCTTTTGCTGTTTCTTAACCATCAGTCCTTCCCCCATCTCTCTGCCCCAGGCCGCTTTGTGCCAAGGTCTTCCACCTCCTTCGGGCACAGGAGAAAACAACCTGTCTCAAATCCCAGAGCCAGCCCGCACGCTCGCGGCTGAACCGCCCTGTAACGCAGCCACTGGAGCCCGAGCTGCAAGGAAAGGTCACTTCTCCTCTGTGCCCCCAGGCTGCTGGGGCCACACTCTGTGAAATGAGAGCCAGGAAGAAACCAGGGTTTCCAAGCAATTGTCCCTACACAGGGATGCAGATCAACCATAACCGACTTACGACTAATAGAGCCAGGTGAAATGAAAACAGGAGAATGAGGGGCATGGAAAAGTCAGAAAGAGAAAGAAACCAGGACGGAGGAGAGGAGGTGCATTTGCTTAATTAGCAAAACAGTCAGAAAATCAGGGCTATGGGAAGTTTAATAACGACCCTTAAAAATGGGAATGCTCCCTCTACAACCTGCCTGGGAAGCACCTCCCCTCTCACTGCAGCTTTTGCAGTACTCTTTTCTTTTATCTAATTACCACCAACAGGCATCTGCTGCTGTTTGCATCCTCACTCTAATGAGCAAAAGCAGCAGCCAGATCTGGATGGAGCTGGGGAGCAATAACATGACCACTGAGATTATTTGTTCCTGAAGTTCATCAGAAGTACCTGCTCCTCAAGGAGATCCAGAACTTTCCCAAAATTAGGAAAAGGAGCCAGGGCATCAAAGAGATTAAAGCAAGAAGAGTTAAAAGGAGAAAGTGAAGGAGAAACCACAACTTTTACAGATACACTCAGGGCTAAATGCTGCTGCTCAAACCACAGGGAGATGCTTTGATAGGGACCAAAACCAACTGCTGCCTTTTTTTAAGGCTGCCAAATTCATGCACAAAACAGTCTAAGGCTGTCTTTTCTGGTACTCCCATGAGGGAGCTGTATCCTATTTCAGATGTAAACATGGGACACGGTGGCTCCAATTAAAGGTGTCTCTAGCTCATAATGTGACTCTTAAGTGACATTTCTGGTTTACTGACTTCAACAAAGTCTGTTTAAGAAAGCCTCACAATGCACATGGTGCTCTTGGAAGAATCTCAGACAGCAGAGAAGCAAAGGAAAGATAATTTTTTGAATGAGCAAATCTAACTAAGTTTTTAACTTCTTCACAAAGAGAGAACTAGAAAGAAAAAAATACACATGCTTTTTAAAAAATACAGCAACTACCCCATAATTCTGTTCAAAATGCACATTGGCACATATACTTAATTGCTGGGAAAATGGAGCCCTCTAAAAAATAAATGCGTAGGAAAAGCTATTACTGACCCTGACAAAAAGGCACAGATGGTGAATTTAGTTCCAGCAAGTCTGATAAAACGCTGCACAGTCAATAGATGGAATTACTCTTTTTTCCTCTCACGTCATTTAGACTGTCAGCCCTACACAACAGACGTAAAACATTTGCCTCAAAAGACAGTATCTTGTAAAACGTTTTCCTACAAAACAGAGACTGAGGTTTTAGGACAAAAGAGAAGTATGGGGATTTTTCTCTTTTATTTCATTAGAAGCATAAGCCTGAATAACCTGTGGTGTTTCCTCCATGTTTTGAGAAGCTCCTCCAGGCCTTGCCTTAGCTGAGTTTGATTTCAGTCGTTCGGTTACCTTGGGTAAGATTATTCCCATGCTTGTGGGAATTGTCAGTCTCCCTCTCAATAAAAAAAACATTGCCCATGTAGTATTTACCAAATTCATCATCATTAATTTCTTTGTGCTAGAGCCTTGCAGGACTCTGCTGAACCACAAGCACCAATCTGAAATGTTCTTCCTGTATTTATCCCCTTCTAATTGCATGATCAAGTGGCACAAGGGTCCACTGACTATGCCAAGGCAAAGCCCTCCCAGCACCCAGGCAGACAGCAGGAATCTAAACTCTAAGGGTGTTAAACAGGAGGAACTGCAGGGCTCTAACAACAGAAATGTCGCTACAACACCTGCTGGTGCCAAATACACAAATGCCAAAGGAGGGCCCTGGATGTCCCACACTGGCATTTTCACAAATCCTTTTCTCCAAGACAGTCAGCAAGATGCTGAAGTTGGACCCATGCTGTGGGAATGGTCCAGTTCCACAAACAGTTATGTCTGTCCACGACGTCGCAATCAGGAGTAAAGTTGCAATGTATTTCCTGCATCAGCACACTGGTTAGCAAAACTATCCTTCGTTGATAGTTATGGGCAGCTTCCTTCTTCTCAGCAACAAGTACAAAGGGAAAGCAGTCAAAATGCCTCTCTCAGAACATAGCAACCCCTACCTTGCTGTGCTGCAGAGTTGTCAGCTTGATTTTTTTAAACTTTGATGACTGTTCATACTGATAACAGATTTTCCTCTTCTGTCTCCAAGTCAGCTTTAGTCCCCCAAAAAGAAAAATGGCTTTTTTTTTTTATTGCTGTGTCTGAAAACCTAGCCTGAAGACTTTTTATACCTTGACTTAAATGTTTGCATAACATTCCTCTAAGAACACTCTCAGACTGCATGCTCACTCGTAAAAGCTGTCAGAACATGATGAAACTGTTTAAAATGACAATCCAAAAAAATGCAGAGATATTATCCTTCTAGGGCTGAACCATTTTATTTCCAAAAATAGGTCATGGGCAGGAGACAGATTCTTTCCTGTGAGAACGAAATGTGGGGAGGAAAGGAAAAGTGCAGATTATCTATCCCTCTCTATTCCCAAATGAGTGTGCTTGGCAAGAACTGTCTGTGTGAGGAACATCCCACACTCTCCCAGCAGAACACCAGGCAGCTACTGGTGCAAATATTTGGCTTTACACTGCTGAACAGTCCTCCTCACCAACTCCAGACTTGAACCAATCATCCCAGTGTGTTGAGAAGGAAGTCCTCTACACTGGGAATCTCCCTAAATACTATCAAAATTATGAATGAAGTACAGACATCAGCCATTCTACGACGATGTGACCCGCTCATGAACTTAATGGGAGTTTGGGAGACCACTGAGGCAGAACACTGTTCTCTGCAGAGAGATGCTGAGAGATCAGCACCACCCCTGCCTCCTGCTGCTGAGCGCCTGATTCTTGGAAATGCACGTGCACTGGTTCCTTAACACCGGGTAGTAAAATAACTTACATAGCGAAGCCTTCATTAAAGGGCTGGGTTCACAAAAACAATCCTTCCTTGAACGGTGAATACATTCACTGCTTCCCAATGGCAACAGTTGTGACTGCAGAATGTAAGAAACATTCACAGCTGGATTTCAGCCATGCCCTTTGGATATGTTCTCTGTGAAGGACAAGTCTGCTAATTAGAATTGCTACAGCTTTAAAGTAACAAATGTCTGTCAAGCAGAAGCTGCTGATGTTTTTAACTACTTCGTGCTTTTATTTTAATGCCTATTTCTCACTAACCACATAGTATGCAATTTGGATGCAAAAACACAAGAATCCACTTTTTTTAAACCTGGCTGAGACTCTTCCCTCCAAAGACATTCAAACAGTCTAGACCATACGTTTCTCCAAAAGAGATAAGATCTATTATAAAAATAAAAACTTAGGACGTGTTCTTTGCTTAGTTTACTAAGGGATCAGTGCCTGAACTTTAAAGACCTTAACCATAAAGCTCCTCAAACATACCAACTTAAGCATGTTAAGGTTTTACTGGCAAGTACCAACCACAGTATCAAAGAGAGATGCCTTAAGACATTTGTATTTGCAGCTGCCTGAGTTAGCCTAGTTTTAGGGCATGAGCTGACTCTTCCATTTCTGATGTTTTGATTCTACAACCTAGAAGCTGTCACTTAGAAAAATAAAACAAACCTTTTTATTTAAAAACAAAGTGTTTTTAACAGAGCCAGTAGACATTTTTCTCCCAACAGCTCACTCATTAAAAAATACTTCAAAATAAGTGAAATCCTTATTTTAAAATCAAACTTCCTTGCTAATTTTGGAAAAAGTGCCTGTTTTCCATCAGAGTCACCCAGAGTCCTGCGGGGAATCTGACACAGATACTGGCATATCTTTCCTGCAGCACACCAAACTCCTGCTGGTCTCCCTCCCATGATCAGCCCCAGGTCCTTTCCAGCACTACTGCTTTCCAAGGCTGTTCTTCTTTCATAGAGTATCTGTGTTTTGAATTATTTCCCCAAAAATATGCCAGCTTGTATTTTTCCACTTTAAACCTAATTTTATTTATTATATTTATAAGCTCTCCAGAAAATCTCGCATTTACATTATTTTTCTGACTTGCCAAGCAGTGTGAGCAAATAAATTCCACAGCTGAGTTCAACCACCTCTGCAGCTCACTTCTGCCTTCATAGAGAAACAGTGTCAAACAGCACATGCCATTGTATGAAATCACCCCCGGTCCAGGTCAGGACTCTGCACACACCACCAGCTAGCCAGTCTGGGAAGGAAGACCCAAGTCTTCATGTCTAACAGCCTCAATGAAGAATTTGCTTTTATTTTCCTCAGCTGAGCCCTTACGGAAAACCTGACCCCTGGATACTCCTTCCAGTACTGCATATTGGTGTTCCTCACTCTTTCCCCTGAGCTGCCACTCAGTCCTGTTCATCCCACAGCTTAGCAAGAAGCTCCTGCAAGGCTAATCCCTTCATTACAATGCAGTTTCATCCTTTCCTAGATAGAGCAAGCACTTCATCGCCTACTTGTGTAATTTGATCTAAAGTTTTGATCAAATCTGCCTGGCAGAATTTGTCCTTTATAAACTGATGTTGTTTATTGCTCCTTGATCTTCTCCAGACTTCTCAGCTCAGAGCCAAGAAAGTGCCTCGCTGCTACAGAGCTATACGTTATTTTGTGATTCTGATGCCTGCTGATTTTATTTTTTCCCCTAAAGAGTCTCCTTTCTGGGCACTTCTTTCTTCTTTTCACCCAGAAAAGGTGGCTGTGGGTACACACAGCTCATCTGGCTGTGTACATCCAGTGTGGTTTATACTCATTTCTATATTGTGGCTGCATAAGGCAGGGGTTTTTTTCACATTTTTGAAAGGAGGTGTTCTCTAGTGTGTTAGTCTGACTGGGTTATAGATCATTCAAGGGCATGTTACCAGCTGCTTTGAAGCTCCTGTGTTTAAGGAACAAAACTGCCCCCTTGCCTGTGTGAAGAAGGGAGGACATACAGATTATTATTAATACAGCTCGTTCAAGCTAGCTCTGCTAAGCCATCCCCAGGCCATGCCCCGCTCCCAGGACTGCCCTCCACCCCCAGCCCAGTAGGAAATGAGCACTCATGAGAGGTGCCTGCGCCCTGCAGGGTGGAGGATGGGGGTACCCCCACCAGGCCCCCCGAAGGAGACAACGATCCCAGCCCTGCACCCCCCACTGCATCCCTGTCCCTCCAGGAAGGGCAGCACTACGAGCTCTCATGGGAGATAATGATTTTTGTAGTATTTTTCCTACAGGTAGGCTAAACTTCTGTAGAGCTGCCAGTGAAATAGCCCAGAGCCTTCATCCCAAGTAGTATGTACCGTTTAAAACCTGGCTCATACACCTTTGGCAAAGGGGAGGTTTTCTGGTACAGATGAAGTGTTTCCTAGAGCTTTTATTGAGATCAGTTCACGGTATAACTACACTGGGAGACAATGATAACTTTTACTACTTTCCACTTCACTGGGAATTTTGGGGCGTTTTTTTAAACTTACTTTTTGGTTACATTTTGTCAATGGAAAAGATGGCAAAATGCAAAAACTTTTACACTCTCAACATTTTACTCAGTGCACACATAAATCCTCCTGGTGAGAATGACTCTCATTGTTCACATATTTAAAGGAAAAGTGGCCTTGTTTAGAGGGTTAAAAGTGCTCTTAAAAACAAGGACATTAAGGCAATGGAGAAATTAGGAACACTGCTAAGGACAATTACCGGAGTAGTGTCCCAAAATACACAGCTTTAGTACTAACTGTGTCTCATTCTGAGTGTCAGGTTAGTATGATACCTATGTCACATTTTTATTTTTCCTGATTTAACAAGGTTGAGACTGTCCAATGCCAGTAATACTTTGTGTTAACCACAGGAAGCACCACTTCATTCTTTCCTTGTCGGTTGTGGCTCTGCTGAAAACAACAACTATTTGCGTGTGTCTGAGCTCAGCCCCAAAGGTCTCCTCTTGCCAAGAATCATTTATCAGTTCAAGTAAATGATAATGTAATTTCAAACAAAAGTTTTTGAACTGGTAGCTGGAATATTTCAACAAACAGATGGACTTTTCCATGGATATCTTGTAGCAGCAGTTGAGGCCAAAATTAGTACAGAATATGTCTTCTATATAAAATAGTCGTTTTTAGGGAGCTCTGTTTTTTTCTGATATTATTGGCCTCATATTCAAGTGCAGAAAGTTGGCCTATCCCCAGTAAAAACCAATAGAGCTATACAGCTTTATTCCAGCTAAAATCTCCACACTTGCTGTGCTGTATTTTCCATTAGTTAGCGTGTATTGCTTTGGATTAATAACAGGAAAACAGGGTGAACAAATGCATTGCCACTGTTAAAATGAATGGTATGTCCTAAACATCTCAATTCTCTCCCATAGCCCTATTGATCATATTGGATCATATTGCTTTCTTGGAGCTAATGCACAGCATCTGTGAGGGTAATTTTTTTTGGAAAACATGAAAACTACATTTCTTGGCTTATACTATACAGTGAAGGAGATCACATGAAATGCTGTGACTTCCACATAAATACAGCTGTTCTACCTTTTCCCTACAATATTAACTTCTTCTAATACACACTTATATGAATCATAAGATTCAATCTAATAACTTACACCTGCTGGTAGCAGTTACTTGGAAAAGAATTATTTCAGCAAAGCCAGTATAATTACTAATGATCTCATGACTAGTTACTCTTTTCAGATGCTCCATAAACCATCCATAAATTCATTCCACCTACTATCTGTTTAACTTGTCAGGCAAGCTTACTGACAGGGAGTAAGAACAGCTTTTGAAAGGAAGGCACCAAACCAAACACATATGCCTTTGCCCTGAGGGATAAGTGTGGCTGTTGAGGCAAACCCAAAAACATCTTTTAATCCACTGGTTGCTGTAAATGCCTGTACCAACATCAACCATTGCTCCAAATAAGTGTGCAGCCACATGCAATGTCCACATGCACAGTAGCTTAAGTTAGTGGCTTTTTTCTTTTTTTTTTGCAAACTTGACTCTTTTCCCGCTATTCTGCCTCTGAGCCACTCCTTGCCCTGTGCAACCTCTTTTTCCTTTTCCTTGGCTCAGCAGAGCTGGCAGCAGCTCAGTTCCTCCAGAGAAGGGAACCAGAAGTCACCTGCAATTACAAGCTGCGAGTGCAGCTACTCCCCAGCTTCTACCAGATGGAGCGGATGAAGCCAGTTAACAACAAATCTGCTCTTTCCCAGTTCATTTAAACACTTTGTGAACTCCTCTAAACTTTCCCACAGCTCTGCTAGAGGATAAAACCCACTTGGACAAATGCAGGCCTGAGGCAGTAACTTCTGTCAGTTCACAAAGCAAGCTGAAACACACAGCACTGCAAGGTGGCAGAGCAAACCCCGTTCTTGTTCAGCGACCAGCTGCTCACGGGTTCTGCCCTGCTGACTTGCTCCAGACACGTTCAGTGCCACTGCTCTTTCAGACACCTGTATCATCTAAATTCATCTTCATGAAAGCACTCACGTTCTGGTAGGAAACAGAAGCTTGTGAATGAGTTAAGTGTGTTGTCCACAGTTAAGCTCGTTGAATATGAAGAAGATACAACCTCTTCTCCACCTCAAAACCAATCCCATGGCAATCATACTTGATTTTAACTAGATTTAAGTCTAATATTGTATATACTCTTTTCAACACAGCTACAACCATCACTTTTCCAATCACTCTATATTCCTGCAGGTTACCTGAGTTTCATAGCTACAAAAAGCCCCTCTAAACTTTTAGTTGTTTAGTTTCCATACTCTTTTGTGTTTACTTTTTAGTAATTCAAATGCAAGTTCTGTGGGGTTAGTTTTTGTTCTGTTGAGATTTTTAAATAGCCAATGTTCTTGATCCAAGAGTTAGTCACAATGGACTGCTCATTTTTTGGCATGTCTTCTGAGTATTTTTCAGCACATTCTCAATGGCATTATGCAATCATTTCATTAGTCTCTACTGTTTCACTTGGCAGTAAGATGCATTATAAAATGATGTCAACTCTTGGAAAAACTGGGAAGTCAGAGGAGGTGACAGTTTCAGGGGCACACAAACTGTAAAATAACACCCACTTGGAATTCACAAATCATTTGGGTACCTGTTACCTCTGTTTTTCACCAGTAAGCCACATCATTAAACCACAGTTATCAAACACATACAGAGCTACAGGGCTGCTCCCACCACCATTCCATACTCCCCTAAAAAGGGGCACATTTGGTCCCGTTTTTAGAGAACTTTCTGGACAACCAAAGGGGAACTCGCATCCAGTTCAGCACACAAGACAAAGCAATGACATACAGCCTGCCTTTCCGTGCCCTTCACTACTGCAGTATGATGTGATATGCATGACATGAGTCACCACAAGGTAACAAAGCACAATTTGTCATCACCTTGCCACCTGACAACCCTAGTGACTGGCTCCAGAAATAAAGATCTAATTAGATCTTCCAGATGCCTGAATACAGGTAAGTCTTTCACAGAGCATACACATCATGTTCTTGCATTAAGTCACTCAGTGGCTTCTGGAAAGTCAAATGTTTCCAGAACAAACAAAAATAGCATGGTGCTGACAGGAAAAGGTGTTTCTTGAGCAGGGAGTTTCCTTTGCCCCTGTTTCCCTTGACACTGTATGCAGGGTGGGATCCTCTCTTCAGGGACTGGAGAAAAGTGGCAAAGCTTTTTAAAATTTGCTACTTGCAGTTCTGATTTCCCAGTCGGCCTCTATTACCTTTACAAATCTCCTGCCTCTAGTCTCACTTAGAAAAGGCATTTATCTTCATTATTGCTCAACTTCCCCTCTCTGAGAAACAGAGTGATGTCCACAGCTGTAAAGTGCTTTAAAGAAAGTCACAAAGATGGTATTTTTTTAAATAACTGTGATAACTAACTAGTCAATATATACAATATGACGACCAAACTAAATTCTACCAATCAGCAGTAATAGTGGAAGATGGTTGTATGTAATGTTCCTTTTCCCCACTTCTCCACCGAGACAGTCACTTGCCTGTTACCCTGTGATAGACAGCACATATTCTCACCCCTTACCACAGTCACTACTGGCACAGGAGCACAGCATGCCAGCCTAATGTCCTACTTCGGATGCTGCTGTTTCACATCTTCAGATGCCAGACCCGTGCACATCAGGGAGGAACTGAAGACCCGGTCTGACTCTACAGAAATCTGCATTTTAAACAAGCAACCCGGAGTTCTGAGGTGCCCAGAATTAAAAAATAAAATGTGGAAAACTTAAAATAACTGCACTTGGGCAAAATTAGGCTCACCTGACACATTCAAGCAATTGCTGACAAGCATGAGAGATGGGAATTGACATGTTGGGCCTCTTATCTACAGACATCGTAGAGTCTCCATCTCATACAGACCCCAAAACAATCCAATACTACTGCTGTTGTTGCAAAACAGGCTGCTCTGAGCATTTGGATCTTTTCCCAACTCCAAAGCAGCTGGCACTGCAGTCTGGCGATCACATTGCTTCTGTCAGCATCAGGGCTTGTCATTAGCTGTTCACACACCAGAGGGGACAGGGTAATCTTCACAGGAGGTTAAGGAAAAAAGAAAGGGCAATGTGGGTGGGGGACAGCCTCTCACCCCCAGTTTAGCCCTTTCAACACAGCCTGCCAGAATGTGGCAAAAAGAGGATGAGGAAAAATCCTACTGTCAGGGGAACAGCCACAAACTGACAGCCCCCAAAAATGTATTGTGCTTTCTGACACAGCAGAGCACACAATTTTATAAGGAACAATTAGAACAAGGCATAATACCCAGAGGAGCAAAACATCACTGATAAAGGCTATTTCACCTATATATGTCAATATTTTCTAACAAGTACCTACAGAAGTCTCTGTAAGCTCCTGTCCAAATGAAGTATACCATAAACAAGAATTCACATTTTTAAATAATGTTACTGAAATACCATACATCAAGTGGATAAATAATTATTCAGAGAATCTACAAGTAAAATTTGTGGAGTAAAGGCAAAGAAACTAAAACCAATGCCTTGTTTTTGTAGCTAGAAGAAACTATTGTTCTTTTTTCAATGGCTGCATTCCACCTTTTACATGTGTTAGACCTGAAGAAGAAACAATCCTTTAAAAGCCTTTAAAAATAAAATTGAGCTAATATTTGTACTTTTCCTCTAAGCTAAGCTCTGCTTTGCAAGCACTAGTGTAAGTATTTGCATAAATCAAAATCATTGGGAGCACAGAGAAGAAATCAATACGTATCTACAAAGACCACAAAGGTTAAAGTAATAAAAATGTAGGTTGTTAGGCTCTGTGTCAAATGCACCTTGAGATACTGTCAACATGAATATACAATTAAAAAAAGAAGGTATACTGTATGAAAAGCCAAGAGAAGATGTGTAAGTTATTTACGGCACTATAACAGTGTCTTAGTTTAGGGCAAAACCAAAACAATTTTGAATACCTTTCTCAAGAAAAGATCACGCCTCTTTTAAATTTAGAACAAAATTTTAATTTGAAGGAAAAAATGTAGAAGGAGAGATAACAGTTCTTAACCACTAAATATAGTTATATATGCATATATGTCTATGTGAACCACCAGAACAGAACAGATAACAGCTATATAACCAAAAAAAACCTGAACCATAAGTCTGTGGAAATACGGGGTGGGGGGTTTGCACCTCTCGTGCAGGCAGCTAGTAGCAGACCGCGTGGTCCTTTGTCTTCCAGCCGGCCGGCGCTGGGCTGGCCCCGGGGCGGGAAGGTGGTGGGCAGAGGAGTCCGGGATCTCTCTCGCTGTTGCCTTGGTGTCTCAGGGCGAAAAAAAACGGCAGTAAGTCCAAAGCAGTGAAGATTAGATTGTATATCCCAGTGGAGCCCCGGGCCCAAACGGGCTAGGAGCAGGAAAAAAAAACAAGAAAACTCGCAGCAGAAAGAGCAGCCTCCGTCCACGGGTTCCGTCTTTTTCCCCCTCCGCCGAAGAAGTGAAGTGAAGGAGCAAAAACCACTCCCCAAACAAAAAAACAAAGGAACTGTTCTTAGAGCCATCAAGGTGGAATTTCGGATCATTATCTAGGTGGAGGCAGTGTCACCCCCCCCCAAAGTTCGTGTTAACAGGAAAGGAAGGAAAAAATCCTAACAAAATCCAAACTGTAACAAACAGTATTCATTTTTTTTCTTGCTTCCATGATTTTCTTTTGGGTTGGTTCTTTTGGGGTTTTTAATACAGAAGCAGTACTGGATAAATAGTCTTACAGTGTCTATTGCACCATACAAGCCACTGCCAAATCTGCTGTAGCCATGCATTCAGCACACATATGCTGACCAGTATTTTCTTCTTCAAACTTTATCATTCTGCCTTCAGGGCATTTCAATTCAAACACTGTTTGAAAACCGCTACTCAAGGGAGCATCTTCCCCTGTGTTTTATATAATACATGCTCAAAGGAGATCAAACTAAGCTCCTGAGCAAGAAGAGCCAAGTACTTTTACATCTTTGAGAACCTCAGCAAGAACCATGACTTGGTGCTCACAGGGGAGTTTCAGGGATCACTGTTGCATTAAGCTGTGCTTTGCTTGTTTAGAGGCACTCACTGAGTAAGTCTACAGGGAATGTCCAAACTGAGGGAGACTCAAGTCAGATAGTCCCCGTGTGCTAAATTCATGCTACTGCCCTGAACTGGTTATCATGGTATGCAGGTCTCTGTGAGGGGCTTCCCTGGAAGGTCAGAGCCAGCTGGGATGCTGCCAGAGCCTTCTCCTTGCAGGAAGAGGAGGCAACTGTCAGAAATGGGAGCAAAGGCATGATCTGGGGTAAGGCAGAAATAAGAGAAAGAAAAGACCCCAAAATACTTCTCAGAGACCTTGTTCCTCAGGGCTTTCTTTTCTAGGATTCTTCTAAATGGAGCCAGCAGACACTCCTCTGCACCCACAGCTTTGATAAGCTCTCACAGTCTGGTAGCCTCAATAAAGCAGAGAAACAAAGAGTGAGCTTGCCTTTATTATGGCACTATGTGGTACACCATAAATAGCTGCTCAGAAAGAATAACCAGACAAACACTTCAAACTATATTTGTCAGATGAACTGGGCAGAACACATTTGGTGACCACATCAGCCTTGCTATTGTATCTATTAATTTGCTTTTTAATCCAGCAAGCAATAGCACTGATAGCATGTCTCTTAGTCATTAATGAAGTCTAATTATTCTTTTTACTCTTCATCCCCCCAGAGGACCAACAAAAAAGAGTCAGGCATTAGAGAGAGGAAGGCTTGCTAACCCTACCAAATCCAGGGAGCGCAGCCCAGACAGCAGGACACGTGGTGCTGCAGCAGATCCGGGTTTGATCTCCGGGCCAGGGTAGCAGCATGCTGGGGGTTTTGGTGCGTGTGCACATCTCAGGCCTGGCACAGAGAGGAGGAGACACTGTGAGAATACTCTGTGGCTCCTCCACAGTCACCATACCGCAGTGCCCAGGGCTGTGGGGACAGGAGCCACAGAAGGACCTGAATCCATTTGTAATTTAAGCCCTGCACAGGACTTACCATATAATAACAGCAACAGCACAGCTCGTATAGACTTCCATAAATACAGCTACCTGAATGTAGTTTCTTGGCTGTTTAAAATTACCTGAAAATGTGCAAAAAAAGACTTTTCAATAATCAGGTCTGTGTAGCTGGGAGTTTATGGGAAAAATCTATGAACAAGACAGTTTCAAACATACAGAAAGCTTCTCAAAATTGAATCAGCTCTTTACACTGCAGGAAGCATCACAGTAGCTCTGCACTTCAGCATGAAATTAATCCAATACACATTGGTTTTAAATAATCTAAGTTTCTGAAAAACACTTATTTCTTTTTGAAAGAAGTTCAAGAAAGCTAAAATTAAGCACCATTACTTTCTAGCAGGAACATTTGTGTATCTACTATACCATCACTTCTGGGTTGCCCTGGGGCAAGGTATTTTTCCTAAAATCTGATCCCATAACCTCAGTTTTTAAGAGTAGATATATCCTTGGAAATGTGAAGTATTATTATAAATAAAATAACATTTCACCTATCGTCCAAGGATCCTAGAAAATTTCTCCTTTCCAAAGGAAAAACGTAAGCCACGTAATCTATTACCCTGTATTTCTGAGGTCTCATCTGATGGATCTAAGCATTACCTCCTTCCTTTTTGTTGGCTTGCATTTTTCACTCATTCATATCTTAGTATGAGAACAGCATCACAGACTGATTGCTGCCAGAATGTGGCATTATTTCTTATGACTACCTCCTGTTGCACAAGTCACTTGGAAAGTCACAAGAGTGAACCTCTCTCTCTAATTGCTTTTCAGTAATACTGTCTGGGTGCTTTAGCTCCCTAAGCATCAAAGGGTTCAAAAGTGATCAGACAAGATCATGGAAGAAGTCTCTGTCAAAATATATCAAACACAATGGGGAAGATAGTGTTTAGCCTAGAGAAGCACAACGCTGCAAGAAGACAGAAACTTGGCCTCATCTTAACTTTTTTAACCTGTAAGAGTTGTTGCTCTTCCCCATTGTCACAGTTCTCTGGGCAGTGCATGGGTTTGCCTTCACGCTGGTTAAGCTGCCACATAAGAGGACTGTGCTATCAGAAAAGCAGAAATGTTCTAGCACCATTTTTAAATTTTGTGACAGACATGCTGTGTCTAAGATTCTCTAAAATAGAGTCAAGAGCATTATTAAATAGGAGGGCATGAGGAGGCTTCTTTTTCCTTTACACCTCAGTGTCTATGTTAAAGCAAACCCGAAAAGCAAATAGCAATAGAAAATGCCTTCTCAAAACTATGTGGCTAGGAAAAAAGTTGTTTCATTGCCATGCATTACTCTCTTTCATGCTAATTTTAGGGGAGACAAACCAGTTAACACAAAGTTGAAATCAAACCAACTGGAGTTTCTCTACCTAAGAGAGCAGGGAGCACCCAGAGGGCAAAGAGTGGTGTCAGCCACTCGGTGCTCCTGGGCTGCAGCTCCCCTGCCCAACCTCAGCAACACTACTGCAGCTCTCCCACGGGCTCTGCTGCACCTTTTTCCACTTTGAAGCATCGACTCTGTCACTGTGCCATAGCTGGGGCTTGGCTTGCTTCGAGTTGCAAGTAGGGTAAAAAAATTAACAACTCCTCTTACAAAGCTGAGAGTTCTCCAAGGCCAAATTTAACTTCAGCGATGGTTAACAAAGTAACATCTACCCATAGTGTTGCCTTGGATGAAAAGTGACATTTGTTTGCTGAGTTTACTCCCTCAGCTGAGTTTTTCCAGCCACAGTAACTATTTACTTAGCACCAAGTTTCCTTATGAAACAATAACTTTATGCCTCGTATCCATCTTGTGGAAGGAGCCATCAGGCCATACTGTAAGCACCAATGCTTGGAACAGCTTTACTACCCCTGCACAGCTTTTCCCAAGGTTCAACCAAAGAATAGCATCTCTGTAAACCATCCCAAAGGCATAAATTTCAGTCACTCAAATCTTTTTAAAGGCTCATCAGTGGTAATGAGCATCTTCATTACATTTTCAGCAGTTAAGCAACTGAAGCCGTGGCTTGCAGTTAACTAATTATATGTTCACCTAGAAAGTAACATTTGAGTTTCTCTTAATAATGCATCACTATTCATTGTCCAGTAGCCTGATAACAATAACCTGAATATTACACTTTTTAAAAAAGTGTAAAAGAAGAACTGTCTGTATTTTAAAAAAAATGAAAAAAATCCAGTAACTTCTCTCTTCTAATGGGACTCCAAGGAATTAATATGTATCCCTGCAAATTCCTACAACAAGTACAAAATTTTATTGCTTCAGGAAGAGGAAAAAAAGGAAAATAACTCATGAAGTTAAACAGCCATCATTTCTGCTTGGCATTTCCAAAACAATAAATAAATGAGGTAATTGCTCATGCCTTCAGGCCACTGAGCTCTGACTTGATACCACTTATTACAACAAAACTACATCGTAAAAAACTTCTCAGCAACTTTGAATTATTCAAATACAAAATGTGAACTAACAAATTCCCTTTGTTAAAGAAAAAGTGCAAATAAATTATCCCTTCCAACCAGGCACTGCAAACAAGGGATTTTTTTTTTTTTTTTCATTTTTCATGCTAACAGCATTAGTTGAAGGATGGGATGGGCCAATCCTTGAGCAAACCTCGGAGCTGTCCTGGCTGCCTCCGAGCGCTCCACAGCATTCAGTGGCATTTAGCCACAGTGAAAGCTCTGACAGAGTGCAGTGTACTTGGGTCCTGCAAATGCCATGGCAAAGTTGTTCTCATTTGGGGGAGTCTGGACCCTCAAATGAAAATATTTGGACCATAGTTCCTCGTATACAAATGCAGAGCAGTGGGTGGGCTATACTCCATAAGGCATCAAATCCGCAGACCCAGGGAGTCCTTCAGTACATGCATAATTTTAAAACACTCTACAACAACATTTAAACTATGGGCATGCTTAGTTTATTGAAGGCAAGCGTATCTGTGCCTATGCCTCTACGCAGATGAAATATTTTCTCTTGGACTTGCTTTGAGTAAAATTCCTAAGCTTTTGCATTGAAGTTATTTTTTCCTGTGCTGTTCAAAAATAGCAAAAGCAACTATAAAATAAAGTCCATAAACCACTTCTTCCTCCTTCTCCTCAATCACCTTGAAAATCCAAAAAAGACCTGAACACAGTCTGTTCCAACATGCACAAGTGGTGGTTGGGTTTTTTTCATATATACTTGATTTGGTATAATTTTTATGTGATATAATTCTGTTCACTTCTGGTCTCTGCCAACATTATCTTCCTTTTCTATTTTGCTTCCACTGAACAAAGCATTTAAATGAAGAGCACACTAATTTTTTTTATGCCTTAAAATACACACATCTGTTACAAATACATATATTGAAGGTGCATGTTAGGTATTTCACACACTCCAACATGCCAGAAATCTAGGGAATATGCAGCAAACCAAACTGAACCAAGCTGATCCTAACATGGGAAGTTACAGTAAACAAAAATGTTCAAGTTCTTGAGTTTATTCTTGGCAGTTTCACCAGTATGAACTTTTTACACCCACTAAACAAGTTAGAGATTGCCAAATAGCAACACACACTGGAAGTCTCAACAGTCTTTCAGGGTGAGACAACATCCTGAGGTCATCTAACTGCTCCATTTTTGAGGAATGTGAAGGAAACATATGAACAAGCAACAGGAGTAACTCCTGCATAGCACACATATGCTACTTGTCTTAAAAATACTAAAAAATCAGAGGGGGAAAAAAAAACCCAACCCAAAACAGGGATAACTAGCAATATAAACTATTCAACCCAATCCATTAATGATTTATCATTTATCAGCATAATTCATACGCAGTTCTGCAACCTCCCACTTGTTGAATCTCCATGTACATAATCATTACTGCAACTGTAATTTTAGAATAAGAAAAGTATTAGCTCTGGAGGTCAGAAAAACAAGCAGCCTGCAGAAAAACTCCTCTGTGCATAAAGGACAAGTGGACTACTGGATCTACACGTCATGTTATAGCCAAGAGTTGTGTTGGTTTATAAGGTGTGAGGATGTAATCCAGCCTAACTCAACTGCTGGCTCTCTTGTGAAGCACCAGATGCTGGCAGCAAACACCACACATTCTTAAGGTATCGCCAGTATTTCCACAAGTACACTGAGATGTTTGAGACTTGGAGCAGCTGTGTCCCAATATCCTCAAGGTGCCTTTCCCCTCACTCTTACCCTGTCACTCACTATAGTCATCACAAGACACAGAAGGCATTCATAGCTCACCTACAGGTGGTTCCCCAACAAACATCCTCCAGATTCAAACCACAGACAACTGTCCTCAGTGGTTAATTTAAAACAATGCAGAGCTCTCAGGGCAGCCCCATTTTTATAATCTGAAGTGGGGGCATTTTCAGTCATGATGTTCGATGGGAAACCTTTCAAAGAGGAGAGGTCTTGAGGCATCAACAGTTTTAAAGACCCCATTTACACTGTCCCCAGATGGATCCCAAAACTGTTGTTACTCTAAGACCTATTTTCAGTGCTAATACTACTTTGTTTATGTAAGTCAGGTTCCCACAAGACTAGAACACCCAGCATCCCCTTTACAACCTCAGCAAAGGGACAGATCAAAGTCAATAGCTCAGGTTCTTCTTCCCCCAGCCAAGTATCCAGGGAAGTCCAGGTAGTGGTGTTATTAGCATTATGTTTAGTTGAACTGGTAAATATAAGGTCTCACTTCTACATAAGTCTGACAGCAGGTACGTACAGAATCCCAGGCTGCACAGCGAAATATCCAGTATGGGTGTTCAGGTTCATACAGTGCTTCTCTCTGCTTTTCCAAAATGTTTGGGTTTTTGTTTGGTTTGTTCCCCCTTTCTCCCCACATTTCTCTTTATTCTTACTAGATAACAGCAGTGTAGGGGCTGTGGCAGACAGACAGGTGTTGATTCAGTCTTATCTTGTAGAGTAGGTTAGCCAGGAGTCACTGCTTTTGGTAGGAAAACACACTTCAAAATGTGCTTTCATCACCTTCATTCCAGCTGTCCTGAAAGACATTTTTCCATCACAAAAGCAGCTCCTTATCTTGAGTTGGACTGCAGGCAAGAGATGACTTCTCTGAGCTTCAGATATCCTGGAGATAGAGCAGGGACCGCGGGGGTGTGCATGTGAGGCAGCATCACTCAAACCCTGTACAGCGTTACCAGACCAAAGATTACTGCACTGGTTTAGTTTCTCTACACAATCAGATATTAAGTTAGAGACATGCATATAATAAACCACAGGTCATCTGAGGATCTTGCTTCCTCTCTTTCTCCTGCTGAAGTTGCAGGTGCCTTTGCCACATGGGTACAGTGTTAGGGACTATGGCAGCCTTGTGCCTTGCAGGAAGGAGGTACGATGTTGCTGTAAACGAGCTCAAGGAAAGGCAAGTGTCCCCAGGCAGTCTTGAGACCCCTGGGTGCTGACTGGGTGGGCACAGGCAGAACCCTGCAGGACTCCCCAGGGGCAGCACAGGCAGCCCTTGGCTCTATCCTAGATAGGTATCAGAGCAGCCGACACAGCTTTTGGAGCTGGCAGAAAAGCTTGTTTGCTCTGGAGTTGAATTTTTAAATTTCTTTATTTTGTTATGAAACAAATAAAACCTTACCAGTGGCAAACCTCATGCAAAACAGAGAAAACCTCTTGGCCTGCCTTAAGACTCACTGTCTCCACAGCAGAAAGAGTTTTAACATCAAGATTACTTCCATTGCTAATTTAAATCAAGATTTACTGCAACATAATAGTTTGAAAAAAGTAGATTTAAATCACTATGCTATTTTATCAAGTCTGCTTCATTCCTTAATTACTTTCCTAAGGAAAAGCCCATTCTATCTGTGAGAGCACAGCCCAGTTCGGTAATGGAATTGCAGCTCTGTAGATTCAATCTAGCTCTGTCTCTTTTCTAGCTTGTAAAGAAACAACAACAAAAAGAAACACACAAAAACACAAAGGGGAAAAAAACTTTCAAAAATTTAAACAACAGCAAGTAATATTTCCTGCAGTACTGTGGGCCATCTCTGCACATGCCTCCCTGCAGAAGAGGAAAAAGAAAGGCTATATACAGTCTATCTCCTGCATCTCCCAGTTTCTACTTTTGGGGGTCTTTTAATCCTCATCTCCTCCACATGATTCTTCTCAATATTTGGTATTTTATCATGTCCCTCCAGGCTAATTCTAAGCTAAACCATTTTAAGCAGTGCTCTCATTTCACTCTCCAGCAGCTGGTATCCGCAGCTTTCCATCTTCTTTGTTGCCTTTGTGTCTGTTCGTACTGTAGTCCTGCTCCTGCAGTCTGACTTGTTCAGGCAGAGCCCTGCAGACCCAGGCCCACAGGGCTCCATCACAGCCGATGGCCAGAAGAATCTGCTCACACATACCCCTCAGCAATGCTGCACTCTCTTCCTTGCTATTACTCTCCAAGGGGTGTAGATTTATGGCTTTCCACAGTCTACACTTTGCCAAACGTAATCTCTACTTGCTTCTTTCTCCAGACTCCCCTACAGCATTTTAATTATTTATTGCTCTCTTATCTAAACTCCTTCCAGTTAGTCTGTGCCACTTCTGACACTGAAAAAGCACAGAACTAAAACAGCATTTTAAATGCAGGTACTACAGCTTTATAAAGCAGACCTGTAGCTTACAAGCAGACTCTCATTTAACTTTGACCTAAGTCTCCTTCACCATTATTGCTTGTGAAGTGTCTTGCCCCACTGAAGTGTTTGCTTTGGCTTTCTTCTACTGCATACAGAACCACACAATACACTTGATTACATACAGGGCTGAATTCCACTGTTTCTTATTCAGATTTCTTGTGTCTCAAGCAGTCATATTTTGCTATTTTCTCCATCCTCAAATGCATTTGTAATTCCTGTCAATATGCTGTGGTCTGCAAGCTGTGTTGTTTCTGATGCACCAGCCTGGAAGCCAGGTCTCCATGCTTGCTTGAGACTGTGGAAACCCTCAGCCAGGTTGAGGACCTGGAGCAAGCACACAACAGCTCCCTCACATTCTAGACGTCTGTATTTCCTTCCAACACAGACCAAGCGTCGTATGTGGAGGCTGAGAGTCATTCGTCACTTAAAACATTTCTCTTGTTACCCCACCAGCAAGTCACCCCCACTTCAGACTGACTGACTTTTGCAGAAGTCCTGTACAACAATAACCCCTTCTGATGACATTTGCATATATAACCCAAGGGACAGCAGTTTTCCAACAACTGGGATTCCTCTGCCCTCGCCATGTGGCACTTGTATGACTCCAGAGAGCTGTGAGCAAGTGCAAGCAGCTGAATTCTTCACAACACTATTACCTAGAAATCATTAAGTCCCCCACAGTCATTTTGCTACACTTTTCCAGACTTCCTCATTTACCAGTGTTGAGAATCTCAGCCCACATCAGCAGCACCCGTCACTCTGTAGCTCTGCCAGCACAAGCATGTACCATGGAAGAAGATGCGATGCCTGGGTTTCATTGCTGCTCCGTGCACAGCCCAGATCTTCAAGGAGGCAGCCCACATCTGCGTCCTACAAGGCACAGGACATAGAGGTCCCCACAGCCTGTGCTCAGTATCTTTTGCTGAACGCTACCTTATGTCTGCCACCATCACTATTCCCCACTTCTTCTAGCATGGCCAGGAAGCCCAACCAGACTATTGCATGCTCGAAATAATTACAGCTCCAGCAAGCAGAGCAGCTGAGGATCTGTCCCTCCAAATGGTAATGGTTTGGCAAGGAAAACCCAGTCCAGCAGCATATGCACCTGAGACTGGTTGAAGCAGAGTGCTGTCAGCAGCCATGCCTCTTGTGTCATACCCAAAAATGCTTAGCAATCCATGTGTCACACAATATAACCTGCATTACCTTTTCTCCCGCTCTTCTACAATCACTCCTTACTGCAGTAGCTGAGTATTTTCTTGGGAAAAATCAATGCTAGGAAAGCCCCTGAGGCATTAATGGAAGCCTCTGGCACTTCTATTTTGGGGAATAATTACTTACTATGTAGGATGCAAACCACTTATGTTTTAATAATAGCAGTTTCTCATATCTCAGCTACATTTCATATGTTCATTCTTTTTGTCTCTCATCTCCACAACATACTTTTTTAATAATCTTAATGGTAATTCTGTGATTTTAATTTCAGTTGGAATATAGCCAAATCACTAAATCTACTCTGGAGACCTACTGATTTATGGTCATCTTTTAATAAGTTGCTATTGGTTTTATTGAAGCACCTCTGGGTGCTATTGGAGTGGAACTATTTGCAATTGCAAATGAACATGAGGCACATTTCCTAAGAAAAAAAAAGTCAGAGAGCTGCGGAAAATACACACAAGAGATCTATGCAACCATGTAGGCGAAGATGTAATTCAATGAAATGCCAAATTGCTACGTACTGTTTAAACTAGACTACAACAGCCCCTAGGAAAAAATGATCTTTGATTGCTTCCACAGACAAACCTGAATAATGCATCTCTGACACAGGTTTGTCTCGAAGATGTATAATAGAAATATAATACATAAATATTTTAACCCCTTAAGGTACTTTTAAACAAAAAAGGGGTTTAGTACAGCCTGTGAAATTAAATCAGCAGTGACAAGAAAAGAGGCAAAACAAAGGGCTTGTACACTAATGAAGAAATGTCTGGTACTGAGTTTGTGTAAAATATACCACAAGCGCTGGCCACACTACATTTACAACCGCCTTGCGACAACTCAGAGCAGGCTATTAGGCCTCAGTTAAAATTGGATCCTTCCCATCCTAGCATTTTCTGTCAACCCACAAGGAGAAAATAATAAAGAAAAGAGGAAATAAACACAGAAAAATTAGCAAATAAAAGTCACACCATGAATTGATTTGGTCTGTTGTGACCTCCAGGGTTTTTGGGTTTGTCTCCTTTTTCTCGTGATTAATTCTTCTGCAGACATTATTGCATATTATAGTACAATGGGGATTTCACAATCAAAGACAAACTGTTGTTATAACCAAGTAAACATTGAGTGGGATCGTACAACACATTCCACTGTATTTTGAAACTGCAAAATCAGGACAACCAAAATGGCAAGACAATAAGGAGGTCAGACAAATAAGTAGAAAGCAAAAGCTGTGAGCTATACTATAAACTAACCACCTCAATTTAATTTTGATCCTCCTCTGAAAAGGCTCTGCTTCTCACCTCCCCCTCCACGCAAAAAGCACTCCAAAATCAGAAGACAAAACTGCCGGTCAGCTGCAGATGCTTTTGACTCTTCTGTTACAGTGCAGAGAAGGTATTGAACAAAATTCAACTTCACCCTGACTCAGTAAGATTATTTAGGATGGCAAGAGGATATTTCGAAACTTAAGGCAGGATCCCAGACAAACAGGCTGTTTCTCAGGAACACTGCACTTAAGAGCTGCTGGATAATTTCCACCTGCCAGCCTGAGAAGGCAGGCACTGCCTCCGATGTGATGAGCTGTGCCAGAATCTGTCTCAGGAGGATCAGGGCAGAGCTCAGAGCCCAATCACATTCTGACCTGCTGCTTCCTCGTGTGAATAAAAGCAGTTGGCAAATAATTATTACTCCTACCAAAACTGGAATATCAAAAGGCAAAGAATGGAGGAGAGAGAAATGTACCAGGAATTAAGCTTCAGGCTGCTCAGCATTTACTGTAGCATTTGAATGACCTCTCCTGTTCTGCAGAGATTCAAAGGCAGTACCACAGCTACAACCACATCCACAATCCAATCATTCTTAGCTCGTGGAACATGTTAATGTCTGGCTGAGGCCTTCAAAAACATCTTGAATGCTAAATTAAGTAGCACAGAAATCAAGTCTAAATATGACCTATCACATTGCTTAGAGCATAAACCAGATGCCTGAAGGGGGTGCAGAAAGCAAGCACTTCTAAAGAAGTAAAAATGCTGAGTCAGATTGATCTTTTATTCCTGTGAAGCAAATCCTGATTGCATCTTGGCATGTGCCCCACTCAGCCCCCTGGCAAGAGGAGCAGATTTATTCAGATGACAAGTAGGAGGGAGCAGCAGGAATGGCACATCCACTCCTCTCCCAGATGCATGTCTCTCTGAAGCAGAAAAGGGTGTTTTTTGGATGCTGATAGAAAAGCACCAAGCAGAACAGCTGTTTATAAATAGTGGTTTTCAAACTTCTTTTAACATCTAGGCTCCTAATTTTTTTCTAGTGGCAGGGTGAAGTGCTCTAAAGTGTATTTTAGTCCGACAAGGAAACTTGCTTTTCTTTTCAACAGATTCCTTAAAAGTCCATGAAGACAGTGTCTATGACTCGCATGCCACCCTGGCTGAAATCAGGTCTTCAGCCTAAGCAACTCATTCACCTAGGGCAGCAAAAAGAAAAAGCAGGGAGAAGGAAGAGGCGGCAGCAAGGAGGTAGCCCATCCCTGACTCCACATTTGTTCTTTCCTTCTGGGAAAGCTGAAGGTAGCTCCTGGCCTGCCACTCTCTCCCCAAACCTCTGATCACTGCAAGCCCCCCAGTCCCCTTCATCCATCACTGCCATCACAACTTGCAGCAGACTCCTCTGGAGGTGGTGAAGCCAGGAAGATGTACTTCTAAAATAGTTCATTTTAAATGGATGGTTCTTTGCCTGTTTCTTTACTGAAATACATTTACAACATTTTTAAATAGTCAAGCCCAACAAGCACTCACACCCCACAGCAGTTTCAGGCCATCCACTCCCAATTTCCACCAGCCCCTGCTCTAGCACTTCTTGCCACAGCAGCAAGACAACCATTGCTTAGGGCAAAATCAAATAACACAGCTCAGTGATGAAAAGAGAAGTTTGAAAGGTCTATTCCCACCTCCACCTAATGAATATGTGCTCTACTCACTCTGTTTAGAAACCTATTCTGTATAGTTCTCATGAGTTTTATAGCCCTGGAAGTTCTGCAACACAGCCTCAACCCATTTGGGCTTGTCCAAATTCACAGCACCTCACTATGCACAACAAATTCTGACAGTAATAGCCCATTTCCTTATTTAAAGGAATAATTTCAGTGGATACAGCACATTACATAAAGGACTTTCAATTTTATTATAGCTCTCATAGAAAGCTTTGAATAATTGCTGCCTTCTAATCTCTCTAATCTTTAATTTTTGTTTCATTGAAGACTGTTTTGTGGTTACAGCAGAGGAGGAAGGATGAATAGGAACAGAGAGTAACTCAAAATCAAACTGGAAAAGAGATACACCAGCAAATCCTCTTTCCTATGAGCACTGAAGAAGTATTTAAACAGCAACAGAGCTTCCCTTACAGAAAGGATGAACAAGAAAATACAGTGAAAGAATATACTAAGATTGTTAAGAAACCCTTTATGGAAAGGAATCTCCCTCTAACCTCATTGTTTTGACCTAAAGGCAGAAACAGCCATGAGAAACCTTCTCTGGATGCAGATCAGACCAAACACTGTACCCTTCTTGCAGACAGAGACACTCAAGACTATATTCTCACTTAGTGCTGGCCATAGTCTATCCTGCTCAGTGTGACTGTAGGTCACTGAGCAGCCCCACAGAAGAGCTGTGTATACACAGGACTCCTTGTCCATCTGTCTTACCATCAGCAGTGTTTCTTACAAGACAGACAGGTGGTCACCATCACACCCCCCACACAGCACCTTCTCTGAACTGCATTTCTACTGCAGATGTCTAATTACAAGACATGCCTTAAAATTAGCATCTATTTCATGTCAAAAACTAAGTATCCCTTTTTTTTTTTTTGAATGATCTTAAGATAGTTTTGTTGTCCATAAAGTACTTTTTAACTCCAGTTAGAAGATCACATAATCCAAGCCCAGACTCTGATGTGCTCATTGTTACTAGTTATAATGCACAGGATTTATCTGACACGACCATCTAAAGGCTGTACAGCATCACATAACCCCATATACCCAATTTTATTCTAAAAGAGAGTTTTGCAGTAAAACATAAAGTGTATTTAATTCTTCAGCTCAGTGCTGGTTACATGAATCCATGCAACAACAGCACAGCCAGAAGAAGCATCTTCTTCCCCATAAACTCACTCCAAAAGTTATGGTGCTTTTTTCCTGCTCTCAAGTAGTGCAGGTTCTGACTGCAACTACAAGCCATACTTCGGGGACTGAATCCTTCTCTCTACTAACTGAGTTCCAAGCACTGAGGTTCAGCCAGGAGCTGGACTTGATAATCCTGAGGGGTTCCTTCCAACTCAGCATATTCTATGATTCTATGAGCTGACTTAGGGCATTCACTTTTTGAAGACTATACGCTTTTAACCAAGAAAAACAATGTAATCTGGATATAAAAGATGTTCCAGAGATGTAAAGCCAGAGCAAGATGTGAAGATTTCCTCTCCCTCTCCCAGATTAACAGGATACCACGTGATGGCACAATGTTTATAAGCAAATTCACATGGCCCAAAACCCTGAGAAAGACTTGGATACATAGGACTCCACAGCCTGAGTATAATGGTGACTACAAGACAGTAAACAACCTGTACATCTTGATTTATGATAAGAAGGAGTCAAACATTTCATACTTCATACTAATTTTTATACTTCAAGCTCCAAGCAGCAAATATCCTTTTTTTTTAGTGCAAAACAAAAAGTTATGTTTATTCGGCAGCGTTCCTGTGCGATTCGTTATCAGAACATTATCTTAACTTTGAGCCAACTGTGATTTTTAGAACACAGGTATAGAGGCAATGCTCCAGCAAGGTGCTCTGTAAAACAGACATCACATCCTCTATTGCTCCTAAGAGAGAAGCCCAAATAAACCATTACACCCAGTGGGAATCCTGGTCTGACAAGCAGGGATAAGTACAAAACTCATGCAGTCCCTCAGGTTATAAACAGTGTGCAACTGCTGCTTGCAAAGCTTCAGACACACAGAACACTGACCATTATCCCTGTGCTTTATTTTCCCCATGTCGTCTGCAAAACAAGATAAAACAGTACCAGGCAAAAAGAGGTGTGATATCTTCAAGGACAGGTTAAATCAAACTGTGCCACTAAAACACCATTTTCACACATGTATTTTTAGTATAATCCCAAGGATATAATTTATCTTGCTCCCACACAGTGTCTTCTTATCAAGTCCTGCAGTCTGTGTTATAATTCAGGGCAAACAGCCTCGACTGCTGCATTCTGTTGTTGCAAAGAAAAGCCAGTACTATTTACTGGCTCTTAAGCACCACAATCAAAGTGAGCTGCATTGCTTACGTGAAAAATGTTACCAGAAATATTCACTTTTATTCCAATTCGGAAAGAAATCACATCAAAGAACTATAAATTCAGAGTGGGAGGACCAAATCCAAACACAGCTCATTAAGTGATGTGAGGATTAAAAAAATTAATCACAGAATGATTTAGGCTGAAAGAGACCTTAAAGATCATCTAATTCCAACCGGCTAGCCACAGACAGGAAGACCTCCCACTGGACCACATTGCCTGAAGCCCCATCCAACCCAGCCTTAAACACTTCCAGGGATGGGGCATCCACAATTTCTCTGGACAATTCATTCCAGTGCCTTACCACCCTTGTAGTCTCAGGGTTTAGACATAAAAATAAGGCTGTAGCCCTCCAACTGGCAAATCTGAAAGTGCAACCTGTGTGAAATCCCTATGGAAATATTTGCCCAAGTCCACAGCCAGTCCGAAGTTGCTCCAAGTAGAGTGCAGGGCACTGTGTATTTGTACTTCTTTGAGTCAGTAGTCTGGGTGACAGTGGGGGAGTCTCAAAAAACAGTCCTTTTTGGGTTTGTTTTGGGTTTGTTTTTGGTTTTTTGGTTTTTTTAAACAGAATTTTACTGGATTGGATGGCAGCTCCATTCCTTCTCCAGATGGGCTGATTTCTACAAAACACACTTAGTGTTTGGATTGAAACAATAATTAGATTTCACTTCGCTGTTCTGGTTTCTAGAACTGTTTATAAAACTGGAACTTTGTGCTAAACTGTGTAAATCCTTTTACATTGCAAATATTTGAGAATTACACTGCAAGTGTGCATTATGGCAGATCCAAGAAACAAATCACTGTAGCAGAGGGCAGGAGTATCATCTTCCTTCCCGCTTCTTTTAACTGTACATGAGGAATTTGGATATTTCCATAGTTCTCTCACTGTGGGGAAGTTCCTATCATTGACAAAATAAATACAAATTGTAATACCTTAAAATAATGTAGTGTAATGAACAATCTGAAGGTTAAAATCTTGGAGAAGGAACAGGATATAAGTTGTGGGTTCAGTGTTACAAGTGACATCTCCAGTGCCATAATTCCCTAGGAAAAAAAAAATCTAAAGCTCATCATCATATTACCTGAGTAAGTTCTATTGCTCTGGAGTGAACTGATGAGATCCCAGCACTTTCATTGCTGATCAGAGATAAAGCAGCATTCCCCCTTAAAATATTAAATATAAAAGCAATTAATAATTCTATGCATGGGAATAAAAATGGCTGGTACATCTGGAGATCAAAGAAGAAAGCAATAGCAACGGAACTTCAAAGTGTTTCCTAACTTTCCTAAGTTTTTTCAAGGACATTTCCTTTCTCTTCTAATCCCCAATTAAATGTGTGCCAAATGGTCTGGCAGAAACTCCATCACCAAACATGGAAAAACCATTTGATGCAGGTCCCTGTATGCACAAGTGAGCACACACACATATTTCTGAGAAATGTCTTGGTTTTATCTTCTCCCAGAACCAGCAGAGCCAGTCCCACATGAGACAAATCTGCAGATAGAGTGCAGCAATAGGATTACTTGCAACATTCTGCCCTGTCTAAAGCCCTCTCCTGGACTTGGTTTATGCCAGTCTCAGAGTGCTGGGGCAGTGTCAGTATGCCATGTACCTTCACAAAAAAGGCAGCTCCTGGGGCCAAAAAGCTGTAGCTGAAAAAGCAGGGCTGTCATTCAGCAAAGTAAACTTGACTGCCTTGGTCTCCACTTGCTTCCTTTCAAATGGTGCAGTGGGTTGACCCTGGCTGGATTCCATGGACTCATTAAAATCCCTTTCTGCAACTAGGCAGAAGGGAGAGGGGTCATCCACTTACCACCTTTGTGGGCAAAAACAGACTCAAAGTGAGATAAGACCTAAAATTTATTACTAACAGGACAAAAGCTAAGCTAAATAGTGAGAAAAAAAGTCTTAAAACACACACCACACACACACACTTTCCCCCCACCCCTCCTTCTGTCCATGCGGTGTTGCAGTTGGTTGCAGTTGCTGCCGCTTGCAATGTGAGTTCCCCCACCCCTCGGGGTCACTCCTCCATAGGGTGCAGTAAAGGTTGAGTCCCTGCACCCCAATGAGCCTCCATGGGTTGCAAGGGGACATCCTGCTTCACCACGGTTTACAGGGGACCACAGCTGAGTCCATCCCCTGCTCCGTGGCGTCCCTCCCACGGGAGACAGTCTTTAATAGACTTCTTCAATGTGAATCCACCCCTCAGACAGCAGCTCTTCCACATCTGCTGTCCCAAGGGCCACAGCTCTCACTGGCGTAAAACCTGCTCCAGTGTGGGTCTGCCTCTCCATGGGTCCACAGGTCTCCTGCTCCAGTGTGGGTCTGCCCCTCCACGGGTCCACAGGTCTCCTGCTCCAGCGTGGGTCTGCCTCTCCATGGGTCCACAGGTCTCCTGCTCCAGCGTGGGTCTGCCTCTCCATGGGTCCACAGGTCTCCTGCTCCAGCGTGGGTCTGCCTCTCCATAGGCTGCAGGGGGGTCTCTGCGCCGAAATGGTCCTCCATGGGCTGCAGGGGGTTTAGCTCTGAGTCCTTCTCCTGCTCCATGAGGTGCCTTCTCCCCCAGCTCTGCAGCGACCTTGATGTCTGCCTTATCCCGTGTTCTCACTCTATGGAATTTTTCTGCGCAACAACCTTCCAATTCTTAAATATGTTATCACAGAGGCATTACTGTGATCTCGAATTGGCTCAGCCCCGGCCAGAAGCCGGATGTCCCTCCTGGGCCCAAGTGTCATTGGCTCCCATGGGACAGGGGAAGCTTCTAGCAGCTTCTAACAGAAGCCACCTCTGCAGCACCCCCACTACCAAAAAAAAAAAAAATTCAGCTACAGAAACCCAGGACAAATGGGTAAAGGAATTCTCAGAAACAACACTCTCCTAATAGGATTTTTTGCTAAGACAGACTTATCCAAGGGATGCTGATGGCCCCAGGACCATTGCTGTACTTTGAAAACTCAGGCTTTGAATACTCAGGCTTTGAATCAGGTTGTGGGGGGTGCTGACTGAGCCCAGCACTGCCAGGCACTCAGACAGCTTGCCTGGGCTCTGCACTGGGACACAAAGGCCCCTTCTGCTCATCAGTGTGGCAATAAATTAAAAAGCAAGCGAGCACTTACTTGATGTCTGTGAAAAGTCAATAAACCTTTCACTGCTCAACCAGCAGTAGGTAAACTCTTTTTATCTCGACACTACCATTTTTCAGTTCTACAATACAGAAAGCCATTGAGTTTTCCTACTTAACAGGCCTATTAAATCCCTGCCTTCTTCATTCTCAGTTATTTTAACAGATACATGCAATTTTAAAGCATCCAAGCCTACAAATTATGTGTACAGCTCAAGCCACATCTTTTTTTCCACTAATCTGGTTTTAAAAAAAAGCACAAAATGTCAATGCTAACATTTTCATTTCACATGCGAGATATGGGTCATCCAAGATGTGTTACCAACTGCTTTCCTTTTCTCTGGTCTCCACCTACAAACAACAGTAGTCTGCAGAAACTTGTTGGGGTTTTTGTTCATTTTGGGGTGTTTGGTTGGGTTTAAGGACTTGAGCAAATATTTTAGTCAACTGTCTTCTCTACTTCCTATAAAAGCAGAACAAGAAGAACATAGAAAATACCTTCTATCTTAATCTGGGACTTTGCATTTTTAAAGTTTAATTTAAATGCAACTACAGTGCACTTGTCTTTTTTTTATTATTATTATTTTTTATTTTGGGGCCTTACTTTTAAAGCAGTTGTCCTAACACAGGAAATCCTAGCATACCTGATTTTAACAAGACGTACAATAATACAAACTCATTAACACCCATAGCATCACAGTCATAAAGCATGCATGAATGGAAACCAGTATATGTTGTATAGGCTATAAAATCGAAAGAATTTAATTAACTTATTACTACATCTCAACCTGGTAGTGAAGTGGCACAGGATATTATTGGACTAGTACCCCAGCATTACTTTAATTAGGTTTTATTTTAAAGGAGCTAATTTGCAAGGGGAAAAAGCATGCGGAACCCGGCAAACACAAATGTATTGCCAAATGTTTGATGGCTTTCTTACATGAACACTTAGACATTAAAATACAGCAGATGGCAATTCATTCTGAGTAATAGCAAGGCCTTTCCTTGATCAGCGTTTAAGGTCCGAATGCTGTAGTCTTCTCTACTGTGTGATACTGCTCTAAGTCTGATCTTGTCATAATTGAAAGAAAAATAACTTTATTTCGTCTGGCTCTCCCTGTCATTTTAATACTAACAGTTATTTTCTGCCACCTCTTGATATACTCTTTGCCTCCTCAAAGACTGATATCAAGCTGGTACAAAAACAGAACTATGACTGTTGATTGTCACACATACACACACAAATAAAGAAAAAAGCTTGGGGAAAAACTAAAAGCTTCATGCATGGACACCACACTCACCCAATTTATCCGAAGAGGGAGGCCCTTAAAAGCTTTCATTATTCAGACCTTACTTCACAAATACTTTTAAAAACTTAAAATTAATGTGCAGGCTAGAAAGTAGAGCAGTATAACTGGAAGGGTAAAACCCACCTTCAGTTATAGTTAAAACACCATTTTCCTACTTTATCAAAACAAGGATTGGGTGTATGTGAGGAAGAGTCAGAGCCTCTCTTTCTCCTCCAGCTGCTGGGCTCTGACTGGACTGATAACCAAGTCACTCTGGTACTGCAGTGGGAATTGTTCAAAATCCTGCCCCAGTCTCACTGCCAAGGCAATATACCCCAAAGAGAAAGAGGAGCAAAGTGGTCAGTGCCCCGGCCATCGTCAGCGCTCCCCTGGGTGCCTGGGAACCCTGCGGTAAGTCTAAGCTTTAGCCATCTGACAGCATTGACTACCCAGTCTACCATACGCTAGAACAGCCTTCCAAACTGGGTGGAGTTTGAACTTTCAACCTAGAGATAAAAAACCCCACTTCTGAGCCACCTTTTCCCTAGGGTTTTCCTCTTGTAAATAATCAGGCATGCATATATCAAGTGGATACTGAAATCATTTAACAGTGTGTTAAACCAAAAGATCAAGCAGTTATGGCTATTGTTATGCCTTGCCCAAACAAGGAATTAACCTGTTGCACTATAGTTTATCCACATTTACTTCTAAATAGCTTCCACTCTCATTTTCATGCTAAGATGATGTTCTGAGAGAAGTTATCTAAATAGCTAAATTCAAACATATCTGAATCCAGATTTCAGTGGGAGAGCAAAACCAGAAAAAAACCAACATGTTAAACAAAAATGTATCGAGTCCAGCATTCACTCAAAGCATGTGATAAAGGAATGCAACAAGCTACTTTCGGGAATATAGCCTTTTCAAATTTCTATAAAGATGCTTTTTGTAACAATCAGTCAAGGATCAAACTAGGCATTGCTGGAATTTCTGATCCTGTCGTTAACTGTTGCTTCCCAGTGTTTTCAGAGATCATTGGCTCTCACAGCCAGGATACGTGCAGGGTACAAGACCTATGTGTCAGAGCTGAGAGGAGTGTGTGACACTTATTTTGCCCTCAAAATACAACTCAGCTAATTTTAAAACATTTTTTCCTCCCCTAAATGAAAAAACAAAAAACACCAAAACTATTAAACTTCATAATAAAATGAAAACCATCTAAATTCCTTCTCCCACATTAGTAGCAATAAATACTACCCTCAGGAGTAAAGGGGCAAAACTGGAACTTGGTGGTTAAATGCTTTCAGGGAGAAGTCACTGCAATGACCTGGGTGTTGCAGTACATCACCCCGGGGCCTATGAGAAGGAACTGCTCTTCCCTGACAACAAAGGGATGTTCTCCTGCAAGGTCACGTTTATGGAGATGAGTCACATTAGTTTTATTTCAAGGTAAAATAAGTAATGAGAATATTCAGAACTAACTCAGTTGCTGCCTTCAATAGTATATTAATGGTCTGACTTTAACTGCAATTTCACAGGGAAGTTCCTATCATTGCATTTCTTACCTTTTTAGAGGAACCTCCCCCAGGGTTTTGAAGAAAATCAACTTTTCCCAGCTGTTATATGCCAGAAGTCAAAAGTGATTATAAATTCACAAGATGAAAAGGACTGTCTTTGCAGAATATCCCTCCAGGCATCCCCATTGCACTAGAAGTGTCCTAGGGATAGCTGGAAGGATCTTCTCATGGAGCAATCTGCAGCTGTTACCTCCCTTGCACATTCCCACAACACTGAGCTATTTTAGCTGGGACCTGTAATAAAATCTTCTCATAAATGTCTTTGGCCCAGCAAGAAGAAATTGAACTCAAGATGTTAAAGTCCAGGAAAAAAAACCCAAACAATCTATACAACTGAAGCACAATAAGCAGCAAATTTTCAGACAAACTTTTCTCCTGGTTGAGCCAGCTCTGCCTGCCTTGTACACTCAATAAACTAACCATATGAAAACAATTTAAAACCATTTATCTATAACAACAGGACCAACTGCACCTTGCACCAGCAGGAGGTTACGATACAAGTCAGTACTGGCAGCACTGAGTTCAGCTGAAGTACCCCGCAATTGCTTTAAACACCTGCTTTGCTCCCTTGGACAAGCTCCTAAGAGTAAAGACAAATCTCTGCTATATATAAATACCAGGTTTAAAGTGATGTTGAGGCCTTTGGGCTATAATTAAAATGTCAAACCAAAATAGTTACCAAGGAACACTGCAGGAACATTTTAACTTCCCATTTTTAGGTCTTCGGGTTGGTTTGGGGGTTTTTTGGCTGCTTTTCTTATTAAAGGACAGGCAGTACCATGTGCCTTCAAAGAAAAAGTAGTCATGGCTGTAGAACAGAAAAGTAAACAACAGCTTGAAACAGTCTTAATATTTTTTAATATAAAACTTGATTAAAATATCCCCATGAAGATAAAAGCCTGGTTTTTGTTAGGAGAGTTATCATCTGTACAAGTTTCCTGCCAAGAAGCATTCTTATGATACTGCATATCAACAATTTGATCTACTTTCTCTTCCTGCTGTCAAAAATTAAATCATTTTATTATTTCACAAAGATGAGTATCATCACTATGACAACAAATCTACAACCTGGAGAATACCAAAAAATAATGTTTCAAGAAAAAGCAACAAAAGGAAACTGAGAATGAAGAACCATTTTGGAAATGTTCCTCTCTCTGAAAATATTCCTTTTGCAGGAAATTCACTTCGGGAAATCTGCAGGTCCACTTAACAAGGAATGCTCTTTTCTCCCAAGTAACAAGTGATAGTACAAGCTGTGTCAGAGGTGGTTTAGATTAGATATTAGGAAACATTTCTTCACCGAAAGGGCTGTCAAGCGCTGGAACAGGCAGCCCAAAGAAGTACCAGAGTTTCTATTCCGACAGGTATTTAAAAGTTGTGTAGATGTGGCACTTAGGGACGTGGTTTAGTGGTGGGCTTGGAAGTGCTGGGGTAATGGTTGGCCTCAGTGATCTTTTTCAACCTAAACGAATCTATGATACTGTAACTTGACTTTAAAGCAGTCAGGTCTTGAAGCAAAAGGTCACCCCTGAGTTATTTTGGTTTCTCAGTTAAAGCATTTTCGTGTGTGCTGCAGTGAAACAAAGCCTGTACTTTGCACATGGGTATTTTCAAACTCAGAGCAAAAGTGCCTTGAAAACATTTGACAGATTTGGAAAGAAATCAAGGTGCATTTCCTTTTCCTTCAGAATGGGCTTTGACATCATTTATGCAAATGTAGAAGAAAAATTTGGCCCAATCTTATGTGCTTTAAACACCAATTAACTTCACGTTCAACCCTCTTTTCCTTTTCATAACTCAGACCCTTATCACATCTTTTTCATACTTTTTTTTAAATGGCAGGCAGAAGTATTTCCAAAGGCTATCTAGATGTAATAAAGCATCTTTATCATCTTGAGCAATTCCACTTATTAAATCCTAAACCAACGTCAAATTAATATTTATGGAAGAAGTGGATTTCCATGAGTATTTCACAGCCAACACTATAAATGTCATTCCCACTCTCTATTTCTAACTCTTCAGTCTCAACTACTTTGTAAATGATAATCAGCTCACTACTGTTACTATTCAGTGACTACTGTGCTGTGTGTACCACAATCAAGGAAATGAAATGGTCTTTTAAATTATCACAAAGTTTTATGCTAACAGAGAGTCTTATTTTTAATTCATGTAACCACTGAAATAACTTATAAAATGCCTAGCCAATAGAAAGTTGTCGTTTCTCAATAAGATTAGAACCAGACAATACTTTTCAGCGTTTGTTTTAGACAGTTCATTTTGTCAAAACTGGTACCACAGAGTGACCAAAACAACCGACAAAAATTTGGCTCAGGTTCAGCAAAACAGTACACAAAGGAAAAAGTCTCAACAGTTTATTCCAGGAGTTCCAGAATAAACTATAAACATTTCCATAATACTCAATTTTCAAGCTCTTGTAATAAGCACTTGCCCACTCCCTAATTAATGTTAGATTTGCAAACCACTGTTCCCTTTTACCCACAGACCCTGGTTCCTCTCTGGTTGTGGAGGACCTACATGATCCTGTTTGGAATGCCCTCGCCCCACATGAGAAATCGCGGAAATGCCAATTTCAATTCCTGCTCTGAACCACATAAAGGGTGGTGGCTGCTCAGTGGCTTGTCATTTGAGTGCTGGGAGCTGGCTCCACAGCCCCTCCAGCCTGAAAGAAATCCCTGCACGGTGCCCTTGGTTCAAGCTGGCACAAAGAGGAACTTCAGCTCCTGGCCCTGACTGGAGAACTTCACTTACCCTTGCAAGGGGAAACCAACACATTTTCAAAAATGTCAACACAATTAGCTTCACATACATCAGAATAAGCCACCTTGACACATCAGAAACTCTGCATTTGACCCAAAATGAAAAATTCAGCTTCCCTTTATTTCAATAATCTTTAAATATTAATCAGACTAGCCCAACCTCACTCCTTCTTTTTTCTTCCCCCATCCTCCCAGTCTGATGAACAACTGGAAGCATGAGTCGTTCGCATAAAGTAGATGCTTTCTGATCCAAAGTAAAGAGAAAAGGCCAACAAGAGGAAGATCAGTAGTTAAAAAAGGAGCAGTAGAAACAAAAGAAGTCTACTGCCTTTCATAGTCAATGTTCTTCAGCTAAAGAGAAAAAAGGAACCTCTTCTTCATTTGCATTACAATAATACTTGGATGATCAATCTAAGATAAGCTTTCCATTGTCCTCAGTAAATGATACCATCCCAACTAACAAACAAGGGCTAGGATCGGGAGAGGAAACAAAAGCACGCAGATATTAAGCAACTTATCCAAGGTCACCTGAACTTATTGGAAGAGCCCATGATAAATGATAAATGCATTGTGCTTCCCATGGACCAGTTCATAGTGAGCCTAAAAGCCTCCTCTGGGAAGCTGTTCCTGAAGAAATGTGCCAGATGCAAAAACTACATCCAAGAAATTTAGAGAAAAATAAGTCACCTGTCCCCTTCCAGGAGCACTGCTACAATGCAACTTCCAGCAAGGGGGAGCAGCGCAGAGAACTGCTGGGCTGCCTTACAAACCTCAGAAGGTAATTACAGCCAGGGACAGCCTCTGTGCCTACAGCAGCTCCCACAGCAGCTCAAACCTATCGAAACACTCCAGTCCTGAAAGATGGTTAAATCTTGCTTAAACTCAAACCCAAATAACAAAAAGGTGATCTGTTTAATTTTCAGAGCACCTGTAATAAACCAGGCAGACACTCCTGGAGATAATTACATGGTCTGGGATAAGAGTATGTATTGAAAAGCTAACAAACATCCAAACATAATATTGTATTCATCAAGGCACCTCCTTTTCTTGATTAGAGTTGTGCTTCTTAGGTAACTTCATTTATATAAAAACTCAGGGTCCCTTGGACAGCAACTCAATTTTGATTTTTGAAACAACTTTAGAAAATCAGCTCAAAACATGTATTATTTCATTCATTTTGTGTTGCGCAATCAAATCAATTAATGAAGTAGCAAATATAGAGTTTAAATTACATGAAAGAAACCAAGGTGCAGTTGCTTGGGCCAAGAAAGCACAGATCAAAGTGTTTGTCTTTCTTCACTATAGATCAGCAAAATACACTGGAGTGTGACCTAAAGGCAGTTTTCCCTCTTAATGAAAATGAGCATTCAGAAAGCACAGCAAGCCATGATAAGTGTAAGAAAAACATTAGTACAAAACTGAATTTGCTTACAGGTATTGAAAGAGACAATACAAAAATTCCAGGTTCTCTTTCAGTGAGAAACAAAGCTATTTATCTAGCTTTGATTTTGTGAAATGTCTTTTTGGCAATTTCTCAAAGTTACGTTGATTCTACAAGTAAGCAATGCTGCCTACTTACATCTCTGACTGAAGTAGCAATAACTTGATATTTAATAGGAAGGAACTAATTTTCTCCTCAGCCAGTAAATTGTTCTACAGCCATGAACTTCTTTTATAAATATACACTGATTTTGCTATTAATCATTAAATACAGCTTCTAACACAATCAAACATTAATCATTAATGACATTAATTGCCAGTTTGTCACAGCCTTAGCAGTCACTTAAGTGAGCAAAAGCCTCATTTATTGTAGATTCTAGGCATTGATTCTCTAGATGATGAATACACAGTTTTCCTATTACACTAGTGAGGCATTATCAAGGTCTTCACTGACAACTGTCTTCTCTGAAGATATAAACCAAACACATCTTGCATTTTTCCCTCTGAAAAGAAAATTGTTCAGGGAGTGTGATATGCATTCAATCACGCTCTTCCTTACAAATCAATTTGCCTCTGGATTTCCATCTTGCGAGACTTGTAGAACTTAAAGGGACATGATGCAAAAATTTGCAAGTCCAACTTACTAATTTTGTAGTGCTTTCCTTCTCTGCCTATATACCAAAGCACCAAGAGCCCTCACTCCTGTAGCTGTCTCCCATGTTACTTCCATCTCTCCAGACTATCCTTCTGGCCACATATCTTCCTTCACACCCCTTTTTCTCTTCGGACAGCAGCAGCAATCTTCCAAGATTTTACATTTTTACCTTAGTACTCATCTTCCTCCAAAGCTCCTCTATCACATTGACTCCATATTGCAAGCAGTTTCCTCCTTCCAGCACCCAGCTGAGTCCCTCCTTATTTCAGATGGCAAGATGTCTATGGTAAGACACTGAGCTCTACGTGCCCCTCTCATCAGGCTTCTCAGTACATGAATGAAACATACTTGATCAGCTTGCCCCTATTCCCCTGCTTTTCCAACACCCTCTTACCCCTTCCTTTCTTTCTCTTACCTCTTCTTCTGAGAAACAAAACCAATGAAAAATAGAAATGAAACATAAGGATGCTTAAAATCTGTGAGGACAGTTTCCTTGTGCCCAAGCAGCATGCCTGGGTGGGTGACAGCACAGCAAAACATGCTGCCTGGCCTCATTGCTTTCCCACACCGAAAACACAACACACGGCACAGGAGGGTCAGGAATTCCAGGCTTCTGCACCACAGTGTGTATCTTTTGCAATTTGGGTATTTGGTATTTGAGTGTAAAACCAAGGGGAAGCAGTGCAAAAACAAGGAATCAAGATCAGTCCACCCAGATATGCACATGATTCAAAATGTGTGACTGCACACCTACCACTTACCTGCATGCAACATCTGCAAACCCTAACAGCAATGAACAGTAACAAATGGCACAGATACACACTTTTGGTTCACTTGATTGGGTGCACACATTAAGAAAGTTTGAGGAATGTTATTTCTTATTTAAAAAAAAAAAAAAAAAAGAAGAGAACAGCCTGCAGCTCTACTGCATAAACAGTAACTTCGGAGGAAAAAAATTATTGCAAATACTTCCATCTTCATTTTAAAAAATAATATCAGAACAGCCAACTGTTGAGCCACCTAATTAACGCACAATTATTTAAGATCCAAGTCGGTACAACTGAACTTCTTTCCAATTTACCAATAGAGGATATTTGAAAAAAAAAAAAAAAAAAACAAGTCTAGCTTAAGCCACACTGGAAACCAAGGGTCTTCACTTAATTCACAGAGGATTCTTACTTAAACCAGAAAACCAGTCAGAACAGCCAGTGACTTGAATCCTAACAGGGCAGAGGGGATGTAAAGGCAGTGGGCAACAGTGATTTTGGGCTACAGCAGTCACTCCCCTGAAGGGGCAGCAGCCCTGGGGGGCTTGGCAGAAGGCAGCAAGGACTGGCTGGGGGGCATGGCAGACCCGGGGCAGCAGCTCCTGCCACCTGACTCTCCCTGTGCCCACCCAGCCAGCCCAGGTGAGGGCTCTTCAGGAGGGATCACTTGGGCAAATGACAAAGCACTCACCTGTGTGTGCTTTGTTTTGGCATTGCAGCCACCACCTGTACTGTAGAGATCTCTGGGTACCCTTACCAACAGCATCGTAAGGAATAAGGTAAAATTGGGAAATAAGAAAAATAGCCTTCTTGTTAAGGGTTATTTTTTTCCCTCTTTATGTAACAAATTACCAAATGAGGTCTAAAGTATTCTTTCCCTACACAACTACCCATCAGGGTTCAATTTAAAAAGCATCCACATTCAGAATAGAAAAGGACACGTCGAGGTTAAAACAGGGGATTAAACCCAGTTCTTATGGGGTTTAACACTAGGAAAACATTAAAAGGCTTGTCTTGAGTAACAATATCCTTAAGACTAATATTTAACTGCTTTCTTGAACTAGGGCCATGAGGGAACATTAGCCCTGAGGATTGGGCAGGTAGAATGGGGAGCTAGGATAAAACCAATTGTGAATTACTACTATCATCAGTGGCTGCAGGAGACTATTTACATGTTTTGCTTCATTTTGTTTTCATTTATGTGTCGTTTATGATCACCAAGAGGAGATGTGTTCATGCAAATGAGTGACTTGACTCAGTGAAGAGTTTCAATCCTGCCTATTAAGAGAAATTACAC
Source organism: Grallaria varia (assembly GCA_013396735.1). Classification (NCBI taxonomy): domain Eukaryota; kingdom Metazoa; phylum Chordata; class Aves; order Passeriformes; family Formicariidae; genus Grallaria; species Grallaria varia. Next base: position 124,211 of record VWZG01003543.1, read on the forward strand.
CATGCAGCAAGCAACAGTGAGCTTACAAAGGAATAGAAAGAATAGATGTCAGTGAGTTACAAAATCTGGCACAGAATAAATACACGCTAAGTACACATCCAACACAGTTACACAGGTACAGGTGCTGTGAAATCTTGACACTTGGAGATATAAGCAAGGAAACTAATGAAACAAAATACATACGCTTAATTTCTTTTGTGCTGTAAACAGTCTCCCTTACTTGGCCAATCTGCATGCAAAATTAACACATTAATTCATACAAAACCCCCATTCTTTATATTACTGAAATACACATCTCTGTTTACTTACAAGGACTCATGCTAATGCAGCCATGCCATTTCCACTGGCCTTCACAACATGAGAACTACGATTTATGTTTCTGTACTGGATGTGCATGACATCGTCATCAGAAAGCATTCACAACCAGATGAGCTACGTTACTTTGGCCACCACTCTCCTTACACTAAAGCCCTTTACGTTTTTGGGGCAGCAAAACAAAACAAAAACCCCAAAAACAAACCAACTGTAAATCCAACTGGTCTCTATTTAACTGCTTTATATCAACAGGCAAACATCCATTTTCACACCATCACAGGCACAAGGCTGAACTGAGACACTCTACCTGCTCCAAGACCTCAGGACCTTTAAAAAAAACCAAAACAAAACAAAAACCCCACAGCTTTATTAGAAGAAAACCTATAGTAAAATGTAATTATTACCATTTTATTTTACGTTCCAGGAAAACAATGCTATGATTGCTTGACTGAACTGAAAAGTTAGTACACGAACACATGGAGCAAGACAGTAATACAACTTCTCCAAAAATGCAGTCCAGAGGAACATCAGGCCATGCTGCCATCCTGCATCACACTCAGGGACTCCCAGGCTGCCCAAGAGGTGCCCTGGGCACCTATTCCCACACCATGGGCTACCACAGAAGCCTTGCTTGCTGCCACGTGTCCAAAAAGCCCCAGCAGCTCCAACAAACAATGTCCAAAGGAGACAAAAGGGGGAGTTCACCCTGGTGCCACCTGTTAGACTTCATTGCCTCGAGGACTGTAGTTGGTACGGAGGAGGTGCCAACCATCTGCCACAGCCACGAGTGAGCATGCAGAACATCACTAGCTCAGAGCAAAGAGCAGAGGAAGAGCAGGCATCTTCCTGATAAAGCAAAGACTTAATTGTTGATGAGACTGGTTAGTTTTCAGGTTACTTAATAGTCTCCACTATGTGACCTTGTGTAAATTAAACGTTGTCTTTCACCAGCTCAATTTCAAATCAGCCAGGTCTGCAATTTACGAGAATGACACAGGAGGGGAAAAAGCCCAGCTCTTCTTCCTTGTCTTCATGGATCAGAAAAACATTATGATCCTTTCTCTGATTAATTTTTACAGGTAGTAACACTAAGGACTCTTCAAAACAAAAGCCTTTTAAGTTCTAAGTGACACCATTTTCTCAATGTCTCAGTAACTACATCTGTAAAATTACAGATATGCCCTCAGTCTGCAGGTGTGGAAGGCAAAGTAATTATTGCCTGAGCAACGCTAAGGTATTACACTAAAGAGAACCAAGGGAAACCTCGTGAGTTAGTTAACAATCCTCTCCTAAAAGCATCGCTTCAACAGCATGCAGGAAATAAAGCCTGAACTACAGACGCATCAGTGACAAAAACAAAGAGCTGATCATTAGGTAAAGAGCCCCTCCTGTGCACTGGTAAATAGGAGTCTCAGAGAAAACATTCCATGTGGCCAGTGCGACCGAGAAGGAGAGCATTAACATGTACGCACATGGTAAGCCATGGTATCACTGCTTGGGCAGTTTCAAACCTGCCCTTTTCTCCCTTCCGAGGGCTAATTTCACCACCACACTGATGACCTATTAATGTAGGAAAAGCTGTATGCCTGTGGGCGATAAACACATCCATACTCAACTCTTTAGGAGAGTTTTAAAGAAAAAACCCACACATGGCAAAATGCCTCGTGTCCACGTGCCCCCGAGGCTGAGACCTGCCTCCCTGAGCAAACAGGAGTGCCAACTGTGCTGATTCCACAGCCACAGACCACCCTGAGGACCCTGCCCCGCATCCCCCCAGCCAGGCCAGGGACTGCTCACAGGCTGCATGAAGCAGCAGCCCTTCTTTCCTGGCTCTCACAAAGCAAACAGAAATTAAAAGGAAATACTAAGGGGGAGAAATAGCCAGCAAGTTCTTCCAACTCACACAGGTGGCAGAAGAGCCAGAGAGGGTGTACTGTGCAGAGAACTGTAAAGGAAGATGCCAACCAGTTCTGGCAGAAGCTTCCAGTAATGTAAGAGAGCACTGCCAGGACAGCCCTGGGTAAACACAAAAATGCCTCGATACTATATGACATTATACAGTATCTTCCAGCTCCACTAAATACCTCAAGCACTGCTTTTCTTAAATTAGTGTACAAGGAATGATGGAATATAATCAACAGCCCAAACCCATTCTGCAAGATTTAACAGTATACAGTACAGAACAGAGTAATTTTTCAGTGGATTAACCCTCACCTCTAAAGAGGGGTCAGACAAAGCTTAGAGAATAAAATTAATCTGAGCATCTAGCAATCCTGACCAGGCAAAAGCAAGCCTTAAGCAGCAATATTAACCTTACTTTAGGCTTTCCCTAAACACTGCTTTTAATTTCTCTTTTAAAAAGCTTCAAAGAAAGTTTTAAATTATTTTAAATACATATATAAATGCAAAGAAAAGAATCCACATTTATCTGTTCCTTCCTGTGATTCAAAATTGTTTAATTATAGATTCCCATAGCTTCTATTAATTAGTGGTTAAGATACATATCTGAGTCTGATTCACTGTTGCCATATAAAACCCCCATATAATCACGTTCATGAAACATCCAAGGAAGAGTGATCCACACCTTAAGGTAAAGTACTTTGGAAGACTGAATTAATTCAAAATCCAGCCCAAATTAATTTGAGTGAGATTTTGCTGATAAGACTTAAATGGACTTTGGATGCAGTGTTTAAGAGCTGTGCTCTTGGAAACCAGCAGTGAACATTAATTAACAAACGTGTTTTGATTTAGAGTAATCTCATTTTCAGTGTACTGTTCAGCTGCGTTGCACTGTTCCCCCACGAGTACTTACAACCAATTTTACACTTGAACTTGCCAAGAATCAGTGCTTTCTCACTTAGGGGATTTCAAACCAAAGTCTTTTAGCAAGTTAAATATTTTAAATGCTGTGGGGAGGAGGGGCAGAAGCCATCAGGAAGCATGCAGTATTCAAACAGTCCCTCAATTTCAAGAAGCAAACAACACAACCACAAAAGGATTCTCAGTTTCCCATTCCTCTCCCTCACCACCAGGAACGGTCTGGGTCAGTGCCTGCTGACTGCCTCCACAGTAATTTACTGAGCAGTGAACGTTTGAATATTGTCCTTTGTACGTGCAGGATGAAGGACTGCAAGGACTGCAGAGGTGACAGTGCCACGCTATTTCTTTCTTATCTGTAGCTTTTAATGAAACAACAAATGTTTACAAGCCCTATTTTCTTTACCCAAGATGAAAAAAGTAAACAAAACAAAACCCAAAAGGCAAAAAGCTTTCTTTGCTCTTCACAGTTCAAGCTAAATGGGAGAAACAAGCAGCAGCCGATAAGGTATCCAGTGATGACTTTGTTCCTTAGGAATATGCACACATGGCAGCTGCAGGCAGTGCTTCTCTGGAAGAGACTTGATCTTAAGAGTTCCTTCAGGAGCTATTTTAAGTGAACAGCTTGACTATGAATGTACAGGTTTGCATGGTTGTGGATCTTCATTTGGCATATCCAGCTGCCGTGGTGCTTCCACCATCACCCAGACAAATACAGCAATTGCCAGAGCCAGTGTGAAGCCTGGGGCACAGAGTCAGGTAGGCAGAAGCACAGAAGAAGCCATGATCTCATATCTAAGCTTGCAAAGCCCCAGTGGCTCCAAGGTACTGCCCCAAATTCCAGACATTTGGTCAATACACCTTTGCTATGTTTGCTGCCTTCAAGGAAGGAAAAAAATTAGAATTGTAAGGGAACTGATTTAACAAGCATAAAGCTGGAAATGCTTTCTGTGGATCTTTGACTGGGTTTAAACATAGTCTTACCTCAGGTCATCCTGAACAGAGGCACAATAAATATTTAGGATAGATATTGTACTCAGGTTTGGATGCAGCCCTAAACCACTATACTTTGATACACACAGTCCCTCTGCCAGACTGCAAACAAATAACATACGAATACTTCAGTCTCTGCAGCCAAGAAGAATCCAAAAATCAAAACACAGCATGTGTGCTGCTCTGCCTGGAGGTTCTCACCAGGTCCTGAAAGCTGGCAGAGCTGGCAGGGGGCAGAGGAACACATTTGCACGGAGCTCTGGTGGTCCATCCACAACTCCACATTACTGTGAGAAGCAAAGATTTCTCCCTCTCTTCAGCAGAATAAAGGGTCTCTTTCTACCCTGAAAAAGGAGAACACCAAAAGGAAAAAAAATTCTCTGAAGTCTGAATAAATAACATTTTAGATCCCTGGTGTACGCCCAGCCTTACTAAACACAACCAAATCCTCCTGGAGACATGGGGACACTTCTTATGAGAAAGAAAATGCTGAGTCAGGTAGGGAGAGTTGAACTCCACTGTTCACAGAGAAAAGCAGCTGCGCTTCCTGAGTAAATTCTCCCAGACCAATGTGCATCCTACCAACCTTATAATATCCAAAGTAAGACAGGATGCTAGTGCAGCACTGATAGGAGACAATGCTCTATCAGCTTTAAATTCCTGCCTTTTTTGAGAAAGCTCTCATTGCTATTATACAGGTTTTCTTCCAGTGTTCTCATCAAAGAACGATTAGGCAGGTAGGAATCCTAAATTTTCAGTTTGTTTACATTTTACAACAGTTTATTCATAGCCAGAACTACTCCCCTGAGGAGCATTTAATTAATTTTCTTTGCTGTATATGTCTCTTTCACACAGCTTACAGGCAGAAAAAGATATTTTCAAATGAGAAAGTGATTGCAAGAAAATCCACAAAAATCAGAAAGACTTAGATGCTTTGCCTCCTCTTTTTTTTTTTTGTTCAGTTTTTTGTCTAGTATTAGGAAAGAAACCCTGACAATACCTTGCTATATATCAATTTGCTTCTATTCCAGTACTTTTAAGGGATAAACAAAGTTGTAAGACAGGTCCAGGTGAAGAATAATAAAAATATTCTTTTAAAGAATACTCTTTTAAAGGCTTTTTTTTCATCACTCAGAAAAGACTTGACTAAATAGCTTTCTTGCCTGTACGTACAATACAAATAACAGAAAAACAAGCTTTATGTCACATTAGTGCTTAACCCACTACAACAAAGTTTTATTTAAGTTCTGCTGTGATTGTGAAGCATTGCAGAACAAATAAAAGTATGTAATAGACCAACTGATAACCTGTACCACAGCAATTAGCTATTTTCTCCCCCTTATACACAAAACCGAGTTCTCTTCATTTAAATTTCTGGGATAGTTTTCCTCACTTCACCATCCGTCTCTTTCCTCCTCCTTTGGAAAATTGACTCAAGGTACATACGGGAGTTAACAGTTTCCTGACATTGAAAATTTTTCCTTATACGTGGCAAAATAGCCTATTGCAGCCACCACATCCATCTCCTTATCAGTTAACCAGTCACTACTCAGGAAACAGTCTGGACATGGAGCAGGGTAGTGGAGGTGGGAACACAACTAGGTTTCAGAAGAAAGGGCAGCAGAAGAGTGGAATTGTAATTTTTTCCACTCTTACAAGGAAAGAAAAGGTAAGGGGAGAAGGGACAAATCCAGCCAAGGCAACGCTGTGATACCCTACAACCCTTTCTGTCTCCACAGCTCATAGGGCTGGGAAGAGCTATATCCTACCAAAAGGAAGGCTCTTGGTGCTCTCAGCTGCCTTGCAGGGCACAGCTCAGGGGCAGGATGAACAGCTGAAGTGCTGTCTCAGCTGCTGCTTTGGCATTCCCAGCTGCACAGCCTCAGTTCCACCAAGACAGCTCAATATTGACATATCTGACTGTGCAAAATCCTGTTATATCTCAGCAGAGAACATGGTGGCACATATTTCTCCAGAGCTCCAGAAGTGAGGACAGTAAACAAGATTAAACTTTTGATGTGTAAGTGCTTGTAGTCAAATTAAACTCACCTAGTTGCTCAAATTCAGACCCTGGTGACACTCCAGGATCACCCAGGGATCAAGTCCCAGACCAGAAGAGTTGAACTCTTGGTTATCCTTTCCCTACTGACTGGTATTTTGGCTTTCATGGTGTTCCTTCTTTTCAAGACACTACCACACAACAGCCACATCCCGCAAAGCACTAAAGTTCTGCCCTTAACTTGGTATGCAAGGCAATACAGCAATACAGCACTCCAGGATAGCTTTGTTTTCTATGTTAGCAGCCTAGTAACTATCTAATTAGTTGCATTAAGCCAAAGAGAGCAAGCAAATCTATTAATAAACACAATTTTAAAACAGAACTTTGCATAACTCCCCTACACCATAAAACCTCAACATAATTGAAGAAGAAATTACACTCAAATGACTAAGTGTGAAAAATGGGCTGTTCGGAAGCACTTCAGAAAAATTACCTCAGATTTTTATTACTAGTGAAAAGTAAGATTTAATTTTTTAAGTGCCAGTGATTATCACAGAGTATTTATACTGAAAAATAAAAATAGCTTCTTGCAAATAATCACACACACAGGATGAAAACACTACCACAAACAATTTGAAGATTTTGCTGTATGTATGATACTACACTGATACCTCTTAATTCTGCCCATCTTTAAAACCCTTTCAACACACAAATACAAGCTGTCCGTGCATCAGCAAAACAGCATGGCCCAACTGGAAGAGCGAAATAGCTGGCATTGCAGCCTTGCATCATTCTGTCCTCTCCCACCCCCTCACATACACATATCAAGGGCATTGCTGGGACCAGCTCTAACCTGGCCCCAGGTTGGGCACTCAGAAGGGAGCAGAGCATCCTCAAGCACCCCTGTCCTCCCCAGAGCCCAGCCGTGTCCCCCCCAAACCCTTCTGCAGCAAGACCCAAGGCTCAGGAACAAGGAACAATTGAGCACAGTACTCCGTTTCTGCTCTGAGCTGAAATTCTAAGACAAATACACCCAGAAGAGGCTGTTAATTGTTTCATTAAAGTGCAAGAAACTAAGTACATCTGTCTACCTGGAAAAATATTGATCAGTTGTCAGGGTGATTTAACCAGACCATTAGGACTTTGGGAAGAAGTAAGCACATTCTCCCTCATTTCTTAATCTGACTGCTTGTATTTGTAGAAAGGCATTGGTGCTAAGATGTATTGTCTCTGTGTTACCTTTGCTATAGATTATGAAAATTCTGTAAGAACTTCACAATATGTCTATTCCACCTAAACAATACATGCTTATGAAAACACACTGCCCTTGGGGTGTGCTGAGCAGGTAGTGATAAGGTACCATACAGAAGTCATGGGTTTTTTTCTCCCTAAAAAGAAGGAGCTCTATCCTTAAAGGGAAGACAGCTCAATTTCAGCGTCCCATTCCCTGCTGTGGACAAAGAACTGAGCTGTGCCTTACACATCATCTGACTCCCAATCCACTGCCACCAGAGCTGCCCAGCTTATCTCGGGGATGCCTTTGAGAGGCTACATTCATTTGATGCAGTAAACCACAGCCTGTTGGTGACACAGCCATGGGTCCCAGCAAAGGTCTGGAAGACCAAGACGACTTTACAAGCTGAACAGCATGCTTGCTTTGCATTTTTCACAACTGAGATTTGTGTCCAGGTTGCTGCCTACAGATTAGGACTCAAATAGCAAAGTTACTCTGCATGTGAGGAAAATCACTACTCTTCTCACCCCTAAAACTTCCACAGAAAACAGAATTTTTCAGAGACAACAGGATCGAATGGAGGCACAAATACTCTCCTAATGCTGCGATGATGGAAGGGGCTTTTTGCAATTAAGTTTAGATGCTTTTCATTTCATTTTCTTTTCACGTGTAAAAGATTTACATTGTTAACTCAAACCCATTACTCATGCAAGTGAGAATCCAAGGGCATTGGTGTGACCTACACAGGCTGTGAGCAAACTGAAAGACAAAAGCGGACACTGACTTTCCTGTGATTGTCATCAAGATTTTTTCAGCAGATTAGACTGTTAGGTAAACTGACTAGACAGCGTTGAGAGAATGTCTTTAACTCGCTTTGAACTGTACGTTCAGAAGTCATGCACAGTGAAGGCCAAGCCAAGAAGCCATTTATTTCTAATTTTACTCATTAGCAAGAGCTTGCCTTTTTTCAGCTGCTTTTACACTTGCCAGCTTTCAACTCTTTGGGCTCAAATTTTCCGTATCAGGTGCCTGCCTTTAAAGAATAAAAAAATTTAAAAAAAAAAAATCAAAGTAATTCAGCAGAAAGGCCAGAAAAAAAAATAAATTGCTTTGACAACGTTTGAAGAGAGGTCAGGAGAAAGTTTCAAAGAGATAATTGCACACAAGCACCTACATACACTCTGAGTGCCTGACTTTGCCACCTTGCTCAAAGTCTATTTGGAAGAGCTTTTTGTGTGTCATGTACTATTAGATGGGGAATCATGTACCAGTTAAGCTCACTTCAAATTTTAGTTTAAATGTGAAAAGCATATGCTGCTACTCTTGCAAGTTGTCTTTTCCCACAGAAGCGGACTGGGGCAGGGCAGTCATTCATAGAAAGCTGGTAAGAATCAGGCCCTGGAGCATTTGTCTTTGCTTTCTGGAATCTGTTTCTATAGAAAAGCATTTATTGCACTTATAGCCAGAGAGTTAAAGAACTCCTTAGTTATTCAAGTTACACAGCTGATACCTACCCTCATCCAGAAAACACAAAGCAGAGAGTACATCACTGATGTCTGCCCTTCCCTGCAGCCTTACAAGATCATCAACACGAAACAATATTCCCACCAAGCCTCAACAGCTATGCAAGGGACAAGGAAGAGTCATCTCTCCTCATCTTTGTGCTGTAGCAAACACAGCAGAAGCTGAGCGTGTCAAGAAACAGAATGAGTAAGCAGTTAAGTGGGTGGTTCAATATGTTCATTTTCCTCCATTATTTCCATTTCAAGTGTCAGCTTCCCAAAATGCATTTAATTTGTACTATAAATTTTGATTCCAAAACTCTTACCATGCTGTTCAATGAGACACTCTGTACATACACATGTAAAAGGAAATATTGCGCAAAACCTTAATGACAGAAAAGGCCCCTTGTATAAAATCTGTTGCAGCTACATTTACTTCCAGACCTGAAATAAAATGGTAAAAGGTTTTTTGGCTGGCTGGATCTAAAGAAAAATGAGAAGCAACCCCCTACCATTTTTCCTTCACTACACAGTCTGCACCAAGCTTTTATCCAGCAACAGCAGCACACTGCTGACAGTGTTATCAAAGAGATTTCTGTGGGCTCTTAATCACAATTGTCGCCTCTATTATAATAATATCCTTCTGACTCATTAAAACACTGTTATGTTGAAATAACCACGTTCCACCACTCCAGTTATTTAAGCTTTGGTATGTCCTGTAAATGCAACAGAAATAATGAAAATGCTGGGTTTGAGTAAGTTCTGCATGTTACAATGAAGTCTCAAAGATGGGCTCCTTGTTGTAAAGGCCAGATGAAAAATCACTTCCCGTGGTCCCAGAAGGAATGAGAGCACTGATAAAAGTTCTCTGTTCTCAGTGTCCTGCCATGGCAGGGTCTCACCAAACCCCACTGCTGCCTACACTGACAATACACATCAAGTGGTTTAATGAAATAAAAAGGGGTCAAATGTTGGAAAGCATCTGCACCCGAGTGAGCAGCAGAAAAGCAAAGAGGAGAGCAGAACATGGCATACAGTACTCAGTAAGAGACAACAGCACAGGGAAGCTTGCCAAATAGAGCCCCTGCACACATCGTGCCTACCTGAGCACACTTCCCACAAGACCAGCAGTCAGTCCCCTCTGCAGTCAGGGGTGCCTGCTGGAACCCAGTCCTACAGCTGCAAACCCTGAACATCTGTCTACCGAACAGAAGCACATCCACTGCAGCAGAATCCCTGTAAAAATCTAGTATGTCAGGCATTGCCTTCAAGCATTGCCTTCAGGAGGTGCAGGCTGGCACAGCAGCCAATGAACCCCTCCTTCTATCTCGTAGGAAGGCAGAGGTTCCCAATACTTCAGGATGAAGCAGTAAACACATTGCTCATGTCCGGGCACCACCTGCACTGACTGAGCCAGAGGGAGGGCAAAGCACCCCCAGGGGCTGCCACTGCAAACTGGTTTGTGTGCCACGATGGAAGAAAGCAGCTCTAAAATCAGACAAGGGAAATAAGGCCTTTCCAATAGGAATCCAGCAATACTAAACAAAGCGGGCATGAATCCTGTAATTAATGCCATAAAAAGCAGCCTCTCATAAGTAAGAATTGTAACTACCAGTAAAGTAACATTTAGCGAAAGGTAGGAAAACTTACTGATCCAAGCTCAGAACACACCCCTACAGCAGTAGCAAAGAGTGAGAAAATCCCTAATGATACATCACACACCATCAAAACCCATTACTCACTCTAGCTGAGTGGGAAAGTGGAATTTTGCAAGTTTGTTGCGGAGCAGGATTTACTGTGTCAGCTCTAGTTTTAATTGTCACTTTGCTCTGGAAATGTGATAAAAACGGCAAATAAATATTAAATAATTGATTGCAAAAACTGTTAAACTCCTTGTATTTATGTCATTAAAAACACATAGTCTCTCTCCGTACCCATCCAAATACTGCTGCAGAAGTATTTGAAAGCGTGCCTGGAGCAGACAGGCAAAGCCTGGAATTGTTACTTATTATCCACACTATGGTCAATCCTTCAGATCTTGTTCCAGGTAAAGTACCCACCGAGGCAGAAGCTGTGCTGCCAGAAACACTCCCCTGCATTAGGAGAGCTGCAGGCTCACCTCCGGAGCTACAAAGCCCAGCAAAAGGAGCAGGGGGCTGACACAGACCTGCATCAGCAACGCCTGGGATTTTTCTCCAGTTCAGACACAGGTCTCTCTGAGCAGCCCGCTGCTCCACTGACTTTTCTTTTGGGGCATTACAGACAGAGTTGGAGGGTAACAGAAAGAAAAGCCACGATTTTTTCACTGACAGCATGTTTTCCTTCCTGCCCATCAATAGACAAGGATTATTTGCTTCTCTGATGATAAGGCTGGAGGAACAGAACTATTAGGATTAACTGGGTGTTCCATAATCAAGATTTGCAACATAAATGACATCTTGGGCTTCAGGTCTTCCCTGCTAGCACTACAGAAAGTTTTCTACTGAACCATGAGTCTTGCATATCAATTGTTTCATTATTACAATGCCATATGTGGAGAGACATCTACAAATTCAGTTTTCCGACAGCTGCTGCTAAACTCTAGTCCACAATTATATCATTACTATACTTGAATGTTATGATTAAAATTATTTTCTCTGAGCATTTGCCATATCCTTATCAACAGTGCATCTGTTATGGTGCTTCACCATTCTGGTTTCCACATCTACATTAGTCAGTAACCTCAGCAATTGCAGGTCATGGATCAGCTGAAGCACGAACCCAGGTACAACTTCCACATGTGATGATCCCCTTGAGTAGAGACTGAAAAGTATTCTACTTTGAAATGAAAACATTACTATCTGCCTAGCACTCCATTTTCTGATGAGCTGCAAAACTGCTCCTCTTGCAGTACTTCACCCTTTTTATCCTGTTTGTATGAATATTGGACAAAGACATGTAACAGCAGTTGGTATGGAGAGGAGTCAAACAGTTCAGTCCTCAAATAGATTTTCTATAATTCAAATTCTTACCTGCTGCTTATTCTTAAAAGTTATGCCACTTCACAAAATCAAGTTATTGCCCACAGAGCCACAAAAGTTACACTCCTTTACCACAACTGACCCTGAATTTTTCAAATGGAATACTAAATCATGGAGCTTAACAGTTGTCTGGAGGCTCCAGAGTGCACAGTGAAACAGACTAAAACACTATTTTTTTGGTAAGAGTAACTTTCCATAAGGCTGAATTTCCTTACCAAGCCACTTAAGACCACCTCCTGACACTCAGTGGAAAACGGTGAAGACTGAAGCAATCATTCCATTTATTTTAATTTGTGAAGAAAAAGTAACTCCTGTCTGTTGCAAAATCTCATTAAACGTTCAAGGATCACACACACCCCTACAAAAGTCCCACCCCAGAAGACACTCAACATCTTTTGCTTGTCTTTTTGTTCAGCAGAAGAGTGAGAAGCCCTGGTAGCTGGGCAAAGGGTACTTATGCAGTCTGTGTATCCAGTGTGCCAGTAACTTCTGTATTTCTTGGCCTTGCTCTTCACATCTGTACTCTTCTACTGAGCCACTTGACTTTGAATGTGTGAAGAATCATAAACAGATGATCTGTTTGCGGCACATGGGTTCACAGTGCAGAGGTTCCAAGCAAAGTCCTGACCCACGTGACGTCAAAGACACTTTTAGATCATACATTTCACGTTTCTAGTTTATGTTAAATCACTGGTGTCGATATCAGAAAAGGGATAAACAAATGCAGCTGCTTGTTTTTAAATCTAAATACACGGAGTTCTAAATGAATGCCTATGTAAGGCAGATGAATCTCACATCCTTTACTTACTGCATTTCTCAAATAGTCATCACATTTATAGGACAGCTTTACTGCTGAATGTGTGGTAAATGCAGCTAAATTCACAGTGTTGTGGATTTTATCTTTACAGTATTAACTCGCTCAAATCAGTTTTGACTAGAGCATATAATTTACTTCTTAACTCTAGAAAAACAAGCGTCTTGCCAAATATATGCAAGATCAAAATTAAAGGGTTGTCTGAAAGTATGTGCATTTTTATCCTTTCTTTACATGGTATCTTCTGTACATATTTGTCCCCACACAATGACTTTTTTTGACCAATCAAGAAAAATGTCAAGTCAGAAAATTCATGTCCAAAGATAGGTCTAAGTAGAACCATAGAGGCATTTAGGTTGGAAAAGACCTTTAAGATCATCAAGTCCAGCTGCAATAATACACTGGCATGACAATATAAATGCTTATGCATGTTTTATAAAGTTATCATCCCTACTAAAACAAATAGAAAAAAAAGTTATCCCATCTCTACTTCTTCCCCTTTCTGAAAGGAACTGCACAGAAAGGTGAGGGTCCTTTTACTCCTTGTTCATAGATACAAAAGCTTTAGATCACAGGGGACACTCCTATGGTCAGCAACACAAAGGTTTTACTGAATCCATAGATTCGTGTGTTGCCGATGGCAAACATCAGAGCTGACTTTACTAGCTGCCTGAAATAAGTGACACAACATTTTACAAAGGTGACATATCTAAACTAGGACCTTCACACAAACTAGCAGAAGATGCAGCAGTCAGGGGTAAGATCTGTATTCAAATGTTGAGTGTGAAAAACAGACCCACACATATAGAAGTGGTGCTTTACAAGTCCATTGCCACGATTAGAATGAATAATCCAAGAGATAAGCCTCTCGTTTCTCAAAACGCTCTAGTCCATATTGCAACACACTGTAGCAGAACATGTTGAGCATCTGTTTGCATTACATGAACTGCTGGGCTAGGAATAAAAATATTTATGAGCTATCTTTATGTTTACAGACTAACACCCCTGTCTCAGTGATGATGTTTTCTTCTTCGCCCGTCTCTGATGCACAGCTGGGATAAATTCTGAGCCTGTGTGGCACCAACATTTTTCAGCAGAGAAGTATTGTTTGGGAGACTTGTATCCTCTTCTTTTTATAACAGTGGTATCCTCAAAAAGATTTGCCTAATCCAAGTTTATCCTTTAAATGGACTTTTACAGCAACTTGCGTAATAGGAACATATTTTAATAGCCCAGGCTTAGCTTTCTTTCCAAGGCAAGACACTGCTACTGCAGTAGGGCCTATGATCATCTGCCAAAGCAGCGAGCTCTTTGCTACCCTACACTATTTTGCTTCACGTATTTGTAAAGCTGTCACCTTTATCATTATCAAGAGACTGACAAGGAGACAAAGTCAATCTGGAGCATGTTACAATGAATACATCCAGCAGTGTCTTCCGCAGCAAGGTTTCCTGAGGTTGCTTCAGCACAGCAGGAATTATCCTTCACTGATGCCAAAAAAACTTATTCTCTAAACAGAAACTCCAATTAACCTTGGACAACACACATAAATATCTTGTAAAAACACTCTCATAAGGCCCAACTAATCATTTAAAGATTTTTCTTCGGTTAACAGCCAAAAACCAAGGTTTTGCTAAATATGAATATATTAATACAAAAAACGTCCAAGAAAAGCCTGAAGGATTTAATTTATAACCAAGCCTGCAGTTATCTACGTTTCCTACTTTCATAACAAAATTGAAAAACTTAAGACAGGAAGAGGAAATAATAATTCATCCATCAGCTTTGAAACCTCTCTAGGCCTTGGAAGAATCACCAAGACAGTATTTAGAGGAAGGTCCCACCCAGCACAAGAAAAGCTGGCCTTGTCAACCTGTCTAAAATAAGAACTGAAAAAAGGAAGCAATCAGTTTTCATTTATATTTACAAGTTAAATCAAGAAATAAATAATCCAATTAGCTGAAAACATCAAGAAAATTTTTAAAATATCTTAATAGGAAATAATAAGCTGAAATGTATCTTACCCAAATCATAACTGTGTAAGAGTTACATTACATCTAAACCTAACTTGACTAAATAGTTCCTGTAGGACAAGAAAGAAATTATCAGCAAACTCACTCAGGGGAGAGTGTTTGTTCTAAACCATCACATACTGTTAATTTAACGGTCGTGCCAGTCAGTGCACTGGTTTACCATACTGCTTTACAGTGGGAACTGCGTTTGACATCTGAAATTTTGTAGCTCCCAGGGAAAAAGGGAAAGCACGCTAGTTTTCTTTGGAATTGAAAAAACTGTCATAACATGTTCTGCAGTAAAACCTTGCTTAAGATGAAATAAAAATATTTACAGATTCAACTATTACAAGGCTTGGATCATCAGAAAATAGCTATCATAAAACAAAGCATCTGGAGGAACAGTGAGCAAAAGGACACTTCAGTACATGAACTCTGTAGCAAGGCCAAACACAGCAACTCTAGTGAGGAGAAAACCAAGGCAGTTGTGATGGTCATTATAAGCCACTGCAAAATAAATTAGCATGAGAAAGATAAGGAATGACACTTTTGAATAAACATCCTCTGAAAATTAGAGGTGGAAGAGTGTCTTATGCCTTGTCCCATACCCCCACAGCTCCACAGCAACATCCTCAGGCTCTGCATCCTTCTTTGGTTACAACTTCAAGTTCCTCCCCATAGGAGCCTGAGATTGCTCCTCACATACCCTCAGCTCCCTGGCACATCACCTCACACTCAGCAGGGCTGACTATCCCGCTGCAGGACGGAGAGCACCAACAGAGACCCCTAGAGAGCCTCCCCAGCCAAGCAGGGACCTGCAGGGACCCTGCCAGAAGTCACAAACCCCCCAGCATCTGCCTCTCTGTCCGCATCGGCAGCGAGTTCAAAAGGACCATCACAAACAGCATGAGCAACTGGACCTCAGCAAGAAAATCGTGCGTAGAATATTTTGCAATATGCATCTTGCAGAGCTTTTCCTTACACAATCCAAGTATGGTCATTAGAAATGAGAAAACACAGTTTCCTCCAGAAAATACATCCCCTTGATTGCCTGAATTGTTGTAATGCCTGCTTAAAAAAAAAAAAAACAAAACAAAACAGTTAGTAACTAGAAATTGCAGATAGGATCTGAGAATTTTTTGGCCTTAAATAACATTCTGGCAGCAAAAATTAGTAATAGGAAGTTAGTTATGAACAACTCACCTTCATAAGAAGTGCCACAGTTACCACTCTGTCACTCAAACCAAAGTAGCAGTTAAAACTTTTTTATGTGTGCTAAAGTTCATACCCTTTGCTCCTTTAAAGGAAGTAAGAACTGAGAACTCTATTTGTATTTTTACAAGTTATATGTTAGTACTGGAATAGACTTGGAGGGGTTTTTTTGTGGAGGGGGTTGTTTCAGATGACATTTCTCCATCTTTCAAAAAAGAAAATAAATGAGAGCTTTTACATGCAAAAAGACTCAGAAGAACAAGTGACAGGATGAAATTAAACCACTCAATTGTAGTATTTTCAATTCAAGCTTCTACTCGCACCAAACTATACCTTCCAGACCCGGGGTTTGATTTACATAGGAAAAATAGAACATGTTTTGCAAATGTATGTAGGCTTAATTATCACTGCATGCTGGCCTACTGTGTATGTACAGAGGATGATTTACTACTCAAGGCCAACTATACCTGAAACAAACCTGTAAAGTAAGGTCATTAATTTAGAGTAGTAGCTTTTTACAATAAAAATGTTTCAGCACTTGGTTCTACTGGACTTTATCAACACTTCTGTCAAGCTCTGCTCCAAATAACTCCAGGTATGTGCCAATAAATTAATCGTGTGTGATATTTTACTCCCCCATTTGAGCATCTGACCTGCTTCAGGCACAGACCAGGTACTGCTGTACACACTCTGGGAAGCAGCAATACAAGGGAAAACACTGCACTGAGTCCTTCCTCTCTCCAGAAGGCACAGGCAGAATGTGGCCCCCAGCAATGTTCAGCCACCCCCCTGCAATTCCCTACACACACTCTTACCTTGCCATTATCAAGGGTCCTGCTGACACGTGGTAGGAAAACGATGGGCTTGTAGGATCACAGCATAAACAGGTCTGAAGAAAACTTACAACCAAGAAGGAATATCATTTACAGTTATTTCCTTCCTCAATCAGTTCGTGCTACGAGTGTCACTTCAACACTTAAACCCCACTGAAACCTAGAATACATATATTCTTCTCAGTGCTTTTCATATACCTTGCAATTACACCTTTGACTTGAGTTTATTTTTCAGTGAGATCTTATTTAAACATAACTTACTAAAACAAAGTTTTTCAGTTGACCAGACCCTCTCATAAATAAAAGGATCTTTGAAGAATAAAACAGGTTACCAGTTCAGAGTCTGTATGTTACAGCAAAATTTAAATTTATATCCAATACATAATGTGCAGTATCCAGAAAAACAGCCATTTGGTGCCTAACCAAGCATATTTGCCTTGGTGATCTCTCTCGTGGGAGAAGGAGGTGTCACCACTCTGAAAGTCTAAAGAGTTTTGAGAAAGTAATTCACCTTTCCTATAGAAACACATATGTAAAAGTATTTTGCAAAAGCAGCAGAAGTAGCTATTTCATAGACAGTAGATTTACATTCTTATGGTTGTAACCAT
Organism: Grallaria varia; assembly: GCA_013396735.1. Classification (NCBI taxonomy): domain Eukaryota; kingdom Metazoa; phylum Chordata; class Aves; order Passeriformes; family Formicariidae; genus Grallaria; species Grallaria varia. The sequence continues at coordinate 141,570 of VWZG01003543.1, forward strand.
ATAAACAAGATATATTTGAGAAATAAAACAGAACTACGCAGATTTTAAATAGAATGACAGTAGCCTCCATTTTTGCTTGGCTACAAAAGTGATTATTTTGAAATCCTTTTCAATTTGTATCCAAAGTAAACCTCTTAGGAAACTTTACTTCGCCTACTAAAAACTGCTGGTTGAGACTTCTTGATCACTTCTCATACATATGATTAAAATACCTCATTACACTGTTTCATCACTGCCACTTTTGTCGTTGTTTCCTATAAAACCGATCAGCAAAATAGTACTTGTATCCTTCAGTTATTTTCCTCATCCGTTTAAGTATGGCTAATTTCAATCTGAAAATATTTCCAATGTAGTGTTTTTCTTTATAGTCAGAAATTATAAATTACAGGATCCATAGAATATAACAACATTTGGGGGCTTCTTTCCAAAATAACAGTGTTAACAATGCTGGCAAATTCCAAAGGGAATGTAGGAAGACAACTGAATTCATCTTATATACAAGTCTACAGGGCAAAGCAAGAAAGAATGAAATGTCAGGCAGTTCAGATTCCCTACACTACAGCAGGAGGTCTCGATCTCAGGAACTGGCAATCAAGATTGGGTATATGAAATGCCTTTTCTCCTCAGTTCCATCCTTTCCTTGGGTTTGAGCACACCCACAGAAACCCTCTTCCACACAGGGAGTGGGATTTTACATTGGCATCATAATCCTTAGGAAAAAAAAAGGAAAGGGACACCTACACACTTCCTTGAAAAGCAACAAATTGAGTAGTTAAGACTTGAGAAGCAGAATTAAAACCATGGGACAGGAAGGGGATTGGTTCCCCGAGTGATAGATTCCCAAACAGCCAAGAAATTAAGTTTATAGCAAGGCCTCTGTCAAGAGTTATTTATTACCTGCCTGGATTGTCACACAGCCACACTGTACACAGCAGCTCCAGGAGGGGAGAGCAAGTCCAAAGGAAAAGTATCCAGCCTGGCAAGAACACACACACTCCAGCAGAGCCACTCAAATCCCAAGGTGAAATTGCTTCAAGCATTGAAAAATTCAGAAAAATGGTAAAAAAAACAATGAAGCTGACAAAGTGAGTGTCATTATTCCACTGAAAAGGAAAATTGTGGTGCTAAAGGGATTCCATCAGTCTGGAAAAATAAGAAGCCAAAATGGCTTCAGGAGACATTCCAGCAAAACCAGAATACTGAATACTAACTGGCATCAGCCTCCAGGAACTCTTCAGTTTTTCATGTTGCTTGGGAGAGTAATGCACCCATAATCTTCATCCTTATATGCAAAAAGGAAGGATCACTGGCAAAAAGATAACAAGACATAAGTATACTAAGATTTATAACCAACTCACGCTATAAGAGTAACCAAGTCACACAAGCAATACTTGTCATATTTAAGACAAAGGTGTCAATTTCAGTAAAAGCTATTCCCAAGGGAGCAGTGATTCCCACATCCCATCACACTGACTGGACAGCCATGGTCAGCAGGGAGACTGGCTGTGCAGGCAGGGATATCACATCCTCTTTAACCTCACTGACAGCAAACACAAGAGAAATATCTGACATCCTCAAAGCTGGATGGAGAAGAAAAAAAAAATAATTTCTGTTCTCCTACTGTGGTTTGAAAGTCTCGTCCTTCAGAAGAGAGTTGCTCCTTCATCTCAAAGACTCCTTTCCAATTCAATAAAATAACGTCTTTTTCACGTTTTCTGTGTCTTCTCATTTGTTTCTCCAACATACTATTTTTAATCAGTGTTGCAATCATACTGCTTTTTGGGAAGACACATTAAAAAAACACCACCAAACTTTTATTGCACTGCACGGTGTCTGCCTGTCTTTCTTTTACCATCAATCTTAAAGTTAAATGTGTATAAAGCACTTTATCTTCTTCCTCCAACACCTTGTATTCCTTAGCAAAAAGGCAAAGCATGGGGTTTTCATCTCTGAAATCACAGCTACACGCATGAACTAAAGACTCACCACTAATGGTATCATGGCAATGAAAATAATAAAGCTTTGAAGAGTATTACGGGGGTAAAAGAACTTAACACTGACTCCTGCATGACCCAGAGTTAGTTTGCAAGCAAACACTCTCTCATGCCATGTTCTGAAGTCTTGGAACACTGGTAGATTCTCCTACAGAAACAGTAATCACAGCTCCATACTTTTGTGAAATATAGCACAACTTTTTAAAAATATGTTAAAAATACCAAAACAAAACATACTAACATTCAACAAGTCTGCTGACATGATATTGTCACTCCTGCCTAGTTCAGTGTTAGCCCCGCAGCGAATCACTCCCACAAGTTTTAGCAAATGCTGTAAATGTGCTGCAAGGTGACCTGAGGGAGAGCCCCAAACACACGGAAAGAACTAGTTCAGTACTTAGCTTTGAACTGCCCAGCGACAGCACAGATGTAAGACTGGCTACATGCATCAAGTCATACCATACGACACTGAGAGTTGAACCCACACTTAGCAGGGATTCACAATTACAGTAAACTCAAAGCATGTTTTTTCTGACAGTCATCAAATGGGTTTAATCTGGACTCTTGTGTGTTGTTTTTACATCTTTAGTCAAATTATCTTCCATTTCCAAGGAATTTCCTGGTACAGGCAAGGCCACAGACCAAAACCAAGGGGCAGATTTTGAGTTGACAGTAACAACGTTATGGTGGAGAGTGAGTAGAAAAAAAAATAAAAATCTGAGTAAATATTCACAGGTTGAACCCAACTGTGGCTTGGCCAGCCATTGAGAAAACACTCATCACAACAAGAGTTTCAAAGCAGCATAGGCATAAATGCAGCATACAGGGCAAACACCAACACTAGTATGTAGGGAAAAGGTTGCCGATGTATGCTTTTTAACCTGACAATGTAATTAATGATCTTCACCATTAACTGATGACCGTTTGCTTTGCAATAAAATAAAATGTTCTATTTTTAAGTGGCAAGATAAGATTGGGGAGAAAAAAAAAAACAGGAAAGAGCAAAAGTATTTGGCCATAAAATGAGGTAAAGCAGCTATTTAAAAAGGGCTAGCAGACATTAGCAAAGGTCAGAAATACTTAGTCAAAGCCTCCCTAAGTTCCACTGCAAGCTTTTTCCACTGTTACCCTGTTCTACACATCCAGTCTATGCCCCCAAGATGGCAGATACACTCAGTGTGTCTGGCTTCACAGATGGACAAATTATGGCTAACCAGGATGAAGCTTTCACACATCAACTACCCTTGCTTATGTGGAGAGGGGCGGAGGGTAGGAATTACATGAGAAAATTTACTGAAAAATTTTAACTGGATTCATGACACATTTTCCCCTTTCCTGCGCCCCAGCCCAAGGGAAGGATTTTGTAGGTCCATCACAACCATTGCAATCTATATTAATAGATACTCCAATACTATCCTTATCTCCTGTATTTTGTCAGTAATAGAAACTCTGCTACCATGCTGCATATCCCTGTGCTTTGGCTCCATGCACACGCTACAGTAACTAACACAAGCAACATCTTCTTCAGCAGATTATTTATACAGGATTACATGAGAAAGGTCCTGCAGTTAACACACTGCACGCTCTGCTTTTCTTTCTGGCCAAACAGACCTTCCCCTAAAAGCACACTGTTTCACAACACAGAACATACTTTAAGGTGGTCAGGAGGATAGAATTATTTCCCAGGCTGTTCTCTTCCCCTTCTGTGAATGCTCCCAGGTACAGTTATTTGGCAGTTCAACTTTTCCTCTGGCTTTTCACACCTCTCAGAACAAAGTACAGTGGTGTCCTCAGGGAAGAAGGCACTCAGACAGCTTTGTAGAACTAAATACAAATCCATTATAGTAATGACTCAATTAATTAAGCAGCTAGGCATGGCTGGAAGTGACCTGCTGGGAGAGACAGTGGTAAACTTCTCATGTAGTAGATAAACTACCAAGAAACAAACCCTAGAGCAGTCAACAGCAGAGGAAGCATTAATCATTATCATCACTGAAAACACCATGAAGCTTATCTTAACAGTTAAAGAACCACTTGAGAAAAGCAGCAATTCTCCCTAGTGCATTGCCTGGATTATTTTACTGCTATTGATCACTAAATCATCACAGAAAGACAGAAAAGCTTGGCAATTCTTTGGTTCTGGGTGGCTCATCTGACATCATTAGAAGCTCATTTAACAGCTCTGTAATGTCTTCAGCCATCTCAGGTCCTTCCAGAAGGATGTTTAATAACTCCCTGATGTCTTGAGCCTTAAATGCTCCTAAAGTTAGCTTCTCCAGGCTCTTTTAGAAGGGATTTAACATCATAATTGCAGTGGAACTGCCACTACCAATGCAGCCAAGTGTGACAGGTACCCCAAATACTTTCTTGATATAGTAAAGTCCCTTCTATTACATTATTAAATCTGTTTTGTTTTAATATTTTAAATATTAATCTGTTGGTTACAGCAACCAAAACATGCATTATACATGCAGCAGTAAAACACTAAAAAATACCCAACCACACAAAACCAAAACACAACTTCAAAAAACCAAAAAAAACCACAAACCAAACAAAAAACCCCCCAACAACACAAAAACACACAAAAAAAAAATCACCAAAAGAAACAAGCAAAACCCCCAGTATTTTGAGAAACATGATAGAGGGAGGAAATCTTCAAGTTCTGCACTGCAGCAAAATCTGGTGTATGGATTAACAAGTAGCTAAGTCTCCAAACTGAGAAGCAACTGATGATATCAAGTTATATAAATATACAGTGTGTTTATATCTTTTCTACAACATTACTCTTTCATATAATTTACTTCCATATTTGCATTCACCCATTAATTACTTTATTGGAGCATAATACACCCAAAGAGGTAATGCAATGTTATATCCAAATGCTCCCCACGGATTCAGATATCAACCCATAACTGGATAGATACAAAGCTCCTGAGGAGAAAATGCATTATGAACAGCCACTAAAAATTCTGGTAGGCATGACAACCACCAACCAAAAAAAAACCCCCAAAACAAAAACAAACCACCACACCAAAATAAAAACAAACAAAAAGCCAAACCACCACAAAAAAAAAATCCATGTACTATTTTATTAATTCAACAGCATAACAACATAGATGGATGGGAAATAACAAACTGAGCAAGTGGAATGATGTTCGTTGGAACACAAAGATATCCAGACACCAACACTTCAGCGCTTCCCTTGAATGATATTTGGAGAACTGTGCAATATGTGCTTCTGGCTGCAATATGCCACAACACAAGTTAGAGACATTCTGCCATCCTTGAGTAGGTGTGCAGATAGGTAAACAAAGTAAATGGCATTTCAAATGAAATACAAAGTTCTGGATTATACCACACCTACACCACATAAATGGTGCATCTCAGCAGGGTCATGTCTTTTGTCTCACAACTGTTCAAACAAGACAGAAAATGCTGTGACTTTCTTAGGTTAGAAAGCTGATCTTTCCCGGTAAACAGAACACTGTGCCCACACTGTTCCTTTCAAATCCTCAGATTTCTAAAAACTATGCCAAATGCACTTGCAGTAAGATATGGCTCATTTTATTCAAGCTGAGAGCTGGGTATTGTTGGAGCAGTTAAAAGCTGGTCTGAAGCGAGTATACGGTTTCCTCTCTGCAGAGCAGGGCTATGTGGTGCCAGGCACCAGCCATCTGCCAATTTTCTTACAAAAGCTAGGAAAAATGTACGGTGCTCCGCATTTGGAAGGCAAGGTAGCGCTCCAGGATCCAAGTATGGTATTAAGCTTCAGGGGTTTTACTTCTCAGGATGCAAGCCTCGATTATTTGAAAAGGAACAACATTGCTCTCTTCTCCAGACACCACAGGCGCTGCCACAAGTGGGCACCAATAAGGTGCAGCTTCCCAGTGCCTCACTTTCTCTGCAGTGTTCTGCAGTAGTCTCACCTACCACGCTACCTGTTCCTCTTTCAGTCTCACCTCTTCTTGGGTCATCCACCCAGCATCATGAGTCGGGGCATTAGCCCACAGACAGGCTAGCTCTTTTGGCAAAATCGCAAGATTTCATCACAAGTGCTTGTATGTCAGCATTTCACAGCACATGGGACATCATTGCAGTGAAAGATACTTACAGTCCTCACACTGATCAATGCAAATGAGGATATTAACCTTTTTTCCTACCACTTAAGCTTTTCCTGCTCCCCACACCCATGCCCTCCCAGCGAGGCTACTGAGCTTAGTCAGACCATTCTGCTCAGCTCACTCACATTGCACTCTCTCAGGCCAAACAACTTACTTATTCTCCCCCATCTACCGCTGCAACCCGGCTTCTTCTGCAGAAAGACACCATGTCCCTGGACTGGTCTATGTAATCTATGCTCAGGATTAGAAGATAACATAATTTAAGTAATTGTAATAGTTTAAAAAAAGCAAGTCTTCAAATTTGGGAGGTATTGGCACAGGGAACACTCCTCTGTGGCACCCAAGGGTACTGGAAGAACATTCTGAAGTCTATGAACAGTCTCTGATTTGACCTCAGTGAGATTTGGATCAGCCTGTCGAAATTATTTACTTCTAAGCAGTATTCCTGTCCATCAGAGCAATGTATGTCACCGCTACATATGGAGGTACCTCCCTCTCATCTGTAAGGATGTAGCAAAAAAAGGATTGAAAATCTGAAGGGAATTGTTAACATGCTTTCAGCACAGAGACACCCCAGCAGCACTGCCAAGCCAAGAATAAACAAATGTACTTGCTGTGAGTTAAGTCATCTCTATCTTATTCTTCCCTCCCCTCCGTTTTAATAACAACTTAGTCCTTTTTGTGTTTCTATTAAGAACAACTTATCTAGAAACAATCCCCTAGAATTCCTTCTTCAGCACTATCCTTGTTCAGGTTTCAAGTGATACAGTTTTGCCAAACGAATCTCACCTAGCTCAACGTAGAATCAGCATAACAAAATTAACATTTTAAGTCTTTAAGAGTCTGAAAAATGAAATTTTGAAGTAAAATAACAGAGTTTAGTGATTGGGTATTTGTGTTTAACCCAATCCTGATGGCAATGGGAAAATTGCCACTGATTTCAGAGACTGCAGAAACTGTGTTTATACTGAAAATCTGCATTGCTGTAGGGAGCAACTGCCACTGTGAATCATAACACTCTGAGCAAGAAATTCACAAGCTAGTGAATACTATGACTTGCATTTCCAAATCATACTCAAGTACAACCAATTTTACATAACATTAGGAGACATGACTTCCTCCAGGATGCATCCATACATCTGTCCCAGAGCAAGACTGTCTTTACGCCAGTGCCAAGACCTGGGTGTTACCACAGAGCCAGGCCAGCCCCAGCAGACCCACTGAAGGCTGCAAAGCTTCCAGGCAGCCTATGGGACTGGGCTCCACCTACCATAGAACACAAAATGTTTGCCCAAAGCCTTTTTTCGTGTGTCTCATGAATTCCAAGGTCTATTTTTCAGTCAGTGCTCACAGAAATTTTTATTACAGTATTTACGTGTGGTAGCCTGGAGGTGTATCACACTCCAATGGAATATAGTTCTTTTATTAAACTATTACATTTGCTAAATTTATTTAATAACCTCCTTCATAATCTTATTTGGAAAAGGAGGAGGGATCTTACAGTAGTTCATTCAGCATGCTCTCTCCTGATAGCTCTAGCCTGAAGAGTTCAGCAGACCCTTTAGCTGAGCAAATGCAACTTCTAATCAGATATATATGAAAATGGTTATAAAATTAAATTAAAATAACAACAACAAAAAATAAACCATGTGAGTCTTCTAAACCAACTTATAGCTTATAAAAAAATTGAATGTGAGAAACCAGAACTCATCTACTTTTACAATAAGTGTAATGTATAATATAAGCATCATGAGAGAAAAATCTAATGTTAAGAGAAATGATGCTTTCTATTCTTCTACGAAAATAGCAATCGTTGGCTAAAACTGACAGAATCCACCAAGAATCTCTCTTCTCTCAAAAAATCACAACAAGATAAATGAAATTAAAAGATCACTGTGATATTAATGTACAATGGTATGCTACAGGGGTGTGGAAAGCTCAATAGGTGATGCCCAAACAAGTGGTGAACTTCACTCACAAAGAGATGGATGCAAGGAATTAGATTCAACCGTCAAGCTGACAAGAGCAGGGCCAAGGCAGCCCTACATCATTCTCCTCTTGTTCTCTCAATCAGAGCTGCCATAAGTGCTTGTGGCCAAAAAACCACTAGCCTGCTGTCAGCCACCCTGTGCCCTTTTGGAGGTTCCCCACTCTGCCCCAAAACTTTACATCATTCAGCTGACACTCCCCTTAAACACCTACACACTTCTAGCACTGTACACGCCCAGGAGACCATTAATCCAGAGCAAATCAGCTCAGGCAAAGACCTGTGTTTCTGTCCTGTATGACTTTCCCTGCAGGGGAGCTCAGTGCCTGGTCTACAAACAGGATCCCCGTGTCTGTGTTCCAAATTTTTCTTCTGAGTCCTGGTCCTTCATCTCACCCGTGCCCTGCTGGTGCCCTCTTGGTTGACTCCTGGCTCCGCTGCCCAACCTCCCAGCCAGGCTCCCCAGTTTGACTTCAGCCTTGCCTGCTCCTGACAGCCTCCCCTCCCAGCAGCATTCAGACTACATATAATCCAATTTTCTGAATTCACTTGAGCTTCTAGACATGTTCTCACCTTGCTCTGTCCCGAGGCTTCCCCGGTTAGTCAAGCACTGTGTAACCTGAATCCTGACCAAGGAATTTGACTTCCTATTTACTTCTTGCCTTTTTCTTGCAAGCATGGTGTATCTCACATTCTCGTCCAGTTACTAAAGCACACGTACTCCTCAGAATGTATTGACTTCGCAGGAGGATCTGATGTTACAGAAGTTCTTAAATTCATGGAATCTCTTTCATCAGTGCTGGTGTTGTTTCTGTTTTGGTTTGGTTTTTAAATAGACACTTTCTAGGAAATGTATCAACACAAAACAGAGAAAGGTACACCAGTATACAGAAAATCAGGATGAATATTGCCATGTTTTCATAAGCAGCAAGCAACTCGTATCACAACTGCACCTTGCATTTTATTTAAGGAACTCCTTTTTTTTGTTGTGTTTTCCTTCCAAATGATCTGAAAGAGCTAGATAACAGAAACGTTTTGTAGCCTACAATCAAAACAAATTAGCAATCCATCAGAACTGTCTAATGAATTAAAAACATGCTGTGCCCACCTATAATACAGTACAAGTGATTAGATCCAAATGACACTGGGAGAATCACTGCTCAACATTAGCTCCACAAAATAGTAAAGCACAAGCACTACACTTGAGCTGATTCTAGACTTATTTGAAAAGTATGTGATTTAGTGGCCAGCTTCATACTGAACAGATATCAAACAGAGATTCTTATTGCCCATTCAGAAGTTGTACCCAAGTTACCAAGGCAAACATTCAGCAAAAGTGATTTTTGAGTCCTAATTATACCCTGTTTCTTCTATAGTCATTCACACCCACACAAATCAATATATGGCAACTCTGCAGCACTCCAACAAATTTCCACTTTGCATGAATCGGTACGAACATCATGAATGTTTCATGTAGTGTTTTAGCTAGGATTATCCAAAACATGGTGTGAGTGGCAGTACTTCCCTGAGCATGCAACTCAGAAGCAGAATCAAATCTTCACAGTAGACATTTGCAGCTAGAATATTTTTTTAAACCCACTCAGTACAGCAGTAAAGTGGCAATACATTGGTGTCAGTTGCCTTTTGGGCTTTGATATACCTTTAAACAGGCGCGCCACAATAACATTACCTGAAGCATGCTGCCTAAAATAACCCCAAGGCTAATTTTGTTGATGCAAGTGGCTATGGAACAGGAGGAATATTTTATCTCAGTTTGATTCCAGTTAATTTAACTGGTCTGTACACAGTCTCAATGGTCAGAGACTTTCAACTTAATAAATACACATTAGCAATGAATCATGACTAAATTAAGACATTACAATAACCTCAGTAATTTGAACACATTTCAGGAAAGGGCTCAGTAATCACTTAAAATTGCAAATTTCTGACATAAAAAGATCCTTCCAGAAGACAGAATTCTACATAAATAGACTTCAAATACCAAATACGTATGATACAGTAAGATTTAGGAATAAGGCTTTGATTGTAAATTCATTTCCAAACCTATACATACAAAGATCTTTATCAGTCTTCAGAACTTTTTAGTATTTCGTAAAGGCATTTAGCCATTTGTAGAACTTTATTTCTCAATCAAGTCTGAGTAGTTTGTAAACTGTCATGCATGTCAAAACCACGAAGTCACACTGGTGAGAAGAAAAAAAAATAAACTAGGATAATTGAGTTATATTAATCACCATTCCCCACTTCTTAGAAAAATCACCAAGATATTACCAGAAATTACACCTACCACGTGCATTCTGGAAAGAAAAAAATATGTATAGTTTACAAGAATGATCAGCTAAATGTTTCACCACAGCAGATGCATTATTGGTTCTACAGTAACTGCCTGCATTTTCACATCTACTGTGGGGATGAACAGAAAAAAAAAATACTATTAACTCAATTAAAACATTTTTATTACAGATGGCGTTGATCTCAGCAGAACTACAAAATGAATAAAATATTAGCATAAGAAACAGAATTTGCCTCTCTGCACAGTTATGAAAGCTCAGTTTTATTAACAGCTGCTTAACGTATTTGGAAAACAGTAGGAAGCATTACTCCTCCTCCAATGCCCTACCCACAGCGCCATTGATCCATTGGAATATTATTTCTAATCATTATTTATGTACTTCTGCACAATAGTCTTCATGCACATAATTTAAAAACAAATCAACCAGTATTACCACCTTCATCTCTTATTCCTGACCATAACAGCTCCTACCTCGTACCTTGAACACCTATCAAACAACTTCCTGAAAAGACCTGCCAGAACTTGTGTTTGCAGACCACTGGACTTGCTGCTGTCCTACAGAAAGGTCACCTTTCGGTAATTTCAGTGCAAGACACTCAAATCACCTTGGCTATTATGAACCTGTATGGAAAGATCCCACAAACACAATGCTGTTCTCCATCTCTACCCCTATGTTTAGTGAGATCACTAGTCATGTGTTACATTATGTTCTGTGTGGAACCAAATGACAAGGAAACTACTCTAGAGTCAGCTGTCAGTATAACAGAGAAGTTTGCTGTAAACATCAAGAGAAGCAGTTTGTCCTGGATGTAGGCTGTTCGGGTTTGTGGGGTTTTTTAAGTACTGAAGCTTTGACAAGTCAGTGTAAAGGCACCCACTGATTTTTAAGAGACTTTTAGCCAGGCCCCAAGTTCTCCTCGATTAGAGGTTAACTTATGTAACTTTTTACTGGAGTGCAGAGATACCTGGAAATTAGAATTACCGTATTTTTTGAGGCAAATGTAACCATCAGAAACAGAAAGCCTAAATTAAACATGAAAAAATCCACAAAATCAAATGGAAAGGAACCTTCAACTATTATTCATAGATTGATGTGGACACAAGGTACATGATAAAATGCCCAGTAGCAAAAGTAAGTGACTCCAGGCCTGCACAGAAAAAAACCTCTAAAATTTTTTCTGGCAAAACTTAGATCCCTGAAAAGCATAAGAAGCCAGATGAGCATTTAGAACAGCTTCGCAAGATTCATATGCCCAAATCTTGCACCTGAATCCCATTTTATGGAGAGTGGTTTCCAATGTTACAGATAATTATTTGACAGCTTGACACAAAAAATTCCACAGGACCTAAATCTTTCTCACTACAATGTTATCAACTTATGCACAGCCATAACGGATCTACCAATGTTGCTTTGTTTAAAAACAAAGAAGGAAGATGTGGAGGTTAAACCGAGAATGAAATGCCTTCTTGTCCTCAGTGGGAATCCATCTTAGTGACAAATGCAACAGTCCATAGAAAAACTGCCCAGTGACACTAACTGCTGTATACAAGTCATTTGACAAAAGCAGAATTGCAACCACTACCTGTTCTGTTCACACCTGTCTTAAGTAGGTGCTTATGACAAAACAGTGGTGTATGGAATAACAGGTGAAGTGTTATGAAAATACAAACAGCTATGCCATGGCAATCCAAAAATATCCCCAAACTCCTTCTCTTTTGTAAAGCTGGAAAAATTAATTTTTAAATAACTAAATTAACAAAGAAGATTCTTTTAATTTCTAAGAAATTTTTACACTGGTAGTAATGGAAAACTGTTTCCTGGGTCTCTTAACAGTTTTTAACAAACAGATACTGGGTTAGATAAAGGTCAATCTAGGTTGGTATCCCAGCTACAGAGTACATGCCTGGAGAGACACAATAAGCAAGAAAGTACAAAGTGATCAGTTCTCTGATGTGGCTTCCCAGTCTTCAACCACTTGCAGTTTAGGGACTTTCTAAGCAGATGCTTTTGGTGCATTGTGAAGCTTTCCTCCATCCATTTGCCATTTTGAACGTGCTCAAACCCACTTACATTTCTGACTGCCACAGCTTTCTGTGGCTGTTAAGTGCATGATTTAATGAAATACTGCACCAGAAAATACTGTCATGTATTTTAAACCTGCTATTAAAGAACTATCACTGGGCTTTCCCTGACTTAACATTCTGTGAGAGGGAATGAGTATCATTTCCCTCTTTCTCTCCACAATGTTTGGGAATTTACAAACATGAAAATAACCCCCACCAGTTGTCTTTTTCCAGACCCACATAATGAATTTCTCATTTTGTAGCAGTCTTTGCATGGCTAGACATCTCACTCTTGCCCTTCTCAATACCTTTTTAGGCTCTACTGCATCATTTAATGTCATCTCTACCTAAATATTCTACTCCTTTTCTAAGGTACATATGAATGTGCCAAAGAATGCAGTTGTGATAAAAATCACCATTGGACTATCAAGTAATTAGCTTCAATGAATAGTCATGGTTTTAGATTATTAAGGATCAAGTGTCTAAGTGCAAGCTTACACAACAAAAAGCACTCTAAGAGTTACTGGAGAATCGTTACAGTCCTGAACAACTCTGTCTTATAACAAAAGTCTCAAATAGTCATATTGCATAGACAGATGTAGCATGCATTGAAAACACTTGAACTCTGTCACCACACTTCAGAACACAAACTGAAAGAAACTAAGTCTCATTGTTTTTACTGCAGGTTTGGGTTTTTTTTAAAGCTAGGATCATCACTAGGATAAATACAAGTCTTGAAACAAGACAGCTGGCTATCTTGATACACATCCACTGATGAATTCAGTTGCGAAACACTAATCCTTTCAGTTCTTAGACTAGCAGTACATTATGGGTAAGGATATCTCAACTGGCTTTTAAGGAAAAATCTCTGCATGAAGCAAGCAAATGGCCTTTGGAAGAACTTCAGTGAAAGGTCTCATCGCTGTACTGTGACTGAAGTTAAAGTCTGACTCCGCAGTTGCTACTTCAAGTTCATCTCATGGGCACACTCTGTTGCTACTAACATAATACAGAGCTGTTTTATCTGCTACAGTATCTTGACACAAAGATCCAGGAAGAAAAAAAACAAACACACGGTCCCAAAAGTTTGTACTGCATGCAAACAAAGCAGAGAGAAGCCTGATAAGAATTGACAGGGAAATATTTCGGTAGAAAGTTACAAAATATTTCAGTAGGCATTACATAACAAATTACACAGCCTTCCTACCCATTTATTAAAATGCTTGTACATGGCAATGTCGGAAGGAACACGCCAGAAGGAAAACAACATCAAACAACTCTGTTTAGAACCCCCCCACAGGGAGGCTTACAAAGCATTATATGTAAAGAAAGAAGAAATCCAGTTCTTCGAGCACTGTCTTCTGCTCTCCTGGTCTAGAGGTGGTTGCAATTAATATTTTATTAGCAAACAATTGGCCCTGGATTATTCACAAGGAGAACAACAACAACAAAGAAGAAACGCTTTGCAAATAATTTAGTCCGTGCATGGTCCATCTTTGGGCTTTTTAGAAACCAGCTCAAGTTCTATGAACTCTTGCCATTTATCCAAGTTTGCCTCCCAAGCAGCATTCTCTGCTGATTTCAGGGTGCTCATGGCAAACTCCCTTTCTGGCTCCAGTTCCATAGTAAGATAATTTACCTCTTCGTTGCATTAGGAAAAAAAAAAAAAAAAAAGAAAAAAAGAAACCCAAACACAAACCCTAAAAAAACCCAGCTAATGCACATGTATTAGAGAAATTTTCTAATGCACAAGAGTGGCCACAAATATTCCTCATGAATCCTATTTTAAATTTACCTCAATCTACGAAGCTGTGAACATCAGAAAAGCAAAATGGGAATAAAAATATTCTGGCTACATTCTGTTCTTTTCATATAAATGAGCTCTCTTGTTTCTGAGGCCAAATATAGAGCACATGAATGCACTGAAGATTATCTAGAGGGGTTCATATTTTACTTGCAGTATATGCCAAGTGTAATTTGCTGCAGGAAAGGTTTTTAAAGCAAGTCCCTGTTCAGTCTTTGTAGTTCACAATTATACTGTGGGTGCCAGAACCCTCCAACGTAAGCAAGTCTGGCTTCCACTGGAACTGCACACTCAGGTGCTAACCTTGAGACTTTCTGAGCTCTAAAAGACAGACGGGGGGAGGGGGAAAATGCTGTTAAAAGTGCACTTTGATCATCTGAATCTACAGAATTTTAACGTTCTGCTCAATTGAGCAAGACCACTCATGTTTAAAGTACACCTTTAAATAGACAGGAAAGAAATGGGAAAACAGGTTAAGTGTTCAACTCCTGCAGAGTAGGAGCTTGTCCCTACTGTGTAACCTCCTTTGCTTTCTGAACCCTCAATTTTCAGCTGGCAAGATCAGCTTAAAGAATGTAATGGAATACTATTTTGACTATAAATTCATATAAACATACAGACTTCTTAGAGTAACAAAAATAATACATTGTAAAATTCATTCCCCTGCAAAACATACTATGGTTGAGCAGAAGTCCTGAAAAAAAAAAGGAAAAAAAAATAAGTTGGGGAATTTTTTTATCTTAATTGGATCTAAAATTTGCATTTAACACCTGCTGAACATGTCCTAGGAAATCAGAAATTCCTGAAAGATGCAGACAAGCAAAGTATTTAATTCCTATCCCAAGTTAAAAGTATTTCCTATTCAGTAGCACAATACCAAAGGAAAACTGTGATTTTATATACCACTGAGACAATCCTGTGGGACAAGAAATGCAATGCTCTTTATGAGGCCCCAGCAGCTGCCTTAGAGATGCACAGCCTGGGAATTCTCAAGTTCAGGTACCTGCTATCAGACACAGCCATGTTATCTAATGTCATCCATCTGCTTAACAACTACATTTAAGATTAATTATGGTATTTTTCATTCCATTTCTATCATAAGACAGTTCCAAACCCTTACACTGCCTAGGATAACTTTCAAGTTTCCACACTGGATCTACGCTCTGGCGTCCTTTACTTTTGTCCAAGAAATCAAGTTTTCCTTCATACAGTATTGAATCCACTGACTTTATCAGCCCATCCTCACTGTCCTTGTATGCAGCTGCTCCAGCCTGAACACACCATTCCTAAACACAGGAAACTAAATTTGCCCAGTATTTCAGATTAGGCCTTACCAGTTCCTCATTTAACTACATTAAGTTTTTCTTATCTCTGTCAGAAATCTCTCTCCTGATAAACCCCATCCTAGGACGTGTCTGAAGAAATTTCCTTCTGTTAGAAGAGTGATCATTATCACTCTCAGCTGTATTGCCAAGTTATCAACCTGTAGTGAAAAGGCTAACCAGTCATTAACATTTATACACTATTTATGAGATTTAACTGTGTCTACCACACAGAACTGGTATAGTCTGTAACATAATGATACAACTAGTATAGTCTGTAAAATCATGATGTTTCTTAATCACAATCCAAAATTGTGTATTTTCAGTTTCTGAAGCCTTCACACAATTCCAAGAGAAAATACCCTTTCCATGACAGTACAATTAAAGAACTTTGGTCCTGATTTAGTAAAGCATTTATGCAAGTTCAGATTGGAAGCATTCCCATCACATTAGTCTTTCGAGGACCAAAGCAACCCTTCAATGCTTGGTTGGGCTTAATGGGTTAGTATTTCAAGGTGAAACCTGCAAAGGATCCTCGAGGCTCTTTTGCACTTAACTACGTCTGTCTCCTCTGAATGTTAAAGCTTTAAAATGCAAAAAGCAAATATTTTGCTTATCTACTCTTCCTTTGAATAGACATACTAAGCTGTAAGAGGTAAGCATGTGTTCTTTCCTCCTGTCTTGAGCTAGAGCTCTGCCCAGCGCCTTCACACATTTCCAGAAGTGAAGTCTCATTTTCCACAGTTCTCCTGATGCCTTCCAAGTGCAAATGACTACAAGAGGATCACGTGCGACCATATGCTAAATTCAGTTTGCCCAGGAGACTTCATTCATCCATTCCCCAGAAACTAGCTATTAGCCTATGTACTTGGAAGGAGATACCACTTAATTCAAAACTACATCGTTTATTCTTAAAAATTACACCGCAAAAAAATTAACATGATCATAATGCCATTTTCCTTACCATATTTCATAACAAAGGCGGAGGCTTTAGGATCACACCCGACCTGTTAATTTCACATTAAGGGTGCTAAACACACGCAGCAATCTGTACTACACACAGTCTCCAAACACACCTCCTGTTAATTCCTGACACTGCATATTTTGCTACTCAAGAGCACAGAAACCCAGCGCTGTAGAAGCTACTTATTCTGCCTCCAGGTACTTCATAAATATTAAATGCGAACAGACACGAGCTGCTACACAAAAAAAAACCCCAACTTTACAACTCGGCGGAGAGCTGCCCCGCTGCGAGACCCACGGGTCCCGCAGGAGCGCGGGTGGGACGCCGGGAGCAGCACCGGGGCACAGAGCGCGGACAGCGCCCGGCTCCGGGGACCCGCCTGCGCCGGGGGGCTCCGGGGAGGCCGCACTGGGGCACCGAGCCCTGGCCCGCTGCGGGCGGGGGACAGCGCGGGGAGCGGAGCGGCTGCTCCACCTGCACGCAAGGTGCGCGCATCCCGCCCCGGCCGGGCTCCCCCCGCGCCCTGCCCGCCCCGGCTCTCCCCGCACCCGGACAGGCTCCAACAGGGCGGCTCCAGCCCGGGTATCCCGGCGGCGGGACCCGCGGAAACTTGGGCGCGCCCTCACCTTGATGATGCTGCTCCTGCGCGGGGTGGCCCTGGCCGCGTCCAGCAGGCAGGCGTCGGGGTCGGGCGCTGCCGCCGGCCCCAGGCTGCCGCCGGGGTAGCGCTCGGCGGTGCCGACGGCCGAGACGCCGCTGCGGCGCTCCCGCCTCCTGCCCGCGGCCCCCGCCGGGGCGTCCAGCGAAGCCGCCTCGGGCTCCTCCTCGGCACGGTGAGCGGCGTCGGGAGCGGCACGGCTCGCCGCCGGCTGCTCTCTGCCGCCGACAGCCTCTGCCATCGTCCCGCCGGCGGTGTCAACTTCTCCGGGGCGCTGAGGGGACGGGGGTGTCACACGGACGGAGGGGCGGAGGGCGTCTCGCGGGCTGTGCTCAGGGCACGGCAGCGCCAGCCCTCCCCGGAGAGGCCATGGCTGTGCCCGGGGTGCCCGGCGGTGCGGGAAGGCGCGCAGACAGTGCGGCCGCAGTCCCGCGCTGTTGACAGGAGCCGGGCGTGTGTTGACGGGCGGCGCTTGACGGGCGGCGCATCCTACCAATCAGCGCCGCGCCCGCCCCCCGGCGGCGCCGCAGTGGCCAATGGGCGCGGGGGGGCGGGCCCGCGGGACGCCCGGACGGACACGAGGGGCGGCGGGAGTTGCCGGGACACCCGGTCTGCCCCGCCACGGCCCTGAGGGACAGGGGGTGGGAAGGGCCGTGCCGCTGTCGGGACAGCCGCGGGAATGCTTCTCTGCAGCATTTCTAAGCCGGTTTGGGCTGCTGCCCCCGTGACGGGGTAAAAGCGGCGTGTGGGAGAGGCGGCTTGGGTTAAACACCCCGCAGCCCGCGCGGAGGGGCTGGGGCAGGGGCTGTGAGGGAGCGCTGCCGGCGGGGGCTGCGGTGTGAGGGGAGCCGGCTTCCGAGGGCGGGCCGGCAGAGCAGGAGTGAGGCGTGAGGGGGACTCACCTTGGGACTCCTCCGTCTCTTCGAAACGAGCCCAGAGCCAGGCAGGTCGGGCGGGGCTGCGGGTTCATCGCCCTTGCCGCACTGCTCGGTCCCCTCACGGCGGGCGGTCCGGGGCGTTCCCGCCCCCTCACGGTCCCGGGCCCCGCACGGCCCCGCACAGCCCCGGCCCCGCAGCGCCGTGGCAGGGCCGACACCGCCCCCTGGCGGCGCTGCCGGGCCCCGCAGCCGCTCCCGCAGGCCGTGCGGCGCCCGAAGGGCGGCCGGGAAGAGGATCCGCCCGGGACAGGGCTGTGTCCCCGGCAGCCTCCGGTCAAGGGCCCTGCTCGGAGGAGTTTCGTGTGAGCGCGGCGCTGTCCTCTGCAATTCCTCAGGTGGTATTTAGGTATAATGAGATTACCTGCGCGGAGACCCGGGGAAAGGTGGGGTGGAGGGAAGTGCAGCAAGGGTGAAAGCAGAGGAAGGACAGGTGAGGAGGAGATTATACAGGGAGAAGGAAAATAGAAAAGGTAAGGCTGCACAAGCCGGTAGTCACTGAAGATCTAAGGCTATTCAAAATTACAGCTATCAGCCTTAAAGCACTAAGATTCTCTGGAAAAATTAATTTCTCCACGGTTTCTAAAGTAATTCCCTAATGGATGTGTTTAGCACCTGTTGGCAGTCAATGACTAAGGAAGAAAGAGTAAAAGAGAACCTCCTTACTCCAGCCAGTCTTTAGTTACCAACAAATGCCTGACTACAGGGCATAATTGCCACTTAAAGGATGTGAAACTTATATATGTGTATACATAAATAAAAATCCCAGAACTTCTGTCAAGGTTGTTGAGGCATTTATCATGTTCGACACAAAGAAATGCTAATTGGGGGAAAGATCTAAATATAATTCAACTTTTTTCATGAGCTTCCTTCTAAATTTTATGTTAAAAAATGTCATAGTATACAACTACCACAGGTTTGGTTTTGGTTTGGTGGGGGGTTTTTTTAGTGAGAAAGGCCACAAAATAAGTAACTCAAAAGAAAACAGAAAATATTTACGTTGATAAAATATTTGTCTTAAAAAATACTGGAGAGAAGTGACTGGTAAGGGAGCAGAGGACTTAACCCCAGCCTGCATCGTACAACAAAGAGAACATGACACCAAATCACTGCAACAAAGGGGGCGGGGGGAAAAACAACCAGTGAAAGCTTTTGATTGTATATCCACATACGGTCACACAGTCCGACCTAAGAAGACTAACTTAAAGACAATCGAAAGAGTAATTACCATGCAGTATTTTAATAGAGGGAATTACTGATTCATGTAGAAATATGTTGCAATTTTTTCATATATTTTGTGAAATCACATGAAGTTTAATCACTGGTTTAATTATTTGGAAACGGCAAAGTATTGTCATAGCTGAAATCTTCTGCATCTATGAGAAACTGTAGCATGTTGCACAGACCGATGCATATAACATATAGAAGAACTTTATCCTTTCTAGGATATGTGTTACACATTCAAAATTAGGGAGATAATTATTATCAAATGCATTGTCTTCAGGGATCAAAAGTTTAAAATAATTTAATTCTCACCTTAAATTCCAACCTTTGACACCTGAAGTCTTTAATTGAAAAAGGTCTACAGGGAATTCACAGGTTTTAATTTTCATAAACATCAAACCTAAAGGGAACACAGAACAAATTATACTTTTTATTTGTTTGACCACAAGATGCAGAGGTTTTAGAATTATATATGATACAGTTAAGAGAGAATTTGACTAAACTCTTCCCTAGAAGAGAATAAAATGTTGGCTGTTTTTCTGACTATGCATCACTGGCTGCTTCTGAGGTATCTGTATCTATCTGCTTCTGTTTGTGGAGAACCATGAATTATGAAGGAAAAGAGCAATCGGTTTTGATACTTTTTAATGTCTAATAAGAAAAGAGAGTTGACAGAAGGAAGCTTTACTCTAAAAGTGCTTGCACAGAAAGTAAAAATATCAAGATCGGGCAGTGATGAATGTATTTAACTGTATTCAGTTTCAAGATGATCTGATGCAGCCCACTGTACAAAAACACTGCAGTGTTGTCTATAGTTACTTCAGATAGGGACAGATTTTCAAGAACAGTCAAGGAATTCATTCAAGCTGAGAAAGGCAAGATGGTAGATTAAAAAAAAAAAAATCTATGTGTTTGCCTGAACATATGAGTCAGCAAGTGCCTGCAATGTCTATTTTAATGTGGATCTTTTTGTACATTCAACTTACTCCATCTCCATCCTTAAGGCACACAATTGTTCCTTAGTGGGTGTAGTTAGTGTCATAAACCAGCTGAAAATGCAGTTTTCTTGGAGCTGTGCTGAAGTATAGCTTACATAAGCCAGTAGTTTGCACCTAGACCTTGTATTTTGGGAGGCTCTTAACATTAAGTATTCTGCTGGAAGCCAAAAGTGGTGCTCTTGTAGCAATTGGCCCTGGCTGATGAAGTGTGAAAACTGGCATATATTCCTGTATCATGAACATGTAATTTGCAAGACAGGGAAAGAAATATGGAAAAAGGTGTAATTTCTTGGAGTATGCATTCACAGTTACAGCAAATCATAATTTTAGGATCGATGAGACTTGTGCAAAGCTACTGATGAGAAAATGTTTTGCTAGGTAACTTTTAAAGAAGTGATTTTTTTAAACTTAGTGGTGATTGTGTCTGTGCTGTTGTATCGTGAACATATTATAAAACAACAACAAAAAGAATGATATTTATTTATACAAATATGTACTTGTTGCTAAGCTTCATTCACATTTTGGCAAGACAAACCCAAGTCATATTTTGCCTATGAAACTATAATTAAGCTTTTAGGCTGGGAAAAAAAGTGCAAGCTCAAATCAGGATAAAGCAAATAAAGTTAACATGTTAATCTTTATTTTGAAACATACTGCATATGTTTTCAATTATTTTTCTTTTAAATATCTGCACTACTTGATTTAATGCCTCCTAATTTTTTTGTTAATTCTTGTTTTGTCTTGCCCCCTACTTCTTTGAAAAAGCCTCACTTTATTTATATAGACATCATATTATATTTTCTAGGTAATATAAATGTTGTATCTTCTCTAACTTAACAAGAGACACTTTTGTGATATGCCTCTATCTTAATGATGTTCTTGTTCCAGGTGATGTCACTGGTGAATTCTTTTCACTGTCTGATAGTACTTTCAAGGTATTTTCAGGCTAATCCAGTGTTTTTAATAAGTAGAATACTGTGGTTATAGAAGATTCATGCCAATTCTTAGCTCTGAAGAATAATCCTTTATTTTAGCCGTATTGTTTGCCCAAACAGATATGCCAATTAAGTATGAACAAGGGTAAAATGAGGACCTCAGTTAGGTCATGTTTAATTCTATTTCACAGCCACTGCGTACAATATAAGACAGGCTCAAGCCCTTGGAGAGGAGTGTACTGATTTCTATATGGAAAGACCATTAGCACTGCAAAAAGCCACCCAAAATTAGCAAGCACCAGAATGAAGGTTAGTGGTCCCAGTGCAGTTTAATATCCTTTGGTGCAAATGTTGCACTCATGTGAAATGCTATAGGACTGTGGCTCTTCCCACTGCATGGGACAATCTCTGTGAATGAGTCTACTTTCACTACCGGGAGCTCTTCTTTTCACCTTCCTCCAGACATGACATTTTCCTGTCACACACCTCCTTGTTCTCCAAGCTGTAGCAAGGTGTTTTGGCACTCAGTGTCTCCTCTCTCCTTTCCCTACCTGGATCTTCCTAGTTCTGCTGCCATCTTTTGCTCACCAGTTGCCACGGTGTGCAGAGGAGATCTGAGGGGACTACTGGACACCCTTGTCGGAATAGTTGTGCCTTTTCTTGCCACCAGTGGGGGTACTTCTTTCATTCCTACTATGGGCTTGCTTTACTCTTTTGTTTCCTCTCTTGCAGGCTTAGCTCTTCCCATTGTTCCTTTGAGGAACCTAGTTCCCTTCACCTCACACTTGGGCATGGTGATGGGTCAATGCAAAGAAGGAGGCAGCTCATGGCTCTGCTGTGATACAGAAGAACTGCTCCACAGCTGCAGAGAGACTGAATGGAGCTTGGAGTGAAAAGGGGAGTAAAATATGGGATAGAGAGATTCTGTAAACAAATTTTGCATAGGCATAGCAGGTAACAACAATTGAACCAAATTTAGTAGACAGGAAAGAGCACATTCCTAATAAAGAAGCAATTCTTCTACCAAATTTAGCATCAATTGTAAAAGAATTAGAATTTTTCTAAGGGACAATGGTAAAATGTCATGTGTTGGTTTGGTTCTGTAAATAACTAAAAAAATCTTCTTCCTATAACCTGATTTTCAAGGGTAGATGTTTGCCAAGACTACATCTCCCTTCCATAAAGATTCAAACATGAGTCATATACCCACCTTCAGATTTTTGGCCAAATTGATTGAAGTTCGAGAAGTTAACAAAGAATTGAAAATAAGGTTTTTAGTGGACAACATCAGATAAGACCAAGTCATGATACAACCTAGGCAAAGCAGTTTATTCACTTGTGCAACCAGTAAAGCTTTCTCAAGTTGCTCATGTTTAGTTTCCAGTTGCTTAGTTTAGGGGAGGAAAAAGAAGGCGCATCGTACACATTACAACTGAAATTGTCTTGAGTACATGAAACAGTCTTAAAGATGAATTCTTCTTCAAGTCTAATGATATTTAATAATAGCGACTCTTGTTTAAGGTAGGTGGTAATTCCACTTAATGAGAACATTTACCAATGACTATCTTTCTCACAGAGCTCTTTTTAACTCCTCTGATCATTGCTTTTAGTATTTCTTTGGCTGTGACATGCATAGAAATCTAATTGTAGTTGTTGCTACCTTTCAGGCTACATGAACTTACTTGTTAACTGCTATGAACAGTATGATCCAATAGATATATGCCATTTCTACCGTTCTTTGGGAATTACTTATCAACAGGTTCAATTTCATGCCACAGCCATACTATGTCACAGCCCTTCACATCCTTGCTAGCTCAAAGGATATATTCAGTGTTAGAAATGCACATGGCAGCAGGGTTCCTATGCACTTACATACAATTTTTGGGGATCATTTGGATTATCATGAACTGTGCAGCTGGCAGGGAAGCAGCATTAGTGTTAAATGATACCTATTAGCCAGAAATTATTCTTACTGAGGATAGAAAGCATTCTGGTAATATCCCAGTTCAAAAGCTACTCTTATGGTCTCTAATCTTGCCACCTCAGAAGGAAATTGCTACCAATGTCAGCAGGAGTCATACTCATATCTACTTTGCAGTTAAAGACTTTGGAGGAAATCTTGTCAGTATACCGTGAATGGAATTTAGGCTCTTCTGCTTGTTAATCAGACATACAACTTTCCTCCTCACATACACTCCCTGAAAGATTTTGCATTGCTGTGCTGGTTTAAACGTAAACCGGCAGGAAAAAATGAACCCAACTCAAAAGAGTTTAGAAGTCAGAACTACAATTTAATAAAAAGATTACAATACATACACTGATACAAAGGAAAATTGGTTTTAGCCCACAAAACCCAGTTGTACAACCCAGCCCCCTGGGGGACAAACAGAATGGTGCTCACCAGCCCCTGTGCTGAGTACCACATGGTCCCCCTGAGTCCAAAGCAAAAGGAAAAAGAAAACCTGTTGGTAAGGATGGTGGTCGCAGTCCTGATGAGGTTCTGGTCCTCCACTGGATCTGATAAGTGGTGGCTGAAGTCCTCAAACCCCAAGATTATATATGCTTGGGTTCAGATGGGAATGCCCAGTGCCTCCCCCAGGGTGAGGGGTTTCATAGTGGGGGATTTACTCAGTGAGTCACAGGATATCTTGGAATGCTTGATGGCCCATTAGCAGACATGACCCCTCAGGTTGGGTGTGAAGGTGCTAGCAACTCCCAGAGGGGGGTTATCACACCTAAATCATTGGTGTGAAGACAGGGAACTCTCCTATCTTACAGTTTTCTCCCACACCCAGCTCATAGCCTGAGGTGTCAGCTGTGTCCTGGGCAGCTGCTGCAAACAATGCATTATTAGCAGTTCATGATAAATGGCAGAGAGAGTATAGAATACACAGTCCTAGTTACACCCACACAGTGACAAAGTGGTCCCAGCTGCTATAACTAGGACAATTGCTTAACTAGTTTTGGTCATAAACAAGTTAATCATGTGCATCCTGGACTGCTGAGGTGGTATGCACTAGCCTGGCCATCAGGAGAAAATAACTCATTTAAATTCTTTCTGGGAGCTCCTGACAAGGATGTGAGGGAAAGTATCCATGTAATAGTGAGTCTGTACAGGGAGAGCACTGGTGATGAGAGCCCGATACCCATACCATAGGCACATTGGGTGAGAGTAGAGATCCAGTCCCTGGATATGGACAGAATAGCTGTACATTGGAGTACAGCACAATGTCTCTTAATTTCAACTGAGAAGTCAGTTTGCACTTGGAAACTGCTCTGTGATGAGAATCAAGTAGATAAGTTAGGATGATCAGGAGATTTGCTTCAAAATTGCACCCTTGATCCAAACAAAAATCCTAAACCAGATGCACCCAAAGTAAGGTTAGAAGTACACTGCTGTCTTTAGATTGTCTGTGCCTGACTGGCCCCCCAAAGAAAGAGTGTAAAGAGCTATACTCACATTTGCCCCATTCCAAAGAAAGCTGGTTTCATATGAAGGAAAGCCAAGACAGTGTTTCCCAGCAATATTTTTAGGAGCTTCTACTACATGTGAACAGAAAACTGGTAACCTGTAGAGTCTCCCTTTTTATACTGGAACTAAAATTATAGGCAGACTTTGGCCTATTCCTTGATAACACTTCCAAACAGAAGGTTACATGTAGCTAGATAGATGAATTTGAAAACTTGCTAAAAATACTATGTCTGGTTATTTCTCATGCAAGAAAATTTGGCCCATCTCTCTTAATTCACTAGAAAAAAATCACCTCAAAAATACTATGATCACAATGTAATCCTCGAAATAACTTCAATTCATCTGGTATTAATTGAATAGGATTTTAAGAAGATTAAAAATATTTTCCATGAGGGATGAAGTATTTAATCTTCAATTCAAAAGCTCATGTTCCTTAATGTCAGGTTAGAAGATTATCTAAGGACATGGAAAAGAAAGCCTAATTACTAATCTATGTAATCTTATTTTCCTGAAATTTGCCACTGTGGGAGTACTAACATGCATAAATTGAAAGAATTGTTAAGCACTGTTTATCTATGTCTTTTCTGAATGGGGTTAAATCAGATGGTACTTAAAATCTACAGCCTATACTAACTGCCACTGTATCCTACAGCAGGATTAGCAAAGGTGAAGTATTCTGCAAATGCAAGGCCAGAAGAGTTTTCCTCCCCAGTGCAGAGATTTACAGAAAAATCCACAATAAAATGTGTTGGGCAAACTTAGAAAGTCACCTGTTTACTTTGTGGATTGGCAGAACCCTCTAATTATAACGAGTTACCCTCTTTTCATCTAATCTTAGATGTACAGTCAGACTTGGTAGCAAGATCTGGGGAGATTAAAGTGTATTAACCCTTCAGGCTATGCAGCTGTCAAAAGACAGCAGGGCTTTTCCCGTGTATATTCTTCAAGTGTGATATCCAAAGATGGCAAGAAATGGTTTTATGAGCAGGTATTACACCCAGTGAGGCTAAGTGAGCCATATTTGAACACACCACTTATCAAAGGTTTGTGAATTTGGGGAGGATAGGTAAAAACTAAGGAAGAATCATGTCTGTTGTTTTGTAAATCCCCACATCCAAAACTTGGGCCGAGTTTTGTAGGCCAAAACTTACACTGGCTTATTTTGTATGAAACACTACAAATAAAAGAAATTGAATTTAAATTACCAATTGGTCCAAATACTTAAACCCCTTTGATGTGAATAGAAAGCAAAAGGTAAAAAACAATTCAGAGCTCACAGATGCACTAAGATTGTATTCTACAAAATGCTGGAAAAAAAGAGTAAATTGCAAATTGAACAAAATAAGAAAGAAACAAAGCAAAAAAATCCTTTAATCACTCATGCAGGCAAGATAGGTGATCTCCTAAAGTGGGATTCTAACTGAAGTATTAATATGGAAGAACATCTTCATGTTACATAAAAAGAAGTCAAATTTAATGTTAACTAAGGAAAGATTAGCAATCCTTTTTAAAAATCAATGCTTTGAGTTCTTGTTTTTCCTATGTATTTAATAATGTTTTTAAAATAATCAAAATTTTCAGAGAAAGGGACTCTTGAGACCTCCAGATAAAATAGTTCATTTCATTATACAAGTAGATTATGGTAAAGTGTTTTCCATTAAAGCTTGTCCGGCTTGTTCCTCTAAAATTGATTAATAAATATCAAAATCCAAGTATTTAAAAAATTGTATCAAAGTCTGAGGTTGTGAAACGTACTACTTCCATCTCTGCAACTGGTTTTACAGTTGGAATTCTCCTTTTCACCATTAAATTCCATATTCATGTGAACCGACTGACACGAAAAGTAACTCAAAACATAATGCACAGAATGAGACCAAGCATAAACTCTTCTTCCTATACTTGACTGCCTGCATCCCATTTCACTTCTGTTTTGACTACTATTAGGTATTTAACTCATGGAAGAGGAAGGAATACACTGGAAAGACTTCAACGACAGAAGCTCTTCATTCACAGGGGAAAGGTGGATGGTAGGCTGATACATATTCCATTACATACAGTTCTATACAGTGTTATATGGAAAAGAACAGACAAATTGAAGCAAAGATTGATTATATTACTGCTATTTGCACCCATTTGAATAGTGTTTCTAAGCAATAGCAATTATGTTAGACTCTTTTTTCACTTTCACATGTAGAAGTTTTGAGTAGCAGATAGCAGAACAAATGCAATAGAAACGTGTGGGGATATATGCAAGTATTCTCCCAAAAATGAACTACCTGCTGAAACAGGAGCCGCCGACTTATCTGACTCTGAAAAGCTGCAGGTACACAGTAATTTACCACATGTACAAAAAAAAAGAAACAAACAACAAAATTATAATGGGCAAGAATAAACTGGCTTGGTTTTTTTACTATATTTATGTGTCCCATTCCACTTCAAATCACTGAAGTCAGCAGAGAGAAAAGCTTTTGGGGGCTATTGGATTTGAAATGCAATAAAGAAAATTAAAGAAAATTATTTAAGCGTTAAAAATTTCCCCAAGTTGTGGAATAGGTACATCACAAGTACTGTAAAATTTTTATGTCTTTTTTTTTTTTGTTTGAGTTGATACCTATATAGACAGTGACATTTGAAGAATCAAGTTGTAAAAGATACGATTAGAAGCCATAGTGATTTTTCTCAGATAGCGGTCAAATGAATTGGGAAAGGAAAAACCTGTTTACCTTACAAGAACACTTTAACACAAGTTAAAGCATATAGATATTATTCAATTCCATTATATCCATGTAGCTTTACAATTCCAGAGCAAGCAAAGCCTGTTATTTTATCTTTCTTGCAAGTATTTTTTCTGACCTGTCTTTCATAATACATGTCAATTGTTTCTAGTCTTTTCTACTGATTTATTTCTGTCTGCATAATTTTATATTCAGTTCAGTGAGACATGTAAAATATAATATTATGACAACTGCAAAAGAATATTAAAAGCCTAAAATTCATCAGACTCAAGATAAGCATTACATTTTTGTTTGACTAAAGGAAACACAGTAGGGGGAAAATTAGAGGAAAAGCCAGTCAAAGCTGCCACACAAAGTTAAAGTAAATGAGCAGTCTGATAAACCTCTCTTCACTCACCTCACTGAAGATCTATTAATATTTCCATGGGGCATGTATCTATGTGTTTTGTTAGAGGATTATGCTTTTATAATACATAAAGGAATCAGATTTCTCAGTAGACTTATTTAGTATTTCCTATTAATATACACATTATCAGATTTAACAAAGGATTGTACTGTAATTCTCCCATTTGCTGGGGACATTTATTAAAGTAGTGATCAGATTTACAATTTCGCTCAGATGTTACTACATATTCCAATACCTTTCCAGATCTGACCCTTTTGACAGTGTCCTTCATATTTTAATTGTGACAAGTTCCATCACTCAGGTAACTTTTACACAGCAGTTTCCAATAAGCTTCTGCGCCTTCAAGACAGGTAAAATAAAATGTACACAAATGCTTTTATAAATAAAGCATGTATAATCTGAACTCTGAAGTGAGACAGAAAATGAGCCAGTCTTATGTAGCAAGTTTCTGCCAATAACCTATGTCATATTTACTTTTGGAAAATGAGGGTTTTTTTACACTAAGCTGTAAAATCTAATTATGTTTTCAAATTTGAAAGAAGGCATTCATTGCCCTGATACATTTTGAACTAGAAATCATCCATAATAATGTTATTATTCTTCAAGGATGGACTGAATGAAGATGCTTTTGTTATGCAGTAGCAATCTACCACTCTGGTAGCATAGTCTAGTACATCTAGACCATCAGTCTGCCAATCTCCTCTGGATCATCTGTTGCTGAAGGTTGGAAAAATGTGAAATAGGGAACAAATGAGCAACTTGGACAGGATTAGAGCAGCTCAGCTAGATGGAGCCATAGGAAACTGTCCAACCCCCACTCACCCACTCCAGAACTCTGCTGGCTCCAGCAGAGCTCCCAGTACTCTGCAGTGCTCCTGACAGACCCCTGCACTACCCAGGACCTCCCCAGGAAAACTTGCACCCCGCAAAGCTCCCGTATACTGTCCCAGTGCCTCCAGTACCTCTGAGGCACCTCCAGCCCTCCCAATACTCTTTGAGCCCTGCAGTACCCTGAGTACCCACGCTGTGATGACTAAAGGGGTTAAAGGGGCAGTGGATACCAGTATAGCCATTATAGGGGAGAAAAGGGGGACAGACACAAAAGGAGGTGAGCAGGGGTACTGTTGGGGCAACCAGAAACAAAGGAGGAGGTAGAAGCAAAGGGCAGAGAATGGTGGGAATTGGCATGAGGTGAGAAGTCAGGGCTCATCTAGAAGAGAGTTGTGCCCAACTAACCCAAGAAAAGGAATGTTGTGTGAAAAGGGCCTGTAAGATGGAAATGTCATATCAGTGAAACACACACCCATTTGAATAAATTGAAAACTTCCCAGAAACAAGTGATTTCCTTTTGCATTTTTCACATGGCACTGACCATAACTTTTTTACCCAGTGGCACTCCCTAGGTAACCATCAAAATGTACTTCTAAGCACTGTTCACTCTCTCAAGGAGATCTCCAACTCCTTAAATACATAAGAGCTCTTGGCTTTTTGATTGTTCTAGATTAGGCTCAGGGTGTAGAGAATCCATTCACAAGCTCATAAGAGAAATCACTGCATACATCTTCATAAGTTACCGATTTTTATTTTTCAGTTGTAGTCCACAAAGTAGAGACAGAAGTCAATCTTTGAGTAACATCCTAAGAGCCATTTTTATGAAATTGAGAGCAGGAAGTAAGTAAGCTTTCATCAGGTACATCCTCTGACAAGGATATATTAATGCTTCTATTTCCATGAAAGGAACTTAACATGCTGGTAGGAAAACTAGCAATATTATCTAAAGATAGAAGATAATAGAGGCAAAAAAGGTAGTGTGTCTTTTCCAAGGTCAGTGAATCAATCACTGAAATAGCAGTCTGTTGTCAGGCCCATGTATTACTCATAAAATCACCCTTGTCTTTTTGTGCCTGGAGAATTCTTTTCCATCTTTCTCCTCCCAATCCATTTTTTCCTCCCTATTTTTCTGTCCTGGTTTTTTTCAGTTTATCTTTCCTCACTTAACCTCTGACTTTCTCTGATGCTAAAAAAGGGACAAAAGGCAAGAGCCTACAGGAACCAGCACAGTCAGACTCTTGTCTTTGTCCAGCACTGCCTTTTAATTTGTGGGAGAGAACAGCAGGAGAGATCATTTCATGCTGTGTATATTGCTGATATGCAGTGTCAGGAAAAACAGTGGCACTCCTGACTTCCTTTGAGAGTGGCTCCCTCAGCCAGGATACTGGTCCCTTAATGACGTAGCCACGCAGAGCTGGGGCAGCCCAGCGGCCTTTGTAGTAATATTCAAATCCTGTATGCATGACAATATTTTTTTGCCAGCTC
This sequence comes from Grallaria varia, assembly GCA_013396735.1. Lineage (NCBI taxonomy): Eukaryota > Metazoa > Chordata > Aves > Passeriformes > Formicariidae > Grallaria > Grallaria varia. Next base: position 171,819 of record VWZG01003543.1, read on the forward strand.
TTCTAGTAATCCTGTTACGTTTACACATGTTGAATTTTCAGGTTTTAAATTATCAGAATAAAAAAATAGCTGTCTTTCTCATTTGTTTGCCAAAGTCCTATTTTTGTCACAACTGTCTTATTTTAAATGTAAATGTCCCAGATTTAGCTTTTTTTTTTGAACTAAAGGAGGAGGTATAATGGAGGAGATACAATAATTAAAACTGTAAAGTACACTTTCACGTCCCTGAATGTTTCTTTATTCTTTCAGCTGTTCTGACTTTTAAATTTCTCAAATCAAGATATGAACCACATGAAAGGCTTGGGCTATTCTGCCTTTCACATTATTAAAATGTAGTGCTGTTCTTAGGAAAAACTTTGTTGCTGTCTGATAAATATTCACAAAAGTCAATTAACGCAATTCAGCAGAGTTCTGTAATCTTGCAAAATAACTATTTCTAAAAAAAATCTCATCAGCTCTGCTAAGATTTCCTTTACTTTTATAGCTTCCTCAGCTAAAAAAAAATAAATAAATCCATACTAAGAGTTAAGCATTATATTGTTATGTATTACAAGCATGGAATTATTAAAAACTCTTCTAGGGTTGTGGTTTTTTATTCTGTGTCATAACAATAATGTTGCAGAAGCAGGTGGATGTTGAAGCAACACCAGAAAAGTAAGGAGCAGTGTAGGGTCCTGTAAGGACTGCAGGTCTGTGCCCTGTGAAGGGATGTTTGGCTCCGGTTGGATGGGTATAAGTTGCATAAAGCAAACTTAAGCAAGATACAAATATTTGAATTCAACTAAAATGTGGTTTTGTTGTAGACATTGTCAAGGTAATCTTCCTTGAAGTCTCTATTTTAAAGCACCCAAAAAAAGTAAACCACAAGAGTAGCCAAGGATAAACTGACCCTACAGTGATCCTGACATCGTGCATCAGGGTTGAGCTGCAGTGACTTGGCCTATCAATGTTTGATCACTTTGAAAACAACCACTGCGGTGGTTGTCCCAGCACACATTTGTCTGCATTCCAGCTCTAGCTGTCATCAAATCAAGTATTTTTGTCAGGTTGCACCTTTGTACCTACACTGATGATGAGTTTGGCATTTGAGTCACTCTTTTTTCCATACCTGTTTAACAGCAGAGATATTTTCAGGGCAAACTGCGTTTGCAAACAGGATGAAATTATGGAACAGGAGAACAAGTTGCAGTGCTGTTCCGTAAGTGACTGCAGAAGCATCCCTGACATGAGCATTTTTGGTGCTCCTCCTCCAATTCAGTAAGGGCTGAAAAAAGAGTATCTTGAGTAGGAATATTTTGAGGAGTGGTCATGAAGGTGTTATTTTCCAGCCCTCTCTGCTCGCGCTCCCCAGATTGCAACTGTAAGGTCACCCCAGGCCTGCTGTTGTACAGCTGTTCTCAGGGCACTCTGCCTACGCCAGAGACTCTTTGGAACCTTGTTGAGTGGAAATGCGGACTTTCATCTCTTCATGTAGAGAAGCATAGAGTCTGACTTGTTTTTGTCTCCCATCAATTACAGCCTGCTACGCCACACACAAGCAACAGCCTCACTGGGCGGTTTTGCATTTCTCTCGCAGAGCTCAGGTGAAATGCACGGCCCTGTTTTCCTCCCTCTTTCACCCCCTAGGCGGGACGGTAACAACCCAGAGGGGAGGTGATTCCTATCCCCGCGGAGGGAGCTTTTTTGCTCCCTCTCACTCCCAGAGCGGCCCCTGCGGGGCGGAACGGACGGGACACGCGCCGGGCGCTCTCCCGGCTCGTGCCCCCGCTCGTTACCCCGGGCTCGTTACCCCGAGCTCGTTCCTCCGGCTCGTGCCCCCGCTCGTTCCCCCGATTCGTGCCCTGCCGCTGCACCGCCACAACCCGCCGGGACTCTGGGCGCTGCACGACCGAGAGCAAGGGCACCCCGGCCGCCCTCCGGCAGGGATCCCGTGAGGGGGCGCGCAGGTTTCTCAAAGTGGTGCTTTCCCCGGGCGGAGGCGTGTCCCGCACCGGGACGAAGAGGGCCCGCCCTGTCCCTGCGGGGCTCGCACCGCGGCCGCGCCGCCCGTTGCAGAACCGGTCCCGCGGCCGGGCGCGGGGCGGGGCTGAGGAGCGGGGTGCGTGCCGGCAACGTGGTGCGGAGCCGTCGAGGCGGCGGTGGCGGCTGCGAGGAGCGATGGATCCCGAGGGCGCGGTGAGGAGCTCGGCGAGCCGCTCCGGCGGCAGGGGAGGAGGGAGGATGGGATTGGGGCTGGGAGCGCGGCTGTCCTGCCGGGCCGTCCCGCCGGGGTGCCCCGCATCGCCCCCGCCCGCCCGGCGCCGCCGCCATTTTGTGCTGGGCCGTCTGAGGCCGTGGGGAGCCGCGCTGTGACCCTGCGTGCGAAAGGAAAATAGCCCTGCGGCTGAAGGGTGGCGGGCGAGCAGTCGGTAATCCATAAAGACGTTAGTAAGTGCGCGTACCCGCGTTATTTGGGAAGAACGATGTAAAAGAAATTTAAAAGCCAGTGGAAACAAACGTTTAGGTAAGTGATGCGCTGTTAGTACATATTTAACTTTTTTAAATAATGTTTTCTTATTGCCACGCTGGCAATAAAGAGATGGTTATCAGAATACAGATTTTAATGTTTAACCTCTAAATCTCACAGGTATTCAGTGTATTGGGAATTCACGGGTGATGTGTTTAATTCCTCGTTTCTTCCGTTGGGGGTTTTTGTGTTTGTTTTGTTCTGTTTTTTAATAAGACGACTCTTAAAACTTGTATGGAGAAAATGCCGTCCGAGCTCCTTGAGGTAAGGGGTACATTTTGGCTGTGGTGTCAACTCTTAATGTGGTTAAATCCGGAAGCTTCTGTGCTGACCACAATTGCCACGTGATTATACAATTATTGTCTTTGGTGTGAGACAGTGACCTGTCTTGTCCTTCCGTAGTTTTTCTCTGCAAAAACCAGTTCTTTCTAAAGTCTTTGGGACTGTAGCAACAGTGTTTGTTCCGTGTCCTGTAGTGTTGGTTGTTGTGCAGGTTAGGCACTACTCTAGGCTAGTATTTCAGTTGGAGAAATGCATATTAGATTCTCCGGAATAGATCAGGTTAATGACTCTGGGTTTTCCTCTGCCCCCAGATGTGTGTTTTCAGTATTTTTGGAAAGGACTTTTGTCTTCCCTAAATTGCCTGTACTAAGCCAGATTTACAGTCTTTAAGGTGTCCAAAAAGACAGCATTAACACGTTACTCAGAATTAGTAGGAGTAATTCTCAAGTAGCTAAGGAATATCAAATCATCCTTGGAAGGTTTGTGGAGCAAACAAAATGTTTTTTTCCTGACATTGTTTTAATTAGTGATCTTCTATTTCTTGCTGCACTATAACTGTCAGCATTCATTTTTTTGTGTATTCTCCCAAAGGTAAGTGATTTGATTTTAACCAGGAATGCTTGGAGGCACAGCCAAGAAAATGCTGTCCTGTCAATGAGAGTGAGGCAAAATCTGGAAGAAACACAGTGTAAATGAAAGGGGAATTCTGTGAGGAGAGCTGTTGAAGAGCACTTCATTTTATGTGGTGATTTCTGAGAGGCTGAAATGTATGGATACCATAAGAAGCAATCGAACTTTATAGTACATGCAGTTGCTTTCTGTGTTTGAAATATACTTGCTTGGGTTTTGTTTGCCCTAGCTACAAGTTTTAAGGATTGAACAATAATAAGAAAAAATACATTTTTCTTGGAAATCCTTTCAAAAGAAAGGTTGGAAGCTGACCCCAAGTTTCACACTTTTAGTTTTCACTACTCTGCTTATTATTAGCTATGTGATCCACAGCCTACAGCAGCTGCCTGTCTTTCATTGTGGGCTCCTTTCCCAGTGGTACTGTCAGGGCACTAGAGCCTAGGACTGATTTTTAGTAAGCTATCTCCTATTTGTTTGTTTGGAGGGAATGGGGGATGGACTATAACTGCAATAACGGTCTTAAAGCGTTTATTGCTATTCCTATTGGAGAAGGTAGTGACAATACTATGTGATGGCTTTATAGCTGTCTTCTCACAGTTAGGATTGACTTTATAAGGCAGTATGAGTTTGTTTTGAAAAGTTTCCAATAAAATTAGTTCATATAACAGTATGGTGGAAGTTAAAACATCAGGAAGACTTTGCTAAGTAAGGGCTTCCATGAAGATCCCACTCTGCTACATTCCTTTACTGGAACAAGAGCAATCTGGTTGTTCTGCTCTTCTGTTTAGGCCACTGTGTGTTGTGTTTGTAGGCCAAGAGAGTTAAAAGAATTAAAAGACTAGTTGTCAAGAGCTGTTCTCAGTTGTACAGAACTTGTTGATTTTCTTGTGGTGACGTTATGAACGCTTGGCACTTGGAAAATCATCCAGAAGCTATTGCAAAGGGTAGAGTTTTGTAGGTATGAGAGCACAGATTGTTATAAATGTTCATTCTATGTAGATTTAAAATAAGGGCTTCTAATAGATATAAAATAATTTCTGGAATAGAATTCCTAACTTAAGATTTATACATCAGGGTGCTGTTTTAATTGAACCAAGAAAGATGGATTAGGCTCTCAATGTGTAATTTGGAAAGGTGTTAAACATTGAACTTCAGACCACAGACTCTAAGTAACTGAATTCCTTAAAACTTAGCTTATGTTTAAACATGGAGCTGCATTCTGTATAAAAATACATGGTTAATGTTCGATTGTTCAATATTTGCTTTGCCTTCTGAGAAATTCTGTATGTGTTGTCTGTTGAGAATTATTTCGCTTACTGACTAATAACATGTAAAATTTTGAAAATATTTTCTTTCAATCAGCAGGCAACTGATCAGATGCAAACAGAATCTTTAACTTCGTGTCCCAGCACTGTGTCCCCGGTGCAGTTAAATAATCGGGTTGGTTCTCCAAGATCCGGAACAGTTACTCCAAATCGTGTCTTTGTGGGAGGAATTGATTTTACGGTAATTTTTTCCTATTTTTGCTGCTAAATGATAATTTATAACCCTATAAAAATCAACAGGAAAAAAAATCATGTGTGTTTGCTTAGGTGGTAAGTGCCCTTCACTATAATATCCAAAACAGTAGTAGAGAATAAAGCTTTAAGCCTTGATTTACATCGTTGTCTTACAAAGCTGACTCAGTACACTGAGGTGCTAGAAGCTTTTGATATACCAGATCTAGAGAATTTTCTTTTCGAAGAAGATAGATTTTGTCATCAGTAGAGCTTGTGGTAGAGAAGTATATAGAAGTTGTTTTTGCATATAATACCTAGTGTAATTTAATAAACTCTCACAATGTGATATACGGCAATCAAGGCGAATGTCAGTAGCTTCAGCTCCTCTGGCACTTCTGGTTCAAAGAAGTTGCAGTGCAAGTATTCCTCACTTGCCGTAGTAATTTTTTCAAAGACAAGTACTTGTTTTTAGAACAAGTATGAAAAGTTTTCTGGATAATTTGTGCTACTAATCTTAATTCTTAGAATGTCTGTGCCTTTGTGTATTCCCTAAAACCTTCAAATAGCAGTGAATATTGAGCCGTTCATATGCTGGTTAGTCGCTTTCAACACTTGTGACAAGATAATTGCCAGATCTTTATACCAGCTACTTTTTTTTTTTTCTTCCCACTTTAAATAATTAATTAAACCATGCTTGGTCTGCTTAGCTGTTGCTTTGTTCCTACAAAGAGTATCTTCTCTGCCTTAATCCTCCTAGGCTGAGGATCTGTGCAGGCTCATTTGAAGAGGAACAAGAATTTACAATTCACTCAGACTATTTTGCATAACAAATGCAAGAAATTCCAGGATCATCTATCTCATTTGGCTGAGATAATTCAAATAGAGATGTCCATAATTCAAGAGATGTTATACAAGGCCTTCAGGATATTTAGGCTTTATCAAAGAGGCACAGGAGGTTTTTGCACCAATAGTAGACAAATTACTGGAGGTATAGAGAGTTCTCTCTTTCCAGTTTATCTTCACTGCAACTTCAGAGGTTAAAACACTTTTCTGCCAAACATATCAATATTCTTGTTAATTATCCCAGTTATTGTTCATTTTGAGGGGTTTCTTGATTTCTTGGTTCAGTTGCTGGTACTTCAAAATCTGTTATTAATCTTATTTTCAGCTGAGTTTAAGCATGTTTCTAAGGATAAGGAAGATGGAATTTGGGAGGGGAGAGGAAATAGAAGGGATGAAACCTCTATAAGCATTTTAGTTGCTCTTCCATTTTCTGTGGTACTTCATATTAAACGGAGTCCTAAATTTCTGATCAAATCATAGTCTTGAATTGGTTTCTATTGGGAATCTCATGGCAAAAAGTATTGGGTTTTTGTAGGGTCTTACTCAAGTCAGCTGGGGGGATATAAAAGCTATTCACTTTACGTTTGTGAAAAAGAGAGTCTTTAATTAACAAAAACTTATTTGCTTTCCTGCCAACTCCTTTATCGTTTTGCCTTTATCATTTGGACTATCACTATAGCAGTCATTCCTGTTCATAAGGGTAAACATCTGTCTTCTTAGTTTAGAGAAACAATTCAGTTAGAGAAGTTAGAGGTGGAAACATTTTCATCTTGGTCTGAGTAAGCGGTTTCTTTAGTAGTATGGGCCATCTTATAGTAATGCTAAGCCTTCACCTACATCATTCTTAAGAGTCTGACAAGTGCCTTTGTCTTGTAATCAAGAAAAGGCAAGTCCTGAAGGTGTTTCTGGTGAGCTTCTTGATACCATTTTTGTACACATATTTGCAGATTTCATTGTGTGTCTTAGAAGTGTTTTCTTCCTATTCCCCTTTAGTGCATTGCTCTGTACATGAACCTTTGTCTTTCCAACTTTGTAGTCTTGTGTAGCAGTCCCTCTTCTCTATGGATGGTGCTTTCATCACCAATCAATTTCAGTCTTGAATGAGGCAGATAAACCTCTAATGTGCTGGAAAGGATTTACTAATTTCTAGACATATAATTAAAAACAATAAAAGTAATTCATTTATGCCAGGAGTAGTGCTTTACTACTACTTTAAGATAAGGGAAAGTATAGATGAATGATGCATGTATGTAACTGTACCTCTTCTGGTGTTAGATGCAGTGTTAACTAAGGACCATGTATAACAAAACTTGAAAATCTCAAATATGTGTTTAGGGTATCATATGTGATACAAGCTTACAATGTAAAAAAGATTCGTAGAAGATAGGTGAGTGCTCACAGAGCTTCGGTTTGGCTTCACGTTAGTTGGCTTGCTCCATGCATACTCAGAAGGGAGCAGTTTCTTCCAAGTTGATTTAGACAATTCTCCATTGTAACAACCTTTTCTTACTTATAGTGGAGAGTTCCTATGCTGTGCCTGTATATATTTGCAGAGTCTCAGGTTAAGACTACTTCAGGAAGAGAGACCATGGTGTATTCAGTGAATTTGACCCCTAAATCATTGTGGTTTAGTGGGAATTTTTTTCATGTATGAAGCCTATATAAATCATAACCTTCCTGGAAACCTGTGTAACCTGCTGTTTTGAAGTCTGAAAATATAGTAGTGATTTTTCACACTGTAAGCTGCCCTGGGACATAATTCACAGAAACTGAAATTCAGGTCTAGTAAACCTGCCTTAGTGGTCTTAGCTGTAAAAGGATAGTTGTTACATAAATCCACTAAAGAGGAGTTTTAATGACTGTCCACTATTATTACTCAATAATAAATGTAATTAATTGATAGCAGTTAAACAGGCTGTGAGGCTCATCCTTGTTCATTCTTCCCTCTTTGTATTCAGGGTTTTAATTTGTTAGTAGCAAACTTTATCCAAAGTATGTCCATTAAAAGTCCTATGGTAAATATTAATTGAATAAGTATGCAAACCAACTTTTCTTTTTTTTTTTTTCCCCTCTTGATTTACTGTACTAGACTAATGAAAATGACTTGAAGAAATTTTTTGCTCAGTATGGCAATGTGAAAGAAGTGAAGATAATAAATGACAGAGCTGGAGTATCAAAGGGGTTAGTATAATAGAATAAGTGTGTTGTGGAAATGGAAAATAGAAATCTGACTGTAGTAAATTTGGTTGATTTTTCATAGCTCAGAATATTAATTTTTTCATTGATGTTCCCGGCTAATCCATCTTTGCAAAAATCTGTTCTTGCCCTTAACGTGTCCATAGAAATGTCTCTGTGATTTGCTTAGCTAAAATTATAGTCATGTTTTTAGAAGATGAAGCTGTCTGCAACTCGGACAAAATCAATAGTTTTCAGTTTTTCAGGGTTTTCTTTATGACAGTTATTTAAGTTGATTATCATAAAATGGTTGTTTAGTTACTGAGTATTTATTTCTGTTACTGAAAGCCAGTTTGGAAAGAAGCCTGAAAGTGGAAGAGGTGAGATACAACTGATTGTGCTGGAGTACGTGACAGTAACTGAGATTTTGTGTGAAGACTTTTGGAACAAGAGCATAGGGGAACAAATCTGACAATGAATCATCATTACAGAAAAGGGGGACTAAGACTGGAAGTCAACAGTAAGGGAAATGCTGGAGATCAAACCTGGAGAAAGATGAAGATTGCATAGTAAAACTATTGCTAGAACCCAAAGGATGGTGATGTAAATAAGGTGGGGAGGTGCACTGTCACAGGGCTGAAGCAAAAAGGAATGTGTACAGTTCTCTCCTGAGCTGTAGCCTCTCAGTGCTGTCAGAGCTTAACGCGTATCAGCAAGTTACCCATTGAGCTGCAGGTCTTGGCCCACAGTGTGCACTTGCATGACATGGTGGACTTGGTCCTCGTCCAAGATCTGTCCCCAAGCTGCTTGCGTTTGTATGAAATTCCAGGAAATATCTGAGACTTGCAATTGTGATTGCTGACATACATCTCAGTAAGTATGTTGGAAAGTAATGGCTTTACATGGTGGTGGGATTTCTTTGGAATTCCAAACACAGGCTTCGTTGCTTCTTCTCGAAAAGCAGTTTAAAAAACTTAAGAGTTTGTGATTATGTCTATTAGTTTATTGTCTAGGCAGTCCATAGAATATAAAGCCTGTGTAGGTAAGGTCCCAAGTGGGAAAATAGTTTGTGTTTTTTGAACTAGGAAATGTTTCCAGGTTTGTTTAGAAAAGACAATACAAGAAAAGTCCACAAATTTAAAAGAATGACTGGTCAGACTTACTGAACCTCTGTATTCAAATAAGCATGAAAATGCTCACAAAGAAAGATAACTTGTATTGCAAAATCTGATGTGCTGGCAGGAATGACAGAGGTCATCCTGGTATCTGAAATCTGACTCTGAGAAACGAGCCATGACCGTAACAAATTATGTATACAAAAATACTTAGTTTTTTTTAAAAAAAGATTTGAAATTCAGAAAGTCAGATTGTGGAGTGGGTATTTTTGTTTTTTAGATGATCAAATGCTTTATACAGGCAGTGCCGCATTCAGTGGCCTAGATTACTCTAGGAATGAACCGAGAGGATTTGGAAAAGCAGAAGTTGTATAGAAAGCCTGATTAATTTACTGCAGCAGCTTGAAGAGGTATGGAGAAAGACATACTATGTCACAGAGTGTGAGAATTGCTTCATCTATGATCACCACAGAACTCTTGAATGCTAATCTGTTAAGAATTACAAGAATAATTCACAGATAAACACTATCTCTGCATTGCTGCTTTTTCTAAGAACTCAGTTTAAAATAGCGAATCGTGCTTGTCAAAGTGTGGAGCATTCACAGTTGTTTCTGAAGTAGTTTGGAGCTGTACTATGATCTGCAATATAATAATTTAAGAAAAAACCCCAAACATCCCAAGTGTCTCATCTTGGTCATCCATGAAAAGGGAAAGCTTTAGATCAAAATGTTTGCTTAATAGCAATGCAGGAGCTTAAGACATGGGCTGAGTAACAAGGATAACTTTCTATGTGGACTGCTCATTCACAGTGATGTGTTACCACATAGTTAATAAGAAAAGTGTTAAGAATGCAATCTTTACTTTTGCAGTTGTTTTTTTTTGCCCATTAGTCTACTATGCAATATGACTTGTACTGTATATCGACTAAGAATGTGTAATGTCTGTAAATATGAACTTTAGAGGCTTAGTTTCTGTAATTTTCTTTTAGATACGGCTTCGTTACTTTTGAAACCCAAGAAGAGGCACAGAAGATTTTACAAGATGTAAGTGATGGTCTCTATTGTGTTTGTCTCTTAAATAATTCATTTCATATTAGTCATGAGTAGCTTGGGTTGTCTGTTCCTCTGTTTGCCAGTTTGAAAATCTGGGAAGTTTGGTCTCGTAATTAATAAAATGGTTTAAAGAGATTTAAGATAAGACTTACACTGAGATCTTCTGGAACTGGAGAAGGAACTTGCTAGTTCACAGTATTGTTCTTGACTTTGACATCCAGTCTTTATGTTCTTGGCCTGTATGAGGTCTACAGTAAGTATAGAGTTATAAAAACTTTATCCTTCAGAATTGCTTTCATTTGCTTTACTAGAAAATCCACTGCTGTCAAGATTTTTGCGGGGAGTTGAGAAGGTAACTGCTGTCTTTTATTCTGACACGTTTGTCAGAGCTAATGTCATTCTTTTTAGTAGCTGTTAGGTTCACTTGAAGTCTTACATGATGAAGCTCATGTCATGTACCTTTTGCTTCTCCTCTAAGCTACATTACTGTATTGACACTCTTCGTAGAGTCTCCCTTGAGACATTGTTAGCTCTTCAGTTCATTTTGTTTTGTTCAATGTATGCTCCATGTTCTGGTTGGAACATACTGAAGAGAACTGTCAGTCAGGATTTACTCGTTCATGTGAGGGAATCCAGGTGCAGGAGAAAAAAACCAGAGAAAATGGCATCCAAGACTTGCAAACTGCCTTCTCACAATTTATAAAGCTGGTTAAAATGTTGAAATTCCAAACCTTTGGAAATTTATGTATTAAAATTCAAAATAAGAGCTGAGATGTTTACAAAAAATACACTTAAGTGGAGCCAGAAGAGTACACAGACAGGAGCTTTGTGAGTCAGCTGATTTTCTTCCCATTTTCTTTATTGCTTTATTTCTGTCAACTAAACACCAATGACAGTGAGTACTGTTGTGAAAATGGCTTAGTATGTTTGCCTCTGTAACTGAAAGGCTGCTACATGTAAAGTCTTACTGGTATCTTACTTTGTCTACTCTTAAGTCCTTTAAACATTCTACAGTTCTATCACCTTTTTCATCTTGCATGTTTCTGCTACTTCATATTCATCTGAACATCATGTAGCATCTAGGTCTTTCTCCATCTTAAGCTGAGAGTTTCTAGGCTTTAATAGAAATTAATGCTTTTCATTTTATTCTCTTGAATTTCTTTTTATATGATATTCTGGTCATCCTTTGCAATACTTATTTTTTTATCTTACTTCTCTATTGTAATGTCTCCAGAAGTTTCTTTTTCTATGTTGCAGTCTTCTAAAGTATTAAATTGTGTTAGTATCGAGAACAGACCTTGAGGAATTTTGCCTGCTTACTCTTTCTGCTCATGGCCTGTTAATACTAGTGCTACTTCTTCCTATCTTTCTGAAGTGACTTTTTTATTCCTCCCAGTTTCTCCTCCTAGTCTTCACTTTCAGTAGCATTATCTGTAATTTTGCATGCATTGCAGTATTCTTGCTTTGGAGAAGTCTTTACAGCTTAGATATTTCTCTAAACTGTCAAAGTTGTTTCTAAAAAAATAAAAAAAATCACCATGATTTTAACCACTGGTGGATCACATCAGTGAAACACTGCATTGGGGAAGAATCATCTTCATGTTATTTGTGTTGGAATGCAGTTTGACTGCAATGCATGTCTGTTTTCTAGGAGTTGCTCTGTGTTCTCCATTTTAGTAGATATCTTTGCCATAATTAATACTTGTTTATGAACTTCCAAACTGAAGACAATAGTTTAGCCTCTTCCTTGCTTAAAGTCTAATAGGTGGGAAGTTCTAAGGCAGTCATGAGTGAATATGTGCATGTTTTACATTCAGTCTTTGTAATCTGGTCATTTTCATGGACTTTCATGTTCCAGTCTCCTGTAAAATATTTTCATGATCACAAAAAAAATTTAGTCTTTATACTTGAAATTGTCTTATGTACACATGCCCTTTTTTAAAAGCAGTAAATACATGAGAACTAAAGTGGAAAATATCTGCTGACAGTTAGAGGTATCAGTTGTGAATCAAGAGGCTCCATGAGAAGTAAGTAATGCTTGAAATGACTAGTGATTAATTTTGTGCCTGTGCAGTCTAAAATTAGGATGGAAAAGGAACTATTGTAACTTTGGGGTTTTTTGCAATGCATTGTAAAGGGTGAAACTTAGTATGTACCTTGACTGCTTGAGATTTTCATTTCTCAGATTCCTAGATCTGCATAGAAAATAATGTCTTTCTTCAATTCTAGGCTAAAACCCTCAATTATAAGGACAAGAAATTGAATATTGGTCCAGCAATAAGAAAACAAGTACGGAGTCCTAATGCTCGTATGTATTATTAGTTCTGTATTTTGTGTATTATGGGTATTTTAACTAAGATTTACCTGGTCCTGGTGCACCTGCTCATTTCCCAAGTGCTTTTCATCCCGGTGACCACAGTCTCAAGCATGTTGTGGCAGTAGGTGTCATGTAATTCACCTTCTTCTTAAGACTAAAAACTTTTCTTACCTGTTGGTATATAGTAGTCTTATAAGCTGCGTGTGTATTTGGATCCATAACAAAATGCATCATGCTTGTTTTCCTTAAAGGAGAGAATTTGCTCTGGATAAAATGGTTATTTCAAATGGTACACTCAAAACCCTCTTGTGAGCAGCGACACAACAGGATCCTTTTTATTAAGCCTGCCCATGATTTGTAGTTCTGTCATTAGTGTTAATGCAGAGTTAGTGTCAGTCCTTCTCTGTGACACCTTCACTGGGGCACTGAGTCTTCCTCCTCTGAGCTGCTCCTTTGCCATGGACTTCTCCAAAGCAGCAGTGCTGGACCCCCTCCATCATCATGGAAGGAAGAGCACAGGATCACCATCCCAGCACTGGGGGGATGAACCACTTCACTCCGGTTGCCCAGAGAAGCTGTGGCTGCCCCTGGATCCCTGGAAGTGTCCAAGGCCAGGTTAGACGGGGCTTAGAGCAACCTGGGCTGGTGGAAGGTGTTCCTGCCCATGGCAGGGGGTGTCACTGGGTGGGCTGAGGTCCCTTCCAACGCAAACCATTCCATGAAACAAACACTACACTCTTAAGCGACCTCTCAAGACAGTCCCTGCTGTCCTGCATTCTTAGACATGCTATGTTGCCTTCAGTCTGAAAACAGTCCAATTTGTTTGGTAATTAAGGCAGAAGGATGGATAATATTTAAAGGGAAAAGTATTTCTCGCACTGGAGCAATTTTGTTGATAGCACTCTCCTTTTACTGAGGGATTTGTGCCATTGCAAGGTTTGGGGAATGACAGGGAAATGGATTTTGGTCTTGAAATTTTATGAAATTTTTCCTCCCTTCAATATTGCTGAGAACTGAAGAGCCTGTAAATTGTGGCAGGTTAGATGTGAGGAGAAATTATAATTGAGGGTTATATGACATACATAGAGCTGGAGTGCTTTGGGGTGCTCCATGGGTTTCAGCTTCAGCGGCTACTAGGGAAAGTTTGGAATGTTTTCCAGAGTGACTGGACAGGAGGAAGTGTTTTCTTCCAGAGGGGATGGTCAAACCCTGACTCAGCTCCTGGGAAGGGGGTTGGTGCCCCAGAACTGTCGGTACTGAAGAGCCAGTTGGACACCAATGATGTGGTTGAACTTCTGGCCAGCCCTGGCACGGTCAGGCAGTCAGACCAGCTAGTTGGTGTAGATCCCTTCCCTGTTTTTTTAGAGCAGGCTGTGCTGATTAATTGCATTGTTACTCATTGATTTATTTATGTCATCAAAATCCATCAGGACTGTTCCCTTTTGCTTTCTTTGGTAGAAATGCCAAGGTTGCAGTCACCATTCTATTCTTGAGTTGTTTAAGATATTGAATGGATACTGAAAATGTAGGATATAAATCACCAACTTTTATGACAAGATCTGTGAGCTAGTCCTCAGAAAGGGCTATATGTCAGATGTAAAATAGATTTCTTTTGTAAGTACAGCAGACAGTAAAGTGTACTTTATAACTTCTGTATCTGTCCAACGGTAGCTTTTGGAAGAGTTAGAAAAAAGCCTAACCTTTTGCTCATCTGCATTCTGTGGACGATACAGAAGAACGTTGGTTTAATTCAGAAGCTTCCTTTAGTTTCTGTCATGTTATCTGTTAGTTCATGTGTACACTGATGCTGTTGGTGCAGGCATACTTGTTGAAGACAGGAAGTGTGCTGCCTCCTTCCTCTGTTTGTGTCTAGGTAAGCCCTTTTCTCTTGTGTAAGTGTATGGGATATTGTTTGCCCAGGGGAAAGGGAATACTTTGTTCCAACTGTATGGCTTCTTTGCTCTAGAAATTATTCCGTGTGATTTTTGCTCAGTCATGAAGAGGTTATATGCTTTTTTTTCTATGCTTTATTTCCCTTTCCATCTTCTTGTACTTCTCAGTACAAGTGCAACTTGTGTTGCCTGACTTGTGGTGCGTCCTTCCTCTGACTCTTGTGCTGAATGTGTGTATTGATAGAAAAGAGGCATCTCTCTGACTTTGTGTTTTAATTCTGAGACCTGAGAGAACAGAGTGGGAAGAAAAAAAATAAAATTTGAAGAAAGCTGCTGTGTCCTTTTGAGATCTGTCCATGAACCTGTTTGACTACCTCTACTCTCTCATGTCTAGAATAGTTCTGTGATACAAGATCATACTGGCATCCAGGGACATACCCTAGTCTGATTTCAGTGTGTCTGCTCTCATGCTCAATCTATCTAACATTAGTTGCTAGGATACTTTGTCCTACTGCAGCTCATCTTAGGTACGTGAAGCCAGAATGCCTAGACTTGCAATATTACTGTAGAGCTGTGGTTATATTGTATTTGACAGAATTAAAGAGCTAGCCAATACATTGCTCTACAGCCTTCATATAATCTAGTGCTTGTCTTCCATACTATTAAGCAAAATTATTTTTAGTTCCTCTGTTGTCATAGGGCATTTTGCGGCAAGTGCTTTGGACATGCTGGGAGAGCCACCTGGTTTGCTTTTCCCCAACATCAAAATTTCTTTTTCCATCACAATGAGTTTGCTGGGATGGATGCAGAAGATTTCCTTTTCCTTTGCCAGTGACTTAGTCAACACTGACAGAAAGTTTGTGCAATGTACTCTGTAGTTACTGAAGTACACAGGATTGTTGGCCATGGGATCCTGTTGATCTCTTTGAGATCAGTAAGTGCTATTCTATATTACTTACTGGAGATGCAGCAGCCTTTATGTTTTCTAAGGTATGCTTAACTTTGTTCTAACAAGCATCTTAGCCTGACCTGTCTAAGGATAATATTTCAGCTGTAGTGTCCAAATGTCTTCAGGCTTTTCTAGGAATCAGTCAAACTCTTACTATCAATAAAAGCTCTTGGTCTTCCTCTGAGCATAATGGTGATTTCTGTCTATCCATAAAATGGGACTTCATGGTGGCACTTACCTTTGCAAGGCAAGATGGAAAACTGAAAATTGCTTCGTGATTTTCATTATGTTGTGTTCTTCCTGATTTTTGCGTGCTATGTTATACTTTGTGTTTTCAATACTTCAATTTCAGTTACAGAATTAATTTCCCCCTACAGAAGTCTTGTATTTGGAACTGAAATTTTTCTTCATGTTTGACACAAAGTTTTGCAAAAACAAGTCCTGTCCTAATTCCCCCAAAATGTAGAGAGGAATAGAGTTTAGGTGATCTCAGATTCGGTGTTTGAAAGCGAGAAGCAATCTGTGCTTAGGGTAGAGATCCCTTTATTTGAATAGCAGTTGTGGTCAGCACCTGTTAGAGGGCAGTGTAGCCTCTGTCATAATGACAGCATTGCTGAGAAGTGTCCCTGTTGCTGATATGTAGATAACCAGTTTTACTTTTGCCAGTTTGTGCCATCACAGATACAGTCTTTGTGTGTTGAGAAACCAGTCACCACCTTGTAAAGAAATAATTCTGTTGGTTTTAGTGCTTGAATTTTGTTTCAGCTATATATGAGTATGTGGAGGTTTACACATTTAAATCTCCTATAGTGTCAAGTCACCTTTGGACATTTGGAGATGAAAAATACATATATTTGTTTGTACCTGGAGCTGTGTTCAGTAATTTACATGCATGTCATCTTCTGCAGCCCTTCCCATTTACCTCTGGTATATCCTGTGACCATCTGCCTTCATGGTTTTGTGTTTGAGAGGGAATTGGCATGGCACACTGCTCCATGTTCTTTCCTTTGAGTGCTTTCTTTGAAGATCAGAAATGATCTTCCCTTATTTCTGTCATGATGTACACATCTTAAATGTTATTTGTTAGTAAGCTTTAAAATGTTTATTCCAGGTTCTGCTGTAACACCACGAGCTAGTACAATGTACTTAACTACTTCGAGTGGATATCCCTACATTTATCACAATGGTGTGGCATATTTTCATACCTCTGAAGTTTCTCCTGTTCAGCAGCCATGGCCTGTAAGTAATTTATTTTGGTATATGTGCTTTTCTGTGAACCAGGATGAGTGCAGTGTTTTTAAGTCCCTCATACTTGCCAGTTTTTTCAGCTGTGCCTCATATTAGACTGTTTGTCTATTTTAAATATTATTTCAGTTTATTTTGCTTCTGCTGGGGACTTTGCTTTGGTGTGACCTATCAGACAGGATAGTTCATAATTAGTCTGGGCCTTACTGCAGGAGTAGCTTTGTTTTACTGTCTCTAGATGGTGATCGCCTAGTGCTTTCTGGAAAGAACTAAGTGGGCCCTTAGAAACAGTGGCTTTGAGTAATCTGAAGTGTAAGTTAAAACTTGGCAAATCCATTTTCCAAAGGTCAGGGAGGTTCAGCATTATAGTACTCCAGGGCTGTGCCTATTAGGAGTGACAATTTGAGACTGCTGCATAAGACCTGTAACTTTCTTTCTTTTGAAGTCACGCTCTGTTTCCAGTTCTCCTGTGATGGTGGCGCCTCCGGTTTATCAGTCTCCTACTTACCATTATCAGGTATCTGTTTGAAAATGGTTTTCAGACAATCAGTGTTCCTCCAGCCATGCAGTGGTGTTGCTGCAGTGTCATAGGTTTGTTTATTCTTAGGAAGTAAAAAATGGTAAGATATACATTTTCATTTCATGGACTGCTGTCTTCAAACAATTTATGTAACTGCATGATAATATAATGTATTAAGAGTTTTCTTTTGTATTGCAAGACAACTTGCTTCGTACCAACCTTTTACTATCCAAGCCAAACTCCCGCTCAAAGCAGGACTGGTTAGATTAGGTTTCTTGGGTACTTGTCCAGTAGGATTTTAAACAACTTCAGTGATGGAGATTCCACAACCTTTCTGGATAGTCTCTTCCAATAGTTGACCCCTCTCATAGTAAAAGACTCTTTTCCTTACAGCTACAACATTTTCAATGTTCCTGCTAGGGTCCATTGATTTTTGTGGTCTGAACTCCTCTGTTGAGAATCTGATTTAAGTATTTTTGAAGCTAATGAAATGGCCGCATCAGAGGCTGAATGAATATAGATGAAACAATGTTCCTGAACCTTGTGGAGCTTAATGAAAGTTCTAGTTCTTCTTGTTAATTTAGAATGAATTATACATTTGAGATGGTTGTGATTCTAGTGTGTTAGGAGTTCTACTATTTTATGTGTATGCATATGTTCTTAATCGCATTAGTAACACCTTTTTGTTTGATTTTAGGCACCAACACAATGTGTTTCAAGTCAGTGGCAGTGGTCTGTTCTACAGGTAAATACAGTTCATAGTTGCAGCATTTTACCATTACTTCTCACCTAGTTTAAATGTATGGAGCATTTACCTAACAGTGACACTGCCCACTATTCACAACTTGTTGGGATGACTATTAATTGCTGTGTTTCAGTAAGGCATTTACAAGATATGCTGATACAGTAGAAGGCATAAAATAGCATGTATTGGAACATCATATACCAATTTTATGTGAAAACAGCATCTTCCCCTCCCCTCTCCCTTTGACAAAATGTTTGTGTTAAATTACCTAGTAAGTTGTCAGAAGCAGGTTAAAACTGCCAAATTTTGCCTGATAGGAGACATGGGTATTAAGTAGCTAATTAACTGATACCGTGATGTTTCATAGGAGTATATTTAGCAGAAGGATATAGATACACAAGTAGGGGAGAGTTAGGCCCAGGTCCTTGAAATAGGAGGAAGAAATTGAAATTGCAAATTTGGTGATTTTAGGGGGAGAGTTTCAGTTTTGTGATCTCTGTAGCAGAGCAGCTTAATATGGGAGTCTTGACACTCTAGGAACCTGAAGAGTTTGAAGCTTGAAGGACCAAGTCCCTTGAGATTCAACTGTTAGTGTGGCCTCTTTACTTTAGTAGCAGCCAGCCTTGTCCAGTTATGGTCTGTTCCATTCTAATAGATCAATCTGCTGTTTTGAAATCAGAGTGCTGAATTATAGAAATACTGTGGGGGTTATTTTAAAACAAAAATACTTGTTTTGCTAGTGTAACACTTTGCAAGGCAGAACTTAAGAGCACAGAAATATATTACAAAGTTAAGTGTCAATTTTACAAGTTTTAGGACTTCTCTAACAATGCTCTCCAAAATGCAAATAAAATCTGAAAACTATGTAAAAATTGCAGAACACTTTTTCTCCCACCACCTGACCTTTCTATCCACTTACCCCTCAGTTTCTTTCATTATCAAAGATGAATTGGATGCTTTCTTCTAAAGCTTTATCTCTGTTTATATCTAGCAAATAAGGCTGTAAAATAAGCTTTGATCTTTATTGTGCTTGAATCATGTAATTTATTAATATATGTTTTATTTTAGTCGCCTACCTCTTCACCTTCACTCTTCTATCTGCAACCATCTGAAGTCTTTTATCAGCCAGTAGGAATTACACAGGACGTTAGCTGTATATCTCCACCCTTCTTAATGGAAGCTGCAGTTCCTGAGGTATTTTTAAAAATGTGGAAAAAATGTACTGACAATTGAAGTTTGTCTGCAATTGAAAAGCGTAATTTAAGCATTGGCTATTCAGAGCACTTAAATCAATTGTTTCTGTACTTATGCTGCTGTTTAGTAATTTCAGATGTCCACAAGTTAGGTTCTCTTCCAGTTTTCTAGAAGGATGCTTTGATTCTGAAATAGTTTAGAGGGTCACAAGTGTATTAAAGACAGCAGTATAAGGACTGGGCAATTTGTGTTTTGTTTGCAAGTAATGTTTAAGTAAAGTCACATTCTTTGGAATGTTGGGTCAATATACCTAAACAATAGTAGTTTCCTGAAGTAATTCTTCTGTGTGAGTAGAAGCTTATTTCTTCGTATTGTGATGGTCCAAATGAATTGAGTGGTTGAATGATTAATTTGTTTACAATTATTTATTTTGCTTCTCAAGCAGTAGCATTTATAATACTACTTAAGAGATTCTTAATGTACAATAAGGCAATCTCTTCGTAAATGGCTACAGAAAAACTTAATCACAACACATTTTTAATTTTATATTAATTGGTACATCTCTTAAATACTCATTCCTCATGAATAGGGATGCTGAAATCGATCTTAAACTAGGACGGTAATCAAATACTGTTACAAAAGTTAATGAGTGTTTTATTGCCAAGCGAAGTTCCAAACCCGATACTTCAGTTGAAAAATTCTGACATTCCAAAGTTACTTAATTTCCCTACAAAGATACTGAATTAATACAAGATTTGGGTTGTTGGGTTTTTTCTTCTATTTTGAAAGTGCATAAGTCTTGGTATTTATAATTATAATCTTATTAATGATGCTGCTATTTTACCTTTAGTATTTCATGAATTTGGTATAAACTTGTACATAGAAATTTGAAATCCATGAGCACTGGGAAAATACATAGAGTTAGTTAAGGAGTAGTTGGATATAATGTGCTCTCAGTTTACCAGTAGGCAGTTTGTTCACATTAAAGGAAGCAGTGTGTGGAATTTCAGATGAATGGTGTAAAATTCAAAGAATAACCTGTACTGTTTGTATGTAAATATCTTACAAGTCTGATAATGCTGAGAATTACATTTCAATGTGCTAATCTACACTTTTCAACACAGTTCCATTTAAAGCTGAGTGAAATGATACCATAGTAGAGAAGCTGCTACTTCTGTCAAGGAAAGTCATTTGTGGCATTGATCAAGACAGACAAAGTTTATCAAACTTTAGTACAGTGGGGAAAACATAAATTTAAATACTGAAGTTTGGGGTTTTAAAAAGTCAGTAGTTCAGACACACTTAGCCCAAAATTTGAAGTTCTAAGGATTCTAAACTCATTGAAAGGCTTGCAAAAACATAAGATTATGAAATGAGCTTTTCTGTTAACTTTTTATTATTTTGGTTTTTTGTTTTTTGTTTTTTAATACTAGCTGTATTCTGGTCATGGAGTTCAAATGCCATATTACCAGGCTTATGCCCAGAGTCACGTAGCCATGCCTGCACCTGTGAGTATCAAACCAAAATAGTTACAGCAAGCACTGCAGTATTACTGTCCCCTTTCTTGAAGGGGTTGGCACTAAGGGAGGAGGGGACATAGGTGGAAGTCTTTTAATAATGAATTAATAAATAAGGAAAATTGAAAATGCTGCAAGGAAACTGAGATTTTTCTTCACTTGAAGGTTTGTTACAGAGGACATATGTATTATTTTAAAACTACATGGGGAAACTAAAAAGTATGTATGTGACTAGTTATTTTAAGATTGAGACACAAGGAAAACTGCAAATGAAAAACGTATTTTGAGAGAAAATGTTGACCGTCATTCAGTTCTTTGAAATGATGGTTACAGATCCTTGTCTTTGCGTCTTAGCAATGAATTCATTACTTGCTGCCTTAGATTGAACCTCATGTTGAGGAAAGGTGGGATTTTGAAACCTGAAGCATGAAAAACTGTCCCAGTTGGTCACCTCTGGGTGTTTTTCTGTGCAGTTCTGATTCAGAAAGGCCATTTTAAAATATTATTATTTTGTCACCTGATGCATGTTGTTGGATTTTTTGGTTCCCAGTTTAAGGTCCTTTTATCTAAATTACTGAGGCTGTTCGTACTATATATGAAATAATGTCAACACTTGATTTACCTGATAACAAATATCTGAAGTTATCAGTAGTTATACATGGCATTACGGAACTTACTCTTCTGTGATAGATGCTTACTCAGCTGCAATTGGCAGACTAAATATGAGTGGAATAAAAGCCATGTTACATATTTTTCACATATATTTAATTTATTCTACTTTTCCTAGAATTTTTTCAGAATCTTGTGTAATATGTACTAAATATTTCCAGTAGAGGGGGCTATAACATAGGCGTTGTCTTGGAATAAACTGCCCTGCCGTTTGTTCTCATTCTTGCAGGTTTTCTGAGAAGTCTTGTTATCTAGAATTGAAACTCTGCTCTCTTCAGATCTCAAGTACATTTACAGATATAGCTAAACCCTTAAAAACCCTTACAAAGGAAATATTTTTATTCATTACAGGATGATGCCAAATAGTCTTTGGGTCTGAAGTTCTATTTAGTTAGCTTCATTAATTAGTAGTTCTAAAATACAACTTTTTCTTTTAAAGTTTAAAGTTCTTTTCACATACTCACTTGAAGTTTGGATATATTTCACATGCAGTGATTGTGATCAGCTTGTGTTGTGTGAATCAGTGTGCTGAGCTCTCAGTAATGATTGAAAAAAAAGCAAATGCTTACAGCAAACTACTTTGCATTAAGCGGGTGGTTGTGTCATTACCACTTGCCCTCCAGCTGTATAAGAAGGCTGCCTAGTGACAGTAGTCTTCCTGAAATACTCCAACAAATGTACCTGCTGTTTACGAACTGCAAAGTAGTGGCCAGTAGGAGATAGCAGATGCCTAAAGTAAGGACTGTACCTTGAAGGTAATCTACTAATTGCCTCTACTGCATTAGGAATTGCGCTGAGAATAAACATACACTTTATACTAGGAGCTGTAAGTCATATGGTGAGAGCAGGATGGGTACAGCCACTATGCAGATATCTTTGGCAGTTGTAGACTTTTACTGCTTTCAAATGCAGCTCAAAACAGGGCGTGCACTGCAGTCATAATTTAATGAAGTCACCAGGGTAAGCAAACAAAATGGGTGAAATATCAATTGAGGAAAATTACAAATTTTGAAGCCAGTGTTTCCATTGCTGTTATAGGTGTATAAAAAGAAAACTCGGTCTGTTTTTCGTGTAAACCATGTGGCAGTTAACAAAGGAAGCTTCAGTTCTGGCAATTATCTTAATTTATTTTTCATTCTCTCTGTTTTACCACTTAAGTTACATCAACAAAATGCTATTTTTTAGTACAAAATTTTAATAGTGCTAAAGGAAAATTAGAAGAAAACATTCCCCAACTTCCAACTGTGACTAATCTTTTACATTCAAATTCTGTATTTAAGATCAATTTTTAATCAAAAATACTACTCTCCTCCCTTTGGTCATGTTTTTGCTAATGACTACTTATATTTTAAGCTAATTTCTTTTGGTGATTATAGCATGATTTGTTTGTGAGCCTTGTGCAAGTGACTTCATACATTCACGTCTACACAAATGGATGAAGCTGACATTCATTCTCAAAGGCTGCCAGGTGACATGTTTTTTAGGAAGTGTGAGGTTTTTTCATCTCTACTGAATATTTTTGATTCTATATCATCCTCTAATACAGAGATTAATGTTAGGATGCTTCTAGAGCATATGTATGAGATGGTGTTTGTTAGTAAAAGCTGTGTAGCCTACAGTAACAGGGGAAACTTGAGGGGGACCAGACCCAGGAGAAGCACCTGTGAGTTATACTTGGGTTTTTCTGGGTGATTTTCTTGAGTTCTTAAGGCACTGGCCTGGTAAATGTGTATGAGGGAGACCCCTGAGGAGCTGAGTAACGCAGCTGCAGTCTACAAATAGTGAGCAAAGGTGTAAAAGGTTCTGATATATGGAGGTGGATCGGTGGGGTTTGTTTTATTTCATGCTTTTGGGTTTTGTTTTTTCTTACTCATCTTTTTGAGCTGCGGTGTACCTGTTGGGGGGTAGGCGTGGTTCTAGTCTGTCAGAGTTGCTGCTATTCTCATCGTCTATATCCAACAGAATGTTTTGGCTGACATTAACGGTACCAGATCACACAATGTCTTTTGTGTGATAGTTCATATATATTTGTATTTGGATCATAATGGTGAATGATGGCCTTTGGCACTTGGGTCTCTTGGTAGTGAGTGTTCTGTAAACTTAGGTGAACTTGCTGCACTCTGGTGTTTATAAATGTTTGTGTGTATACATATGGGAGTAGATAGACTTTTTTTTTTTATAGTTTTGGTGTAATCATTTGGGGGGAAAGTGGAGTAATTTTATACTAGTACCGCATCTGATATTCCATCTGAAACCATAAATATTACAATGTATTTTCTCTGTAGGTAATTATTTATTTTTATTTATACATACAGTGAAACAGAGAATAATACTTTTATGTTAGTATAAGAAATGTGAATCCAGACTTTCAGTTGTCATCATTTGATTGCCAAGAGGTTTGTCACTTCCTGTAGCAAGGCCTGTTGCCTTTTTAAACTCCAGCAAAACTGTATTTGCTAATTTGATTTGAACATGGAAAGGTGCCAGTGGCATGCTTTTCCTTGCATTGTTCACTCCTGTGTTCTCATTACAAACTCCTTTTTCTCTTCTAACAGGTTGTTCTCACTTCAGTGGGTTTTTTCTTTTGCTTTCTTTGATCTATATGTTCTCTCTTTATTTGGCAACTCTACGGAGCATTCACTATTAAAGCATTTGGGCAGCTCTAGTCTACCTATACTGATTTATTATTTTTTTCTTGTACAGTCCTTCCTGTGTGTCTGAGATCCATCATCAACATACCAGCTAGCAGCTGTGAGTAGTGGAAAACTTGGGGTCAGTTGCTTCATTGCAATGGTTGCTATTTATGAATTGGTGAATAATAAACGTACTCAGATCTAGCATAGTCTGCAGCGTTACTTTGCTGCTTCCTGCAGTTTGTCAATTGCCTAAGAATCTCTTAATGAAGCAAATTTTTTATAATCAGTGTATTTCACTCCTGGGTAGTAATGTAGATATAAATTCCACCATTATTTTATTTTTAGTTCAACTGCCCAAGTTTTATGTGTTTGGATTGTTTTCATTCAACAGGGAAGGAAACTTTCAGTACTTCCAACATAGGATTTTTTTGTTTATGAAAACTGTTTTAATTCCTGTATTGACAACTCAACTTCTTCCCTTTTTTTCCGTGTTTTATGCTATTTACAATAGCTTTTACTCATGGGGTTGTACTCTGGCAGGTGCTCAATCATGATTTTACTGTGAAAAAGCTGCCTCTTAGTTGCTTAACACTTTTTAAAAAATCAGGGTTTTAATAAAGGGAAGCTAGGGATGAATACATATTTTGCACATGTTAAAATTAGTGTAGTTTCTTATTTGATACTTTAAACAGCCTACTGTTTTGTAGCAGGGCCTTGCTATTTAAGGTGTGACTTCTTGTCTGTGTATACGTGCCTGTGTGATTTATCCCCAGATATGGCTTTTAAACAAATACTAGAAGTTTGCCAGTGTTAAACTGAGAATAGTTTTCTCAGTGGAGAAAATATTTGTGTCATATATATACTAATAGGAGTGAAACTACAGAAAAAGAGAAGCACATTAGGACTGAAGGCCTGTAAGGTTGATGTAATGAAAACTAATGATCATGGAACCTTGACATTTCAGAAAGCAGTGCACAACATGGTGTGGAGTTAGTAGATGATGGAAAGAAGCTGCTATCTTGAAATCACAGTGGGCTGAGTATCCTGATAGAGGTGTATGAACTGCAGCTGTTTGTATTAGGAAGGTGTCAGAGCCACAAGGAAGGGTAAAAAGTTAAGTTTAACAAAACAAAAGGTTAGTGCTGAAAAGACCTGAGCTAGTAAGAAGGTTAGTAAATGAAAACTTTGACTGTCATATGGGATAGTTAAATAGAGAGTAAAAGAGATGGGAGTTATACATTTGGGATACAGAACAGATGAGATAAAGAGAGACTAAGAAAATTTGATCATTGGAAGAATAATCAGAATAGTGCAAGTATTCTAAAAAGTGTTTGTGCCAATGCCTAGAATGGTAGCTGTGTTTCCTGCGACTTGCCATCCTTTTGTCAGTGGCTAGTGGCATGCACTAACAAATTACTTGGGCACAGTCCAAGCACAGCCTATTTGTCAGTTTACAAATAAGGCAGTTTTCAGTTTTTCAGCTCAGATTTTATAAATGTGTTAGCTTCTAAAACCTTCATTTGAGTGATACTATAAATACCCATAGTAATGCATTGCTCTAATCTGCATTACAGAGAATACTAAAGTTTAAAAAAAAAATCAGAATTGGCTAAACAGTTTTGCACTGCAACATTTTGTAAAAATTCTCCCCATCTAATTACAAAGAGGATACAGTTGTTTTAATAACTTGACATACTTCAGTAAAGTTGTACAGTCAATGAACAAAATGGGGTTATTTTTTTAGTAAAAGAATTCTGAACTCATTCTGACTCCATACCTGTAAATAAAGGAAAATATTTCCTGCCACTATGAGCTTCACCTAGGTGAAATGGAAATCTGTTTTTCCTTTTTGAACCAAGTCCTTCTAGCTGATGCAATATCAAAGTGGGCTGTAAGTTTTCGTTGAAGCATTATTAATTTAGTAAATGGGCCACACATTGAAATAGAAGAAACAACATAGCATTTTTTGCTCTCTTTAGGAATTGAAGTCGTGTTCTGTGAGAAGAAGTTTTTCATGTCATTCGTCTATGAGTGTGAAACCTCAGTATGCCTGAAGTCGTCATTTTTATCTTAGGAAAGGTTACAGAATGGAAGAATGAATTCTTACACTACCTTCTGCGGATGCTGCAAAACATTTTTTTAGCCTTGTACTTGGTAACGTACCTATCACTGTTCTTCCTAAAATGTGCCATTTGCCTGAAAGTGCCTCAGTTAAAATACCACTCCTTTTTGTAAAGTAATAAAAAATGTTGTGGTTTGGTCAGGTTAAAACACATGAAATAGTAGTTTCATTCTGCACTTCCTTTCTTAATATAAATCCTGTTACAGGACAAAATGGTGATTTCTGATACACAGCCTACTGTATAAGCTCAGTTACTGACATAGATGGAAAGGTAGTAGTCTGTTATGTTTTTATGTTGTTTTGAAATTGTTCTAATAGGAAAGGCCATGTACTGTGTCTCGGTTGCAGGCTTGCTTAAGTAACTTTCTACCTTCTGCTAGGTAGAAAAATCTAGGTGTAATTTTAGTAGTTTTGTTTTTAAAAACTTGTTACTATAGCTGCTGTGGGGGATTGTTTTACCAGCAGAAAAAGTATACAATTCGTTGGATACATGAAGAGCTCAGCCTATTTTTGAAGGACAAAGTACTCATCTGCTCTTGATTGTCACATTTCTGAGCCAGTCCAAAGCACTAAACACATCTGTCCAGTTGTGTTTAATTTTCACATTTTAGAACTCCTTGATACAAATGTATCACAAAAGTCTTGGCTAATTGAAACAGTAATTCATTTACATGGAAGAATTTTTACATAGTAAATATTTTTTAATGAAGTGGTGTCTGTGAAGGTGCCAAAGAAAGGTTGTGTGTTCTGTTGGAGCCTTATTCTTTTTCATGAACCCTGCATTTGATCCAGGATTTGGAAGATTTAGTCTTTATTTTTGGAACCCACAATTTGTTTACCAAACATGACTTCCCCGTTTTTAATAATGCTTTAGAGATCCAAGAAGTAAATTTTACGGTGACTGCTAATTGATTTTTAAGTGCTTAGAGGGACATCTTGAACTAATTGTTTGAAAGTGTTCAGATACTGTGCAGCCACTTAAAAATCATCTGATTGTGGCTCTACTCACAAAATTTAGTTTATTTTCCCTTAACTGGTACAGATGTTACACTTGATAATGATTTGATCCCATGGCCTTTGCTTCAAAGATCACTTAGTTTCTTTTTACTTGCATGTGAACTTGATTGTGAGGATATTCCGTGTCAGGCCCATAACTACTCCCTGCAGTGTTCTAGGGTGGTGTCTGTAACATCAGTCTGGAGGTACTGTTGGTTAGGATTGTATCTCCCTGGTCTTAACAGTGCTTCATTTTGATTTGATACACCCAGAAGGTACTGAGACAAAGCTCTGAATGCTGGCTTTGCTCTAGGAACTGGCAGTCACTGTTGAAATACTGAGAGTTCTTCACTGATTTTGTGGTTTATCTTTTTTCAAAATGTTTGCCAAGTGTGATGGCATGACATCAGTCAGCACTGACAACCTTTCAGGAGTTGAATCCTTCTGTAGACACAACTGAGATATAACTGATTTACCATTTGTGAATTCCTGTAATGGCATTATTTACACATTGAGAAGGAATTACGCTTCTTCAGGTAGTGCCTATGGTTATGTTATCTTGGTGTTCCAGCATTCATGGATTTTTATTTTTTTTTGTTCTTTTACACTACACAGTATTCTCCTGCCAGTTTAGATCTCCATAGTGGGGAGATTCCCATGCTGTTATACAGAAGTAGTTTAGGTAATTGCATGTTCAAGTCAGGATTTTGGGCATTGGAGAAAGGGTCACATTCTCTTTGGCAGTTTCCCATTGATAGTTGTAGGGCTTCACACCTGTGCTAGAAGGGAATGAACTGGATAAGACCTGTGCCCTGTGGTCATTCAGTAACTAACAGCAAGTCATCATCTTCATGCACTGGCTGTCACATTCACATATTAGCAGACTAAATTAATTTTCTGGCTTCAACCCCTTAGAATTTAGAGATCTGTTTGGTATCTTCTGTTTTCTACTGAGGTAGCTCTTACAGTATTTCTAGTAAAAACTATCTATTTAATGTTACGGTTCTATAGCAAAAAGTTAGTTCTCTATTAGATAACACTGAACAGAAAAACCTGTGGGCAGGCAGAAAGGTACTAAAGTTTCATCTCTCCTGTATTTGTTTGGTTGACACATTTTGCATTAAGTAGAACTCTCGGGTTCACTAACATTTTTGGTTCCTACTACTTTTGATCTTATGCATCAGAAATCCATTCATCCTCCACAAAAAACTGTTTACACTTTTAATTTGGCAGTTCTTTGAATTCTGAAACTAATTTTTCAACACAGCTGATATAAAGTCATTGAGTAAACTGCATTCCAATAGTAACAGCAGAAACTAGCAGAACACATGGTTCTCTTGAAAATGTTTTTCTCTGTTTAACACAGTTTATAAATGTGAAGTTATATGGCTGCAAAGTAGCTTTTTATTTAGTGGTTTTTTTGGGGTTTTTTTTTGGTAAAATAGATTTGCTAACTTTGTAATGTTGAAGGTACTACAGTAGTTTCAATTGGTCTGGTATGGAAGTTTCTTAGGTTCCCTATTGAAATAAAAGGTAAATAGCTTAAAGCAGTATCTTAAGGATCCAAAATATGCCATGTGTGCAATCCTGTACACAAGTCCTTGTATAGCTGTTATACAGAAGATCCAAATCTAGACCATCCACTTTGCTTCTAGGATACTTGGGTTTAGTTGATGGCTCACATATGGCTGTATTGTTTGATACTGTATTGCAGAAGGTGTAATTATTGCAGCCTTGGTAAGTGGGACTGTGGATGCACATAGATAAAAGCTTGATAAACCTGCAGACCTCATTTTAGAGGACTGTTAGCAATTCTAGAAATGAAAAGCTCTTTCTATTGAAACTGCTTGTAATACAGTAATAATAAGTTTGTGTTCTGAATTTCTAGTAAAGTTTTTGGTTCGTAGCTAGAAGTCTGTAACTGGTCTGTTGTTACTGTTTGGATTGTAAGTTTTGTTTATTATTGTATTGGTGAGCAGTTTAAATACAGGTTTAGAAAAATCTGAAAAATGGAATTGAACTTTGATCATTAAACTGTTTTAATGACTGCAAATGCGAAGTATTGTCATCTCTGTTCATTATTTTTAGAACATTGAATTAAAGATTATAGCATAAAAGATGGATTTTATGCTCAGGTTTAACATGTTTAACTAGGCTGTGTTCCTGTTGTATTCACAAAGCTACTCCTTCAAAGGAAAAAAAATAGGGGTCAAGAAAAAGCAACCCAAGAGCCTTCAGAATGGAACCAAGGTACTGTGATAGTATGTTTAAATCAAATCATTCTACCGAGAAAAAAAGAAATAAATGTCAGTGTTTTACTTGGGGATGGGGCTGTGAAAAATACTGGATAATTGAGTTGTGGAATTCTGATGGAATTTTTTTAGCTTTTTCTGTCATTATCCCTTCCCAAGCCAAAACTTTACATTCATTTTCAGTCATAAAGGAAGTAAGCCTGAATATAAGTTCAGAGAGGAACTGTGAAGTTCAAAAATGTTGCAATTTCAGATAATTGATCTTAGGGGTTTTAAAATGCATTGGTTTTGAGTCCTGTAGCTGTTCAGATACCCCCAGGTTCTGGAGAAATCTGACTAATTTAGCTTGTGTTTGCAATATGCCCCTTTGTATCTTATTAATGTGTCTGTCCTCTGTAAGCATTCTGTGTCACTGATGGCTGATCTATTGCCCATAACAATGCTTACTGATTTTTTTCCTAGGGGTGTTCTAACAGGCTTTTGGAGGATGCAAATATTCCACCCAAAGTAGGAAACATGCTTGGTCCAAATACTTTGTTTTGTGTTTATAAAAGTTTTGGTTGGCTCCCAGCCAAGCCCTGAGCAGCCCGAAACCACCTTTCCCCCCTCCCGAAATGGAGAAAGGAAAAAAAATAACGGTAACAGAGGAAAATTGCAGCAAAAATATATTTCTACATATATATGTATTTATAATTATATACAATTAAACACTATGTACATATGAGTAGGAACCCCAAGGGAAACCACAACCAATCCCAATTGGAAAAGGGGAAAAGGGAAGGGGAAAAAGGACAAAAAGGGGTAAAAACACAACAGATATACACAATCGGAACTCAGGGATAAGCTTAACAAAATAATTAATACAATAAAATCTCACCACTTCCCTTAAGAGCAGCAGAATTCTTCCCCTTTGGACATGGACAGACCCCTTGGCTCAGGCCTCAGCCCACGAAGATAAGCGAGGCCTAAACACTGAGAGCTGCTGTCACAGAGCTGGTGACCAGGAGGAACCCTGGAACCCAAGAGAGAGGGGACCTCCCCCATCACCTTCTTAGATGCACCTGATTACGCAAGGAAATAGGATGGAATACTTCCTTAGTTTTTGACCCCAGTTGTTAAGGAAGGCCTAAAGAACAACAAACCTCACCAAAGCCTAAAATTTAAACTACCACATTCTTTGTCAGAGGGACTTAAAAGTTATCTTTTCTTTTTCTTGTTAGTTGAGTCTGTTTTGGTCGTAATGAAATCTTTGGAACTAACAATAGTGTATTCTTTAGGTAATTGATGGAGTTGTATTTGCATTTCTGACGCTCACTACACAAACCTTGAGAATAGGAATGGATCTTAAAGGCTGTGCAGCTTGTTTTAATGGACTCATTCCAGGTAAGTGCAACAGTTAAAACATTTTGAGTGAGTAACATGTACTGCCAGGAGTGTTTTTGTCTCCCTGGTGGCCTGATAGGCTGGAAGGTGAGCAATGTTCTCACGGAATCTTCAGCCAATTCTAAATTGTGTGTTGAGCAGGAGTCATTTGTCATGGTTGTTACAGCCCTTAAACTCTATAGGCCTTTTATGAAGTCCTTGATTCGTATTTTGAAATATAAAATTATAATACTGCCTCTTTTTATTATTTCTGAAGTTAATGCAACATTAAATCAGTATAATCGCTTTGAACTTACTAGCCAGTATTCCAATTAGAAAGAGATGGGGGTGTTTTTTAAGGTAACATTTATTATGGTTTCTGGTATAGCTGACTGAGCTGCAGATTCAGTCAGTTATGATCTTTCTTGAGTTTCAATATCCATTAAAAACTAAATGCTTTTAAGTTCATCTTCCTGATTTTTAATTTACTATTTTTAGCTTTTATTTAGACGTGCATACAGACAAGGAAAATCTTCTGTGTACCTGCACTATTTTCATGATTTTTGTTAGGCTTCATGATTTTATTCAACAGGAAACTCAAATGACTTGTAAAGAAACCTCCATAGTACTGTCAGGTACTATTTCCTATTTGTGATCTTTGAAGGTACTAGGAGAGGCAAAGTTTATCCAGGATTATTTTATTATATACTTTATGCAGGTGTACTGGATTTTGGAGAAGAGAAAGCATTCTCGTAAATAGGCTTTGTATTCACATTGGTTTATCACAGAAGTGTTATCTTTACAATAGTAGCAAGAGAGATTTCATCCGAAAGGGATGCCAGTACCACTTGTATTTGGCACCAAAGCTGTAAACAGTGAGACTACCTTGGATGCCAGTGATGCTCGTGACAGCGTAGCATAGTCAGGAACAGGGGACGTGTATTTCCAAGCCCCAGTTTCAAGTGTGGGATCATGTCCTTTCATTCAATAAGCTTGATAATGTAACAAGAAAAACAGTTCTGTGGGATGCATTTTTGTCTTCAAACTTGCCACAGACAAGAGAGAACAAAGTAAATCATGAGCAAGGGACAGGAACAACCCTGAGCTCTGAGCAGACAGCAAGTTTTGTTGTCTCAAAGTCTGTTCAGAACTACTGTGCAGAACTGCTGCTTCTCATTCTGTGCTGCCAGCAGGAGTCAATAATCCAGTGCTGGACACACACTGCTGTGGGTGTGCTACCCTTGTGCAGTTTTTGTATCACTTTTCCATTTTGTCAGAATGCAAACTTTTGGGGGATTTTGAAGGCCTTCCACAGAAACATAGTTTCTTTGGATTCATTGAGCCTTTGTTTGGCTGTCTTTGCCTTTTTAAAAGTTTAAAAATGAAATCAAGCTTTAGTGAAGGAGTCACATGCTCTTTCAATGGGGATGCTGTGACTGCAACAGATCGGTGAATCACAGTATACTTTTAGGGATTTGCTCTTCTCAGTTCCCAGCGTGTTTGCATTTTGGGTCGCTGGAAATGGATTGTTTTTTACTTTGTATTCACTTTTCAATAGGAAACTACAGCTATTCAGACGGCTTTTCCAGCAGCTCTTGAATCCAAGAATCGCGTGATCCTGCTCCTCTCTTGAGTCGTTTGGCTGTTTTGATGCAGTTTTGAACTGTGAGGGATGCTGCTGGTTCTTGCTGATTTTATTTTGTTTTCTTTACTTTTGACATGGTTTCCTTGGTTCACTCTAGTGATTTTGAGTCAAGTCTGAAGTGAAAACTGTTGACTGACTTCCAACCTGGAAGCTTATAACTATTTATACTAATCTAGGGTTGCACAAAATAAGGACCACTGCTTTTATCTGTTACAGTGTTTATTTGTAGTATCATCAGAGTTTGTGTATAATATGGAAAATCCTATCTTTGATTGAAAGAGTATTGAAATATTGTGTAAGCCTTGTCATGAAGAGTTCAAAATACAATATTCTGGCCTCATTGAAAATGTAGCTATGTTAAGTAAAATAAATAAGTGAAAAGGCAGCCTGCTGGCAACTGGGCTAGTGCTGCAAAAAGTTGTTTTACTTGCAGCTATGTTAGTCATGCCATGGCTTTATACAGTGTTACAAGAAGTTACAGTGGGTCTTAAGGGCTGTGTGGAATGAAGCAGTGGGATACTAAAGGTTGAGTGGACAATGTACATGTATGTCTGGTATAGCAACAGTTCAGGGAGAAGCTTTTACTGAAAAGAAAATAGAGTTTGGGAGCAATTTCTGTGTTAGAAGGCATGCAGGAAGATGATGAATTCTGCTTATTTGATATGTTTTCCTATGTTTTAATCAAGAAAACACTCAGGGTTTCAGCACCTGGGAGCTTGTTTTAAAGACTGCGTGCAATAATTACAACTTCAGTCCTAGGCTCTGCACTTGGTGATTTTTAAATTTTTCCAGAGTTAAGTAACTTGAAGCTATAATACGTATTTCAAAGGGGCATAGTCTTTAGACTTAGCATTCCTGGCAAGTTACTTAAATAAAAAGTTAGATCACCTTGGTTGCAGTAGAACAGAATCCCACAAATACTTAGTGCATAGCTTGCAGTGATTCATTATAGAAAATGTTGGCTTTTTTAATAAAGTTAATATATTTCAATGAAAAAAAGCAGAAAAGCTTTTTTAATTCAAATATGCAGTTCCTGTAATCTAAAATAGTGTTATGAATCTTTTGCTTTCTCTACATGACTCCTAGTTTTTTTTAGATGGAGTCTAAAAATAAAAAGGTAAATTTTCTAACAAGTCTTCCCGGAGTAGCAGGGATGAAGAAAAAAGTAAATCACTGTCCCTTTATTCTTCTTCAATGCAGTATCATGGTCTGCATCAGCTGTAATACAATTACAAGTGACTTGCAATAGTTAATATAAGAATAATGAGAGCCCTTAAAATAAAACTCAGTTTTCGGGACCTAAAAAAGTTTACATAGAAAGCAGTGTTGAAACCCTGTGGCTGTACCAACTGAGGTCAGCCTAACAGAGGAGAAAAGGATTTTATTTGTTCAGTACCCACGAAAAATGGGAAACAAACTTTTGTAACTTTTTTCATACATAGTGTTGAAAAAGTCCTTCCCATTTGAAATGAGTATTTCAGTGTCGGGTTTTGGTGTTTTTCAAAACCGGTTACAGAAGTTAATTTTAGTGATGCAGATTCTTACTGATTTTTCTGGACAAGAAATTAATACATAAATTTACAGTATTACAGTGTGTTACACTGTGCTGATGTTGTGTTTTGAGTTTTTTCCCCTCTGAAGAAAACTCCTGTAGAAAGGAAACAGGAACCAAACTGAAATCTAAAATAAAGACTAAACAGCTTTTCATTTGCTTTTCTACCCTTTGGGATGCCAGAAGCAATTTCCTCTTGAAGCTGACTTCCTTTCTGGAAGTGATTTTCGGCTCCAACCATGTTGAGGCTCTTTTCTCACTCTTTCATTCTGACTAACTTGCTTTTTTCCCCTCTGACTTTCTACTGCAGTTGGGAACTTCTGGAGGTAAGTAATGACAGCCAAGTTTTTCTCTAACTTTCTTTTTCAGTTCTTCCCCCCCGCTCCCCCCTCCTGCCCCCCCTCACCCAGTCAGTCTAGAAGGACAAACAAAGCACTATTGGTGTCCTCTGCAAGAGAGCACTGATAGGGGCTGGCTGTAAATTGACGTGGCATGGAAAATCTTCACTAGTTTGGAACAGTTCTAATGTTGCTGCGAAATCAAACCTTCTCTTAACCTTGTAGCTTGAAATCATCATGGGCTTACTGGTTCTATATTAAAAATGAATGGAAAGTACCTTCACTTTTCTGTTTGGGAACTGGACTTTTTCTGTATTTGGATTTACAGCTAATAGAAAACAAAGGGAATTATTTGGTTTGCTTTTTTTCCCCCCCCCATAGTAAGAGCGACAGATCTTGCTGCTCCCCCCACCTTTTCCTGCAACTTAATCATTTACAGATCTTGCCATGGGGTGCGGACTGAGAAAGCTGGAAGACCCAGATGATAGCAGCCCTGGAAAAATCTTTTCTACACTGAAGAGGCCACAAGTTGAAACAAAGACGGATGCTGCTTATGAATATGTATTGCTGGATTTCACTTTAGAAGGTATTTTTTTACATTTTATATTTCCTATTCTGAGATAAGAAGGAACGGGATTTAACTTAACTCTGCCTTGTTTAACTTACAGTAAATCTTAGATGCTTTTAGCAAAGCTAGCCAAGATGTAAGACTTTTATTTTGAAACACAAGTCATGACGAAGGTCCGCACTTCTATAAAATTACAGTGGAAACTACCAAAGTATTTTTAACAACCAAACCCTCCAAATTACACAACTGGCTGTTAAGGAAGCTGGCTAAAACTGTTAGAGATTTTCCTGGTTTCCTGTGAGTCAGATACTGCCATCTGTACTCACTTCGAATAATGGTTGCCTGAATTCAGTGTGACGGTTCAGAAAATACACTGTGCCTAATTGAATAACAATTTTTTTTAAATGCACTCAACTTCTGAAAAGAGGCTGTCATTGTCCTTGTTACTTTATGCAGAAGTAAGTGTTCCTTAGTTGTGTACGAGGAGTAACTTCCCCTCTTACACCCACCCCAAACCCTTGGTAGATATTTCTGTAAGGCTCTTAGAGTTTCATCTTACTATTTTTTCCAAGTGCTGTACTTGTTGAATAGTCTTTTGAAATTGTGACTGAAATGAAACAAAATCTGTATGCATAGCTAGAGGCAGACAGTGCTCTGTGGGATACTTCCTTCCCGAGGGTGTCCCGTCTCTAACAGAGCAAGTCCCTGTTCCACAAAGTTGAAAACATAAACAAGCCCAGATGGCTGCCCTCAGAGAACAGACAGCTCAGTTTTGCAGTCACTTTATAGTAACTTGCATTTTAGAGCAATCCCGTCTACTGGAAATGCCTAATAACAAGAATTTTAAGTAAATGCAGTTGCTAGAAGGGTTTAATAAAGGAAGTGTAAGCGCAGATCTTACTGCAATTTCAGGAACTTTTGCATAAACAAAACTTGACTTCTGCTTAGTTTTACCTCTGATCTACAGGACTATATTAACACTTCATTTAAAATATAGCAGTTTTCTCATTGAAAAACTGCAAAATACTAATAGAAGACGTTCTATTAGGTTATAGTACTTGAAATCCAAATGTATTTGTTCTGTTTATTTACACAAAGCTTCTTCTGGCTTGTTTCTTTTGAAGAAACAAAACTTGTAGTAGTGGTAACATGCTGGAAAAAAGCTAGGCTGGCTAATGCGCAGAGGGATTACCTCCTAATCTACGATAATAGGGTAATTTATTTTGAAATTGAGGAACATTTAGTATTCTTAAATAGCCTGTGTTCTGGATACTTTTATTATGTTTTCAAGTCAGTTTCTGAAAGTGTTGTGTAAAGGATTTGTTGTAAAGGTGGTTGTGACTTGTTAAGTAAAAACATGTCAAACAACTGCAAATAAAGGTGCATCTCTGTGTTTTAATAACCTAGCAGTAAAGATTAATTTTCTCCTGTTTAGGATGATATTCAGAAATGCTGAGCTTCAGTGACCTGCTGTGGAATTATGAATGTTAAATAAGCAAGATCTGTTTCACATAGTTGCCTAGCTTTTTTTAGGTTTCTGACTGTAAGCAAGTGGATTTGTAAACACAGGTGTCTTTCTCTTGAATGGTTCTAGCTGTGTATGTGTATGTCCTTAAAATATTTTTTCCTTGGACTCTGTCTCCTTTTTAGGGCTAAGATAATGAATACTGAAAAAAAATTATGTATATACTGTCTTGGAGGCATTTCTGAATTCTGAATGCTTCTGAAATGTGGGGGTTTGCTAAAGTACTATGGAGAATATGTTGGTCTTTTTTTTTCCTTCTACCTCAGTCAACTTGCTTGTGTACTTGTTGCTACTTGAATATCCTTTGGCTAAATGAAGCATCAGTGAGATCCCTTTTTCTTCACTTCAGACCCAAGTTTTCGCTCTGCTGTCAAGTTGTGTTATGTATTTATGGCACTGGTTCTGTGTCTTGCCGATTTCCAGAGCAAGGTCTTCCCCTACAAAGATTTCTGTTTGCCTGAGTGATTTGTTGCCACTGGATCTCTCACTGAGTAAAACAGAAAATCAGCATTTAATAATCCTACAGTAAGCTATGTCCTGCATCAAGACAAAGGTAGAGCAAGCATAAGTGTGTTACTTCAATTCAATATTGTTCATTCTGTGCTTTGTTGGGTATATGCTGTGTGAAGTGGAAATGAGCCTGCTGGAGAGACTTTCAGCAGTCTCTGATCTCCCAAGCCATGATGCAGATTAGGTCAACCATGCTGTAGCCTAAATTTGCTGGCTGAAGCCCTTGTGCATCCTAACTAGTTATTAGCAGTGCACTGAACCTTCGCTTCTTCCCTTCTGGTCCCCAAAATATTCCCATCCCTACTGTAAAAATTAGCGTTCAGTTCCATGGAGAATGATCTGCATCAGGAGAATCCCAGGCAGGAAATCACAGCCAATCTTTTAGTTTGATGGAATTGAATAGTACAAAGGAAAGGGAGTGGTGGACTCCAAAGCATAATTTTATATGCCTGTCAGGTGTTGTAAATTCCGAGGTCTCAATCATGAGGCATATCTCAGTTACAAAATCGGCTGCTATTTTTTTCAGGTAATTTTAACCAGCAAGTAGGAATAGTTTAAATATTCCTACTGAAGCAGAATGTTTATGCTTTGTCCACAACCCTCCTAATAGGGAAAAGAAGGAATATTGATGCAGGCCACTAAGATGACAAGCTGTGAAGTTCTTGTTGTTCCCAGTAACAATATGAATATGTACGAAGTAGCTGTTCTGTTGTCATCTTCAGTATCCTGCATCAGAAGCTTACTATGCAGCTGGCAACTTAGCTGTAGTTCTTGTATTGGTGAAAGTATTTTGGCTACCTGTTGACAGCACATCAGGAAGGAACCTTTGCTAATGAAAAGGCTTAAGACTTCTGCAGAATCACTGAAGTGATGATCATGTTGCATCATTCCTGCTTTTTTTGGCTTAGGGGCTGTGGAGAAGTTATTTCTCAATACATGTCTCCTAGATTTACTGAGTGGAATTGTGGGATGGAGGTATTGCTGACGGCAAAATATCATCCCTTTACGAAAGAGGACGAAAACTTTGGCAAATCTGTGCTGGCATAATCACTCTTCTGTTACTGTCGCTATATGAGTGTTGATTTCCTGCTGTCTGAGAGTATCTACAATTCCAGTTGTACTTGAGAGGAACAGGAATTACTGCCCCATCAGATTGACTGTAGCAGAATACCAGTGTGGAATCTTCCTTTTCTCTATGCAAAAGCTGTGGATCAGACCATTCAAAAGATGTTCTCCAGAAAGTTTTCCCTTTATCTATGTAGTTTTCCCCAGCAGCTGTGTGTTACCTGGGTGTGCCTGCACACACTCAGAGATCCTCCTTAGAAAGTAGACACCACAAGCTTACTTAGGTGATGTGTGCTTGGGCTTACTTGAAAAAGTAATTGGGACTATATAAAAATATCAACCTACATTCCACAGAACACTTCTAAGGGAAAAAATAATTAAGAAAAATTAATTGTTGTAGGTTTAATTCTGTTACACAGTAACTTACATCAAGACTAGGTTGAAGGATACTGCATCAGTATGTTTAAGGCTTTGGGTAGATGAAATAATCCCTTTGTTCAGTTCAGCACTGTTGTGTGTTTGGATGTTATTTCAGCTCTTAAATCAGCTTGGCAAACCTAGATCAAACAGAAAATGTTGCCAAGTATGTTAAAAATAGATCATATTAAGTTGTAAAAATAGTTACTTCAAGCAGTTGAATACTACTGAATCATCTGTGAATCTGTTTTTCTTGTATTAATAGAACTGTAGCTTTTTAGTAAATGCCTTGGCATAGGTTTTGTGTGGTTTACATAAAAGAAATTCACTTAAAATGTATATGGATGTACACAGTATCATGTGCTTCTCTTCTGCTTTCAATGCTTTTAGCTTCCTCAAATCCAGAAGTTATCAAGATCAGTTCTGTGTTGGATATAGCATCTCAGGTGGAAGAATATTACAGCCAAGGATATGTTGTAGGAGCTGTTCATCCTATTATGCTGCCAATTGGACGTAGAAGGAGTTTCCCTGCAAGTCACATGTATCGAGTGGTACTTTCACGATTAAAATTAAGGTAACAGGAAAATAATTTGAATATACTGATCCATTACTTAAGCCATTTGTAAGTGGATTGCTCAACATGCATAACATATTAACAGTTTGTAATGAGTGCCTCAGAGTAGCAAATTAACTGTTTCTTGTCTAGAAAGGTGAGAAAGTTATTGTATTTTAATCAACACACAATAGGCTAATATTTACTTTGCCTTAGTAAATGTCCAGACAAAAATCCGAAGTGTAATCATCTGTCTTAGAACCTGCAGTAAAGATTACCAAAAAACAATAGGAGAGTAATAAGCTGCTCTAAATTATTTTATGTCTGCTTTTTCTTTGTTTGCAAAATGTCTGTGTTTTCACTTTTCCCGGGGAAAGTAACATGTAATTTGTGAAATAGCTTGTCAGGGATAGCCTGATTTTTTTCTTAAGAAGGAGATAATCATTCTGTGATCAGAGGTCTTGCATCTCCCTTAGTGTCAAAACCAAGCTTTTGTAAGAGTTTGTTCTAGATCCGTGGTCTTGTTTGTTACTCCTATTCTCCCTGTCTTGTAATAACCATGTGATCATAAAGAATGTGCACAAAGAAATGTTACCATTAGTTCCTTTGAAGGCAAGGAATATAACCTGTTGTTCTCGTTTTGAAAAGCTAGAAAAGTGAATTTCTTGCTGCATTTAAAGTTGTCATGCTTCCCCTTCTCTCCTGAGTCCTTGTGTGAAAGGTGGTTCTATTTATTTGGAAGACTGGAAGGGTGTGAATTGGAAGCTGCCCCCTACCACTCAGTAATGCTTCTATAAAACATCTTCATTTGAGGGAACTTCTCAAACCTTTTGCTTAAACAAGCATTTTCCAGGGTATTTGCTGCTTGTTAACCTTTATAAATTCATCTGCAAAGAAGGTGAATGTTTTTCACGTGGATGAAAGCCTGCGTAAGAAAGCAGGATGCTTGCTCTCTGGAGCCGAGGCTTCTCGAGAGCTAACACTGCCAGCAGCAGCTCCCACAAGTCACCTTATTCCTGTAGTTGTGGCATCCTTACAAAGTTGTTGTTTGAACCTTCAGCCTTTGAACATGTGAATGATGAGACTTTAGCCTATGCGTAAAAGTGTTTGGTGTAGATTCCCAATTTCCTATGCGGGTGTCATACGTACTTGTGTTGGTCTTGCAATAGGCAAATATGCCTTCTGACTCCTGTCTGGAAAGTAACCTTTTATATTTCAGTGTCTCATTGATGTTTCTTTCTAAATCAAATGATTATGTGAATGAAGCATCAAATAAAATCCTGTTATATTATTGATGTGCACTAAACATGTCAGTAATAATCCAGCTGGCTTGAGATAAAACATGAGTACTATTCTGTAACTTTAAATGGAAGTTAGAACTTGTCAGCTTCTTAAATCTGAGATATTTAAACATTATCTAGCTCTCAGTAGTTGTTTGTGCATTGTGTTTCTAGTATTGGCCTGCAGTGTTTCATATGACAGCTGCAACTCTGCTTTAGTTACAAAAACTAAGCAGCAGCAGAATGTGTAAGCATACATAACAAGTGTAAAAGGACCATTTCTATTCATAGTGTTTTCTACAAAACTGAACCTGTTTTGTGCTCACTAAATTTATAGTTTAAATTTGTATTTTTTGCATCATGAGCAACTTTTATTTATTACAAAAGCAGAGCTGTTTATCAGTAAAGCTCAATTTCAAAAGATGCCTATGGACAGCCTTCAGATGAAATTCCTGTTAAATATTAATATTCTTACCATGGCATTGTAACACATAATACCTGTCACTTTGTATAAGAAACAGAATCAAACACTAAAACCCACTGAGTTCTAAAAAGTATGAAGAGGCATTGTCAGGATTTCATAACTGTTCCAAAAGAAAAGAATTCTATATGCAAGCATTTGCCCAAGTTAGCAGCAAACTCCTGACAAAGACTGCTTTCTTTCTGTGTTCTAGCCAGAAGCATGCAGCACCCAGAGGACAAAGGCACCCCAGGCTGGTGATTGAGGAATGTCCTTTAATGTATGAAACAATGACAAATGAGGTTGTGAAAGAACTGTTAGAAAAGGTAATGGAGGCTTTTTCAAAGTTCTTTTTAGATTTTTGTTGCTGTCATAAGTGTGAGTTATATTTAGTGGTTGATGTTTTTAGTTTTGTGTTTATTTCATAGAAGCTACAAAGCTTTCGTCAAAATGAAAAGAGTTCTTTTTCTTCACTAGTTGATTTTTCTAATGTAGGACTTAGTATTGATGTCTGTAAAGCTTTGAGAGACTGGCTGGTTATGCCACTGAAGGTAGAATCAGGCCCAAATTGATCACTTTATAAAATGCTTGTATGCCAAGGAAAGAAGTAGAGGAAAAAGCATACCGAAGATCCTTGATCATATTTAAAATTATCAAAGTTGTTTAAATTTTCTAAGTGGCTTGTTTTGATTTGGTCAGGCATTTCAAATTTAAAGTGTGATTCCATACTTATACTGTGTATCTGTTGCCAGGTTGGTGGTGTAGTGTACCAGACAAAGATTAAAAGGAAGAGCACATTTGAAAGGAGCAGTTATGCAGTCTTAGTAGCATATCTGGTACAGAAGCAGTATGGGAGAATAATTTGATTTTAAAATACTGGGCCATTAATCCAGTAAAAAATTACTATTTCTTAAAGATCTGAAACAGTAAGACTTTGGCATTTTGGGGAAAAGATGATCATCTTACCTGTTTTTTCTCTATATTGCTTGTTAAAATTATTTTGGTGACTCTCTATAATCAGTGATTGGCATATTGTATCATTGCTGTACATACATAGTCGTCGTAGATAGTAACACTTCAGTCTATTGTGGTACTAAAAAGGGATTGTTATCAAATTTATATTGATAATCCAGTACTTCTCAAGTGATTTCTTCTTTCTGAATTGGGTCTTCCATATCTACCTGGGAAGACTTTCCTTCACAGGGAAGCTTGTGGGATGACCTTCTTAAATGGCTGTGCTCCTTATCCCAGGAAAAAAACGAAAACACCTCCAAGAACAGGCATATCCCATAGATGGCGCAGATATTAGTTGTGTATTGAGACTTCAATGCAGAGAAAGACACACCACTGGCTGAAGGAGTTATGAGGATTTTCATTTGCTTCTAGCTCCCTCCTTTCTCTTTTCCTCACTATTCTCACTAATAATGAAGCTGAGTAGCCTCCAAGGGAACTGGGGGTAATGAATCATGGCACATGATAGAGATACTTCTGTAGTATTGGAGGTCAGTCTTTTTAGTATGACTGGTATCACATGTTTAAAGAAACAATACTATTTATTGCTCCACTATACTGCTTATCACTACAACACAGTAAATAAAATACTTCGTGTTTGTTCTAAATGAAGAGCTTTGTATACCCTGCAGTCAGTACCAGTGTTGGCCACCTCTCTTGGCCTGACTCCAGAAACATGCTGGAAAACTTCCATTTACTTGGGAGCATGGGCAGCCTTAAAGACAAGCCACCCTTCTGTAGTACACTGTTAGGTCTTCATGTCCTCGGCATTTTAGTTAAACAGAACAGGTATATGGAAGTTTTAAAGAAGAAAAAGTTCCATGCAATTCTATAATTACTTTGCAGCTAAATTTCTGTTGTATTACAGGTCAACGAATCTGCTAAAAGAGGAAAGAAGTTTGTGGGATTTGTAACACAACATTTTCCTCAGCCTAAAACCTGTAATGGAACAAGCACAGATGGAAGTGCGGAGCTGGAAGCAACATTGGGCAGAAGAAACAGGGACCACAGAAGAGAAAATTTTGATGAAAACTATAAAAACTGGAATGAGGGTACATTGAGTGGTCACTCATCTGAGAGTGGGATAGAGGAAGAAATGCAAGGAGAAAGCAGACTGTTAGAGGATTCAGATTTCCAATTTGGAAAAGAAGTCAGCCCTTCTAAAACACAAAAAGGAGATGGTAATAAATATCGCTTGTTTATTGCAGAAATAAGGTATTCCGTTGAGCTCTTAAAGTGTTGAAAAAAAATACAAAAATGCTGTTCTATTAAATACTGGCTTTGGAAGATGCCTCTATACATGCATATATAAATGCATACTTATTTCTAAAAAAGTTACCAGTTAAAACAGCAGAAGAAATATTTACCTTCTGCTTCATGTATGTGAGCTGTGGTAATATATTGAAATGGTAGTCCAGTTTTCATATAGGATATTATAAATGTACTGTCAAAATTCTGGTTTGTAATTTAAAGAGAAAGGGAAAACCACAAACAAAACCCCCAAAATCGCCCACAATCCAATTCTGACTTGAAATGTGGTACAAACAGGTAGCTTTTTTGCTTAGTATGTGTATAACAAATATGTGGCAGTAAAAATCTTTTCTCTTAGAAGGATGCACTTGTTATAAAACCTTTTCCTAGATGCATATTGTTTTCACTTAATATTAAATCATAAACCTATAATGGATTTCCAAGAATGTTGTGATTCCAGTTGTGTCTTTTTCAAAGTGGACAACAGAGAGCCCCTTCCAGCCAGAGCTGTAATTTTACATGCTTCTAGCCAACTCACATAATGTACAACAAACAAATCCGTTCATAATGGATTCTTTCTGGTTAATGTGCCTTCTAGAAGCATCCTGAAAGAGATCACTTAAATTAATGCATTGACCATGAAATCAAAGACGGTAATTGTTACAAAATGAATCTATTAGAGAAAAGTAAGGATTTGAAGTATACGAAGAGAAAGTATAATTGAAAATGTTGGTGGAGTGGTAGACAACGTAGTTGTAGAAGAAATCAAGATGCTTAGTGTAGTCTGTGTGAAAAATTGCCTGCAGCATTGACTTGTGGTACTCAAGCTCTGAGTCCTTCTGGCTGCTAAGAGGAGGTGAAAGGGAAGAAGTAATCTGAAGCACGAGGACTAACACAAGATAGTATTGTGTGGAAAGCAGGCAGCATGAAACTTTCATGTCAGGCTGCATTTTGATATAATGGGTTCTTCCCTGATGGGCCAGATATGTTTTATTTGCTCTCGAGAGTAACCTTTTCGCTTTCCTGTTAAGAGTAAAGCAGCAGTTTGTAGTCATAAGAATGACTAAGCACTGAGATGATCAGTGTCTCTTATTTTTAACCCCTGAGTTCTCCTACAAGTGAGACTTTATAGCATAATCTCTTAAAGCTTAACTCTTTCCTTACAGCTTGAAATATTTGGTTTGGTATATGTGGTAGAATAGAAGTCCAGCAAGAAAAAAGTGGCAGACTCCTGGTTCTGTTCAGGAGTATTGTTTGTGCAGGCTGGTGTGAGCAGGCAGATTAGCAACTAGTGCATCCCCTGCATGCAGTGCTCTCAGGAAACTTTTCAGAGAGCTTTAGAGAGGATATG
This sequence comes from Grallaria varia, assembly GCA_013396735.1. Lineage (NCBI taxonomy): Eukaryota > Metazoa > Chordata > Aves > Passeriformes > Formicariidae > Grallaria > Grallaria varia. The sequence continues at coordinate 215,863 of VWZG01003543.1, forward strand.
CCAGGCTTCTCCATACTGGTCAAATGGTAAAGTCACTGGAGTTCATAAGGCAGAACTTCTGGAAACTTAACCTTTCTTGGCATATGTTGAATGTAACCATCATTTTAAGAAAATACTAATGGAAATTTTCAAAGGAAACCTTACACGTGTGTAGGTATGTACTGCCACATCAGTATGCCCTTTCCATTTACTTCTGCTCAAAAGAGGCAGAACTGTGTCCAAGTTCTAGATTTGGGAGTCATAACATATGAATTTTTACTATTATTTCACTTTTTGGCTTTTTTTATTGAGTTTTGACTATAATACATCCCTTATAGAGGCGAACTTCTGCTAGACATGAGCAATTGAGTAGTTGTATTGGGAAACAATTTCCTTTTTTTTGGAAGAATAAGTAGAAGTCATCTCACTTCAGTATAAGGGAAAGGAAATTAAGGTTTTTCAGGATAAATGCATTTAATACTAATACAACCACCTGTGGAGGGGATAAAATAAAACTGTGTAGCAAGTAGAGTGAACTCTTACTGCAAGTTCAAAATTTTGTTTTGAATTTAGTGGCACCTGATGTCACTTGCAGTGAGTGCGGTAACAATTCTCAGGACAGGGGGGTTCTTCCAGATGCTGATTCAGATTACTTGCACTACAAATCATACTTTGGAATTCTCTCTGTTTCTGGAGCCTGGAGGGACTAGCTTCTTCTATGGGGTCATTTAAACCAAGTTCCTCTGTTTCCACACTGTGAATACTTTCGTGTTTAATTGTTGGTTTTTATTGATTTAAGCTGCTCAGTAGTACTAGAGCACCTTGAGATATTTTTGGGCAACTGCTTTGTGTTATTTCTCCACAGCAGTGAAACACATGAGTGTATTTGTGGAACACATTTATATAGCTAGGACTTAATAACTTGCTCCAGTGATTTCCTAAAATGCCATAAATATGTGAATTTTAATTTTTTGTGAATCCCTGTTTGTGACTGTTTTTGTAACAACAGTGTATTAATGCCTACATGTAAAATGATTTGAGGATATGTAGGTTTTGTATGCTTAACTTGCATAATCACCAGTAACTACTGAGAAACCCCAGCAGTCAACTAATTATATCACTATTTAAATATCCTTCAGAAAAATAATAGGTAAAAATCAGTATTGTACAAGGCATTCCCTATATGCAGACTTAGGTCTTTGGTTATTATAATTTCAAATTTGTAGCCAGAAGTTCCATGAGTGGCAGAAATTAAGCTTGTTTCCACTTGTTTCTTTTTAGCTCTTGTGTATATTTTCTCTATGCAAACCCTACCTACCTAAAAGGTCCAGTGGCAGCTTAACAGTAGTAAGTTCACATTTTTCTCGTATCCCCAAGTGTACCTCCCCTCATACCTTGTCCTGAGTGTGTTTAGGTCTTAAGTGGAGTGCAGTCACATCAAGAAAGTTATTAAAACTTGCTTAGAATTAGAAAATGATATTGAAATAAGAGAGTATTAATGTTAGAGCACTATCTTTCAGAGGTTCATTTTTCTTACTTTCTCTTTCTTAGACAAACTGTATACAGTCTTCAATGTTTTTGATGATGATTCCACCTGCTGGACCTATCATGAAGGTGTGTTGTCTATGAAAGTAACAAGGAAAGGGCCGATTGTTAGTACTCTGGAAGCAGACTGGCTGGAGTTAACTACATTTTATTATAAACAAGGATTGTCCTTAGTTGATTCTTTTGTACACTGGGAGACTTCTAAAGGTGAGTACTGTCTTGGAATATTCTGGTGCTTTTGCTTGTTTATGTAGAACTACATAACTTTAGGAAAAATAAGATGATGTTTTGCTTCTTGGTATGGAGGTCAATATGTGAACATGTCCAGGCAGTCTATTGTAAATTTGTAGAATCTGATTCCTAAAAAGGGATCAATTGGTTTTCTGACCAGTTACAGATTTAAGTAATTGAAATTTCTGCTTTGTTTTATCCAATTGAGAATTTTCAAAGCAGGAAACTAGTGTAGCTTCTTCAGCTCTTTGCTGGGCTTAAAAATTCTTTCCAGAACACCAGACTGCATTAAAATTTGCTGTTTTGTTGTGGACATATGTAGGGAGTAAAGAAACCTGGTTTTGTCCTTGCACTCAACAGTAGGCAGATCCTCCAGGACTCGTTCACACAGCTGAAAGAGAGGTCTTCCCTGATCCCTCCTGCTTCCTGTGCTCTTCTGCAGAAATCTGCCAGCTCAGTTGACAGCCAGATTGATATGATAGAGCAATCAAAATGATAGAGCTCTAGGCCGCAGGATCTTTAAATTTACTTCATTCTGCCAGTTTCAGTTTGATACCTGGTTTTGTTCTGGAGAGATCCTCCTAGCTCTGAGTTCCTGGCTTTCACCCTTCTGATGAACAGACATGAACCCTGATGCCCGCAGTGCCACTGCTGGCCCGGATCCCTGCACGCCCTGCTGAGCCCAAAATCCTGCCCTTTGGCAGGGCTGGGGGACAGTGCTGTACCACTGTTGACAACAGAAGAAGCTCTTTACTGGCCAGAGTGTATAGAACTATGAAACTCTGTTGCTGGTAAAATATGTAATTAGAGATTCACTTCCATTTGAACTGACTTTGCCTGAAAGCCAGAAATTAAGTATTGCAAAAAAATAATAGGTAGCTACTTTTGTGCAATTGCTTGAAAAAATGTGATGAAAATGGTAGTACCCTAGTGTTAGGTACAGGCCAAGACAAACTGTCCTGATTCATATGTTCTGGAACTAATAGCTATGATAACAAATGTTTGAAACCTAGACTTTATAGTTATGCAACATGATACTTTGGTTGAATTTGTGTATGTCTTGCTTCTACAAAGTTGCAAGTTGTTGGTATTCCTTTTCAATTAATTACAGCAGTTAAGTGTAAGGCAAAATAACGGTCTGCAATGGAAGAGTCTTTTAAAATGTTGGTTGAAAAGGTTTCAGGGCCCTGAAACAGTTTTTGCAATGCTCAGACTGATTTATCAAGAACATTAGATAATTAATGCTTTACAGTGGCTTTCATAAGTCATTTTATGTCTGCCTCTTACATGAATTATACAAGGACTTTGGATAGTTGTTATATTTACCATATCTTATGCTTTTTTTCTGATAATTCTGATTAAGAATAGTATCCACCCATCTGTTTTGCAAGACAGAACTTAAATAAAAAAATGTTAAAATCTGTAAAAGCTAAATTATGTGAGCTCTTCAAACAAAACCCTGAAACAGTGACAACTCTTCAGCTTTCATTGCTCTCTGTAGTTCTGAGTGTGAATCAGTGTGTTTCTGTAGCTCTGCCATCAAGTAAATGGTGACTGTCAGAGGCACACACGCTCATCAGACAGCTTTACCTCAGATGGAATTTGGCAGCTAGTCTCTCTAAAACTGCATATTTTGTGCACATAAACAGTCTGATGACACAGTCTGTAGGAGTCATCTTTTTTGCTCTGAAATTATTATTCCTATTTATTCAAGTCAGTGGAAGAAGAAAATTTCCTTGTGGGGAGGAGAGGTGAGAATTCAAACTCCTGGTTGTCAATACAGAGTTTTTTAGAGCTGGCACAGAACTCTGGAGATCGGTTACAGTTCACTGAGGGCTGGTTTTGGCAGCTGTTGATATTAATCTTTGCAGCTGTTGTCCAACAACAGTTTCACAGGCTTCCCATTCCCCACATAGAGAAGATCTGCCTGCTCTTCTCTGTATGAATAACTACCCCATCTTTAATACCCAGGCAATAACATACCTTGTCCAGCATTGGGAAGGATTTAAATCTCATATTCTGAGGATAATTTTACTGTACAAATTTAGTTTAAATTTAAATTAGTCAGCTGTCAAGGTACATCTCCACAAAAGGCTTCCTGAAGGTTCTTAGGAGAAACAAAACCAGAAAATGAATCAAGATTTGATGTACAGCTTTAGTTTGAGCTAATCGGATGCTGTCGGCCTTTGATGTGTGAGTCAGGGAGCTGTGCTCCAAAACTTCCTTCCCATCAGGAATCTTCCTACAATTACTTGTGCTTCAGGCTCTTCCTGTGGCCATTTCTGTTTTAAAGTAGCAGTAGTTAAGCTTTGCACTTCAAGGTTCGCTTGTCTCTATGTTCTTTCCCACCACACCAGAGGCCACACTTGTCAGGCAGACAATAGCAAGGTTGAATAAAGAGGGTTTGTGCCCATCCTCTGCAGGGTATATGTTGAATATGGGAAACTGGAATTCAGATTGGAGCGTGGAAGGGGTCATTGCTTTGAGAAAATAAAATAGTTCAGAGTTCAAGTTGGGTAGAAAAAAAAGGGATTTGAATATTAAGTTGACTTGCATACTTCAAGTTGTAACTAAATGCAGAAATAACTAGAAATTTGAGCTTGCTGACTCGATTTTATTTTAGAGGACTGTTCAGTGAGGGGGGAAAAAAAATCCCATATGTACTTCTTGGTACTGTATCAACATAAAACTGTGTTTGTGTTCACAGGGGATTATTTGCCCAAATCTTTAGAAGGATTATTTATCTATGAAGAAGAAGGTGCTGGGGTTCCAGGTTCTAACAGGAAAGGAAACGATGCAATAGTTGTTGAACAATGGACAGTCATTGAGGTAAATCAGTGATTATTCAGCAGTGCTATTTCCTACTTGTATTTTATTTTGTTTTCTTCCTGAGATGCTTGCACCAGTATTAGGTAAACGTTCAGGATGGTTTCTTGAAACCACCTGCATAGGCTAAGCTACAGCCTTGAATCATACAAATGAAGTCAGATCTGTGGCTATTGGTAAATGTGCACAAGAGAAATATGCTGGAGGGGTGCTGGGCTGATGTTTACAAATGTCCATATCAACAAATAACCACCAAAAAAATGTTTTGGGTTGGTTTTTTTTTGTTTATTTCGGACCAATTTCGATATAATTTCAGCAAGTCCAGGTCACACTGACAGCATGAAGTATTTTTAAATAAGAAGGGGAAGAAGATAGCTAGAGCTAGAAACGAGAGATAACTGATAGTGAATTAAATATGGTTTTCAGGTGTATATTTTAATTAAAATGTTACTGTTAAATATGAAAGACTTTGGTTTTCCTAATAAATGTGTATGTATTGCTGTAGTAGGTTGCAGCAATAAAATTAATTTTTTTTTAAATATGATGATGTTATAGGATTGTTGGTATTGATGACATCTGAAATAAGTTGTTGGAGGATGTTAAGGGCTTACTTTTGTAATATCCAATGATAAATACATTTACCAGTGTGAAAAGAATCAATGTAAAACTTGTATATTAAAACCCAAGCAAACAATAAAACCTCACCAAAATCTTAGGAATATAATCAGGTGAGATGCTCATTCTTCGCACGTGAAGTACAAAAAAATACATAATTGACACCTATTACGGTGTTTAAAAAGTTTTAGGCACAAATTTAGCAAAGGGACAAACTGAACAAATGAGATGTGCTTTGAATGTCTTGTTGAATCAGAGGTCATACCTAATGTTAATAAATTGTTTTCCTTGTTTTTCGTAGTCTTGACCTTTCAAATTGTTTTCAGTTTAAATAGTGAATCTCCACCGAGCAAGTTTGTCATCTCAAAGGATTGTCTCACTAAAAGTGAGAGAGGAGTTGTAGTTGTGTAGAAATGCAAATAAAGCCTGTACAGTGTCTCTTTACTACTTTTTATAATTATTAATGTAGGGGTGTGAAATTAAAACAGATTATGGACCTTTATTGCACACACTGGCTGAGTTTGGATGGCTCCTGACCTGTGTCCTGCCTACACCCATCGTACGACATGACAGGTACTCAAACTATAGATTGCAGGGTTTTAGTGTATGTACCTCAAAATTATCAAATAAAGAAAAATGCTAATAATGTTAAATGCATATAAAACTTGAGGTGTCAGAAGCATTATCATGAGGTCTTTTACCATGCTGACTTAAGACTGCTGGTTTCAGTACATCTAATGTTTAGATTTACGCAATGTAGTTTAAATTTAGAATTAAAGATTTTATTTAGAAAACTTTTTACCACACTTTTTACCCCAGCAGTGGGGTTACTCATATGCTTCAAGTCTGAACAAGTGTTGAAATGTTTCACTAATTTAGGACCCTGCTGAATGAGTAGTTTAGGTGATGGAAGAAGTCATATTGTCACAAGACAGTCATGCAGTATTTATTGCAAATTAGTGTGGAGAACGTGCTAATTCACCAAGTTATTGGGCTGTTTCTCTTTTTTAATATAGACATTATGGTTCACTTCAAAAACAGTACCAAACTACTGGATTTCAGTTCTCTGGTTGTAATACTTACTTAAATGACTGAGGGCACTGCGTCTACATCAGAGCAGCTAAATAGCAGACCTGGATCCCCCGTAAGGTTCCAGACTTTTTTTTTTACTCCAAAAAAAGGTACTGTGCTTTTCAACACAGTATCAAGTTTTAAAAATGGCAAATAAAACCCTGGATTAAGCACTCTTAATGTCCCTCTTCTCTCTCTGGTTTTTTNCATTAGATTAAGATTGCCAGGCCTTGAAAACAAACAGCTGTAGTGAGGCACGGCTTAGGGCTCATTAACAGTCGTGGAAAGAGTGGATGACTTGAGTAATCTTTGGATCCCAGACCTCACTGTGTTAAATCAAGACAGCATGAAAAAGATGTGAATGAAAGGTTCTACAAAAACTCCTGCAAGAAAGTGGGAGTTTTGTTCAAGTGATTTGACATAATTGAATCAACTCACCCATGAGAGAAGGAAGCTTTTCTGGTCAGGAACTAGATGTTGGGGGTTTTTGGCTGTGGGTTTTTTGATAGTTGATTTTAACCAGCTGGTTAATTGCAAAGACAGAAGTAGTGATGAAATAATATGGCATGCTCTGTTATTTTTTTATAAGGATCTCTGTGTGGTTTGTTTTCTTTTGAAAGAAGTCCAGAATACAAAACAAAATTATTTTCCTTTATTTTTTTCAATAATTTTGTAGTCTAAGTGTATTAGCTTTGAACATTGTGACTTGTAAGGGTATGTGAACTACTGAGCCTGGTTTTCATAAAAAGCTGAAATTTTGGGCAAATTTTAGAGCTTGAGAGTAAGTTTTCAGAATCTGGATCTAATCTTTGAAGGATGTTGGTGGACAATGGGAGAGATTTTAGTAGTCATGGTGTGCTGTGAATCATAGGATGAGAGAGTTTTTAACCTTCAAAATCCTGTGTCCTGCAAGCAGCGTCACTGAGCCCATCCTGTAGGGTTTGGACAGGCAGGGTCAGGAATGACCTGAGCAGCTGCTGATGAACACACTCTGAGTGTCAGTCTGTGCTGGCAACAGGACAAATGGTGCTGACTTGTACCCTGTTGATTGCAGAGCAAAGACAGGGCCAATTGAAAGAAGCGAAGTGCTAAAAGAAAGGAAATAGGAAAAAAGCTCACAGATTGATTAGGCAGGAGCTGTTCCTTGGATTAGTAAGAAGGTCATATACCAACCATCAAGAAACTTAAATAGTGATAGATTTCTCAGATAGTGTTGCATCCCAGATGTGAAACAACCAGCCCATTACTAGCAGTGTTCTTGGTAAAGGGGGTTATATCCTAGCCAAATCTGCAGCTGGATTAATTTTGTATCCACACTAGAATAATTCAGACTAATAAAAAACGTTTGTTTTGTAGCCTAAATGGTTGGGTGAGTTGTCTGTATGAATTGTCTAATACTTGTTATCCCACTGTGGCTTGTGAGTTACTCTTGGTAAAAATAGGATGAATCGTATTTTATGTGCCTGTAGTGTATCTCATATATAGCTATTCAATTTTCTTTTTTAAAAATAAAAGTAAAAAAGCCCATGAACAAGAATTCCTAATTAGGAATTGAGTTCATAAGAGTCAGAAAATGAATGTCTTCCTGTCTTGATGGCCTAAGTAGTGATTGATAACTACTATTTTTAGGCATTGATGTTGGTATTTGAAGAGGAGAAGAAATTCCTGGATGGTTACTGCGTGTCTGATATGAAAGATGCCATTACTGTGGTGGTGGTGGGTTATCCTAGGAATGCAAGTTAAATGTCTCAGTAAAGAAGGATACTTTATGCTGCTCAACAGCTGGGGTTTTTTCCCAGACTTGGAACTCTGACCTCAAAACCCAGCCTGAATATTAACAGGCTGCAGAAACTCTGAAAAAAATAGACTGCATTTTGGGATGATCTGGCAAATTCATATTTTCGTATTTATTTTTTTTAAATAATTTGTGCACAGTATTTGGATAAATTTTTCTTCATTATCCTCATTTTTACTCACTGTAGTACTTTGTTCTGTTTTCTTCTTTTACTTACTGCAAACCTTCCCATCATCTCAGATCTTCTGTGATCTGTTCCTAGATGTTATGCCCATCTCTTGTGTGCAGATGAAGAATGTGACAAACTGGGGCATGACAGGGTTGTCATGCACTGATGTGTTCCTTTTTAGGCTGTTTCATGGTGAGGATTTTAAACAGTTTGAAAAAATACTGGGCTATCGTATCTGTTCCCATATGGTTTTATTGTTATTTAAAGTGTTTCATTTTTTGCAGATGTTATTCTCCATAAAATAAAATGTCCTGATGTGGGGACGTGTTACGCCATGTGATAGTGGAATGTCAGGGATCACTGTGCTGTTTCAGGCAGGGCAGCACTCTGTACACCTGTTCAGTCCTTCAACTCCTCCCTCAATGGCTAAATCATGTTGGATGCAGGAAACATTTCCTTGAGAAAAAGCTTCCTTGGCTGTTACAAATAGAGTGCAAATGTCATTCTTGAAACATGCACAGTGGCCATTTTGTGCAGTGTTAGAAAGACAAGTTCTGTGGGTCTTGGTTTATTTTTTTGGTCAGCACACTACAGAGTGCATAGAAGTTGCCCTCTTCTGACAGTGATTTTTTTATTTTTTTTTTGTCTCCAGGGATATGAGAAAAGAAAGCATGAAAAAATGCCTGTGGTGTAACATTTGTTGCATCCATCTATGTCTTGGATATTTAAACTGTGTCAGCAGTCAATAGACTTTTTTTTACCAAAAAAAGCAGACCATAAAAGAATACCACACAGATCCAGAATAATATTAGTGACCTGAAGAGCCCCCTGCATTATATGCAAGTCTTACTTAATTGGCAAATGTCTTCAAGACAATAATTTGACAGTAATTACGACATGTTCAGAAGATAAATAGCAAGAATAAAATTAATAGTCATTTTAGGAGTTAAATCTAGTAAATAGCTAGGAAATACTTTGCTGGTAAAAAAAAAAAAAAAGAAAAGTGCTCCTGCAGTTCTTAGTATATTACCATGAGTTTGTAGAATTTCATACGTTTGTGGTTGAAAATGAGAATTATTTCTGAAGTTTCTCCCAATTTTTCATTAAATGGATCCCTTAAGCCAGGACATTTAGTATCCCAAGATGGTGTCTGTCTCATAGCAAAGTCTAGAAGCTGTGCTGCTCTAGAGGAGTGCAAAGCTTTATTTTGAGAAATACGCAAAAAAACCTGAATAGATGAAAATAGCTTATCATCTTATTCCTGTTGTTCATTTTTCAGATAACTTGGTCTAACCTCTGTTTGAAGTGTTTTGTAACTAAAATGTTCAATACATTAAAAAAGAAAATTCTATAAAAATCAGCTATAGAAGTACTGCTGAGCTTCTAGCTTGATGATTGTTTTTGGGGACTTAAATATAGCCATGTAAGAGGACAAATTGTTTTGCCCATCCAGCACAAGCAGACAGGCAAATTGCTGATGTTTCAACAAAAGAGTCTCTGTTGCTCTTCATCACTCTTGAGAGAGAAAAAGGCTTCAGCAGCCTTACTCTGCAGTGACCTTTATTTCCCTCCACTGATTATTGTAGTCCCTGAAAGTGGGCACGGCAGACTATGAGCAATGCAGTGTGAAAACACTGACTTTGGTTATCGATTTATCATGGCTCACTACTTAATCTGTGTTTTCAAAATGCCCTGACTTAGGAGGCAAAGGGAATGTGGAAATGTGAGGGAAGTTGTGGAGCTTCCCTTGCTGCAGGCACTTTTTCTCATTTAAATTCTGTGGAAATCCCACTGTCATTGAGTTCTTTGTGAATTAAGCTCATTGCAGCTTTGTCGTGTGTGGCATTTTAATAAGGTCAGACTTAGAAAATTGTTAATTTACTTATTGTCTACTCACCCTCATGTCCTTTTTCTATTCTAGCAGAATTTGTACAAGCTGTAGCTTAATATTTGGGTTTTTTCCTTGTCTCTGAAGGAATGCAGACACTGTTACAGAATAAGCCATAGGCTCTTCCCCATGCGAAGGCCTGTGCTCAGCCTTCTTGCTTAGAAGGCTCTCCCAGTTAATATTATCAAAACAGACATAACTGAGGGAGGGAGAAATACCTAGCCAAGTGGAATAAAGTTGCAGGATTGTGGATTTACAAAATCTCAACAACCCCTTGAAGTTTTAATGTATTTATCACTACAACTAAGAGTGTAATACTTCTGAAACATCCTATCAGTAATATCTGATTAGGTCTTCAGGAACAACTTCATTTGTCACATTTGTTTTTCTACAAGCATTTACTTTTGGAAGAAAACCAGCACCTGTGTTTTTTGGTCTACCACAGGAGTGGTAACATCTGTAGATGTTCCAGGACTGAAGTTCCTTTTTTTTTTCTTTTGCCTTCTTTCTTTATCTTACTAAAATATTCTCTAGTCCTTCCTGTGCTGGCACCTCCCCTCATACAAAACAGCCAGTCTTGTCAATGTAGAGCTTATTAAAACTGAGTCCTTTTATCCATAGGTGGTGAGGCAGCAAGTTTATCCTGCTGGGTCAGATGTCATGGTACAACCAGAAAATAACTTTGATTTAGCGGTAAAGAATGTTAATTCCCAAGTTCCGTGTGACAAAGTGTTGAGATACTTATTGAAGCTATGAATCTGTTGAGATTGGGCCTGGTTGTTGTGGCATTAATAGGTAGTAAGATGTTCCTGTAGATTTGACAGTGAAGATTCTGTTAAAGACTCTTGGAGGTTTGCTTCAGACATAAAGGTGCAGACTTGGATTAAAAGTAGGAGCCCTGGTACTTAAACTTTCAAGAGCGCACATGTTAAGTATCTCCAGTCATAATACGAGTTATTGGTCTGTCCCTATTTTCACCGTAACCCAGCTCTGTGCTTCTGTTTTTGAAGAAATATGTTTACAGAACTGTTCAGGAATTAATAAACCAATTAATGCTTTGTAGTCTGCTTATTGACTTACATACACACAACTTAAATTAATAAACCAATTAATGCTTTGTAGTCTGCTTATTGACTTACATACACACAACTTAAAGTTGAGTTTGAAAGGTATGAATGTGTCAGTGACAATTATTGCCTTTAAAACATTGAAACTATTTTCTTTGAATTTTAGTGAAGGAAATCTCGCTACAAAGCAAGTTATTTTTCTTCAGAGACCTGTTATGTGGAGTTCTGCTGTTCATACACCAGAGGTGAGTAACGCATTTATGATATTAATGTAAAAAAAAAAGTACTTCATGTAATAGTAAGATACAGAAACAAACTAAACTTCACAATTAATAGAGGAAAAAGTGTCAGAACAGGATTTCACTGATAACAAGTTCAAGTCTGTGGAGGGCTTTTACAGCTGAAGTCACATGTTATTTTTTTTTCAGCCATTATTTCTTAAGTTAAACTGTGGACAAAAGCATAACTGTGCTAAAAACCCGTCTTGTGCTAAGGAATTACTGTGTCTAAGGTGGCTGAGGTTGGCTATGCTGGAAATACTGTCTTTGAAGTCTTTAGGAGGTCTTAAAAGTTCTGATTGAAATCTTGTATCTGTTGCACATAAATAGGTAACTGTTTTGACTTCCAAAATGTCTACTTTCACACTTTTAAAAGAAACAAGTGTCAAGCTGTCAAGGGGGTACTGTAATCTGCAGGTTAACAGGGTGAAGGCTGTTGTTGTGTGTGAACGTGAGACAGAAGGTTTAAAATTCCTGCAGCTGAAGCTCACCTCGTTGTGCCTTTTGAGGAAGCTCCTGTGGTAGTGGTTGTAGCAAATGCTTTGGGGGTTGAGTAACTCCCAGTCACCACAGTGCTCAGTCAGTGTCACAGCAGTTACTGCGCCTGCTGTGCTGCAGTAAATCCTGCTGTGCTGCAGTAAATCCTGCTGTGGCCAGAGATGGATGAACTGCTGGTGGGCCTTTCTTTGCCATGTCTTCTGACATTCTGTGGTGAATTTCAATCTTTTGTTATTTCTGGATTTCAACAGCTGTTCAACCTTTCTCTGTTCAATATGATTTTCCTGTGATAGTCTTAATCAGCTATGAATGTTTTCACTCATGTCCAGCGCCAAAGTAGTAACTTTACAAACTCATTCATGGCATTATGTACAGTGATACCTATCTGCCTCATTGTCCTTCTGTATAAATACTTCAGTGAGTTTCTGAATTTCTTGCATTCATATTTGATATTTCTCTTTTTTACTTTCTGTTCAATCTGTTACCATAATCTGTGCTTTCCTCTATTTAGTGTTTCTAAAATATGCTCTTCCTTTTTTTTTGTTCTTCTCCAGGCTTTTGCTTATCTTCAGCCTAACTTCCTTCTCACTGTGTCCCCTGATAATCAGTGCTTCCATGCCTGGAAGAACTGCCTTCAACATGCATAATTCAAGCCCTGTTTTATTTTTGTGTCTCTATTACTGTCTCAGTTCCCAGCTAGTTCTCGTACACTGTAGTTTATTTCCTCATTTACAAAACTGGAACTTCTGCTTTTTTCTCTTCAGTGTTCTGTGTAGTCTCCCTTGTCAGTGTCTTGATATTCTCTTTCATTCATACCCTCTTCTAAATTCTGCCAGTGGAATTTTTTCCTTTAACCACCCTCTGTGTAGAAAGCATCTTCAGCTTTTAGCTCTCAAACCTTCTGACCTCTGCTTTCATGCCTGGCTTTGTAGTCTTTACTTTCCTTCCCAATGAATTTCTGAAAGGATGCTTTGGAACACAATTTTGATAGCAATATGGTAAAATATATAAAAATATATTATTACATATAAAATATACTAAATATATAACATGTAAGAAATTATGTCAGTGATTATAAAATAAAATAATGCTTTCCAACTTTTTTAATACTTTATCTGATAAGGACATGAGTTGATAGAGCTCTTCCCTTTGTAAGGGGAATATTAATGTTATTTCTAATTATAAGTCTCTCTTAAAAGGCAGCATAACTTCAGTCTGAGGAACTGATGAATCTTTGAGATGTGGTTTAAATTAAAAATAGGAAGTATTATGCTCACAGCATAAATTCTTTCATCCGGTTGTGAGATGATGAGCAGCTGTGGTTTATACAAATAAAATGGTGTGTTTCGTAGTTACCTTTGACTTCAGCATTAAACATACTGGAAGTAAACAAGAAAGAGCTGATTTGTAACTGTTTACATCAGGATTTCTGTCTTTAAAATCTGAACAAACTTAATATCTGAAAGTGCTCTTTAAGTACCAGTGAATATTTTACTTTGCCATCAGGAAATTTCAGTATGATGAGGTCATTTTAGCATGGGATAAATGGGTAACTGGGGCTGAAGCTGAAACGTTTAGCAGAGTAACATTTTCCTTCTGTTTTGCCAATTATGCTGTTTTTTCTCCTAAATTTAAATCTGTTTTTTTCATTGCTTTTTTACAAAAATGTTTGAATTGGCAAACAGCATGTTACTTTCATTTCAATTTAAATTCATGGGTTTGTTAGTAATACTGAACTGGTATAGAATGTCATGATGGCATTGAATACCTTGATTTCTGGTGTAAAACAAGCTCCTGAAACCTAAAAGCACTCCCTACTGCCCTAGAAGCCTTTTTTTTTCTGTTTAAATAACTTCTAAATAAGGTCTCCTGGACATTGACAACACAGCTGTACATGCTTATCAAACCTTTGCAAACAGTTTAATAAACATAATAAAGTCCTGTGCTTACATATTGTTTGGCATGACATCTTCCTTTTAATTTGTGCTGCGTATCTTTTCATTGATGTTCGTATTACAGTAAAGCTCTTATTCAAAAAATTTTGGTGTCCACAACTTAAGATGTTTTTGCAATACAGAAATATTTCAGATACCTAAAGTTTTTAAGTTAAGAAAAAAATTGCATCACAACTTACATTTATTTAAGCACATCCTTAGCATATTTGCAACTCAGATAACTCTAAAGGAACGCTGCTACCAAAGCTGTTTCATTACTGAAATAAAGCAGTTTCCTACGGGCCTTTTCAAACACTTGACTCTGAAGCCCCAGTGCCCTGGCCACATCACTTTCTTGCTCCCCACAGAGCAGCAGGGCTTGGCCATGGCAGGAGCTTTGCCCCATAAACAGGTCCAGCTGTTGGACTTGCATTCTGGAGAGTGGCAACACAGGGCACGGAGTGCTTTGTGTACTCAGGGTTATAGTTTTTGATTGTTGGGTTGAAGTTAGCGTTGCTATTTCTAAAGGATGTTTTGCTGCAGTAAGAATTAAAGGGGACCTTGGTATTACCTGATCTCTTGATATCACAGAATCTCTTTTCTGACGATGGTATATTTTACGTCCTCGCAGCTCATCTCTTTGCCACTTGTATATTCATGGGGTGGGATGTTATGGCCTGGCTTATGATGTATGTAACGGTTCAAAAGCCTCTTGGGTTACAAGGGCTGTTCTGTCTCAGTAGACTCTTTGTTTATCACACATCACTTGCTTTTCAAAGAGAAGACTTCAGAGGAGATGTAAGATTGAACCATGCAGTGCTTGAGGGGTTTCTTGGTGCGTTTTTTTTCTTTTCTCATTTTCTTCCTTTATTTCCTTTAAGCAGACTTCTCCATCCTCTTAGATGCCATCCAGGCAATACTTACTTCCCTTTGTTTCTCCTGAGGCAACACTGTTTCCCCTTAGCCTAATTTCCCAATGTCTCCTGTAACAGCTTCCCTACATACATTTCCTTTAGCCACATGGCCCATTGTTTTTACTGTTTCAAAAGGATTTGAGAAAAAAACTTAGAAATGTATAGAAGAGAGGCACAAATTATCAAAGCATGATAAAAGCAGTTGTGCAGTGTTTTTGTTTTTAAAGTGTTTATGCTTGTGCAAGAGTGCTTGTGTTCTTCACGCACTGAAATGCAGCTCTGGGCCGAGACTGGATTCCTTTGTAGCTGGACGTGTTCCTTGTGTGGACAGGGCTGTGTCCCCTGGCAGGGATTTCCTGGATTGGTGGTGCTTGTGTTGAGAGCAAGGCTCCAAGCAGGCAGCTTAGGGCACGTCTGCCTTTCTGACCACGCACCTCCATTGTGGCTCAAGGCACCGACACTGTTTCTGGAGGTGCTGCATCATCTGGTAACTACTCTGGTAGCTTCTGATGCTGAAGTGAAATAAACCTTTTACTTCTTTGTGATGCCTCAGAGGACCCTTGGCATAGTCTGGTCAGTCTCTTGTTTGCAGAAATCACAATCTGCTTTTGTTTTTGATATTGGCAACCACCACAATTCAGCAACATGCCTCATTCGACCAGAGGGACGTCAGGCAATCCTGGTACTAATGTGAGAATGAATTTATACCAAGTTTTTCCTGTGCAAGGACTCTGTAGACCCCATTTCAAACAGCTGTACAGAACAGCCACTGAATTCCATCTGCATAGATTCGCCATGGGAATTGAATGCTGTTCTCAAGGAATGTGCCCTTATCTGAGGCCTTTGAAAATGTTCATGGGCAGAACTGGGAAGATGGGAAAGCCCATCAGTCTCACCATGAGATGGATCAGTGGGAAATCTTCAGTCCTGTAAAGTGGTCAGTCTTTAAAAAGAGTTCAATATCCATGGACTTTGATTAACACCTTCATGAAACAGTGCACTGATGTTGAACTCCCAGACAGTTCTGAATGTTCCAGAATGGCCTGCAGGGGAGGGCAGTAGCCTGAGATTGATGTGGTGGTGTGCAGGTCTGTGAGTGGAGGAGGGCAAATGTCTGCCTACAGTGGCAGCTGGAGATGGTGGAGCTCTCAGCTGCACCTGACACTGCCTGGCCTTCCTGCCCTTCTGTGCACTGGGACTGCTGCAGGTGAGAGGCAGCTGACAGCAGGAGCTGTGCCAGCCTCCGACCCTGCAGAGCACAGGGAAGGGCACCACGTGCATGTGTCTGTGGCAGAAAGTGTCAAAGTCAGGGTATTTTAGTCATGTGTGTTAGGCAGAGAGATGATGCTTTCTTCAAAGAGCTGGTTTTAGAGTGGGCAAAGACTTGTAAATTGTTCTAGTTCTGTCAAGTGTTGCATAAGAATTGAGCATTGTTGAAGTATTTTCTTTCTTAGCATTCATTTGTGCTTTTTTGCATCCCAACTGTATATCTTTGTCTCTCTTGAAATTTACTTATAGAGAGCAAAAATGTATCTGTTGGACATTTTTTTCTCCAGAGGAGTTCATAGTTTAAATGAAAGTCTTAAATGCTTCCGTATGTTAAAATGCAGCTCGCATTAAATCTGTGCATGACTCATTGCAAAGTATTTGGCTGGGGTTTTTGTTTTCCCCTAAATATGCTAACATTGCAACATCCTCTTGTATTCCAGAGGAAAACCTTAAGACAAGTTACTGGGGAGGAAAAAAGCAAAGTGTCTAGCAGAAGTATTGGATTAGACACAGCTACTTCTTGCCCTCTAGAAATTGGACAGCCACCTGATGAGTTTCACCTATCTCCTTCTAAACAATGTTGGATCAAGGAGGGATCCTCTGAGTATGGAGGCTTTCCAGGATTCAGTAGCAGTGATGGAGTATTAAGGGAACTGGATGATGGACAATATGACCAGGAAGATGGAGTCACTCAGGTCACATGTATGTGATACAGTAAGTAACTTCATCCAATGGACATGTATATAAATCAAAGAAAAGGATTTTTTTAAAAAAAAAATCATACTACTTTAAACGCATTGGTGTAATCCTATGACTTTTCCTAGACTCGTTTTGTGTTTTTTGCCAGTTTCTTTGTTGTGTTAATCCTACTGTAGTAATAATACTACTGCAAAATAATTTGCTTTTCTGTCTCTCTTTAATAGTATAACTACATGACTGGGTGTTCTCCTAACTTGTTAATGCTTTTGACAAGCAAGGAAGCAAAAGTTGCAAAAGAGTGACAGTTTGAATTGTGTAAGGGAGAAAGGAATGAGAATGTTTAGTATTTCCCACAAACTGGAGGAATGTTTTTGGTTTTGATTGGTTGTTTTGTTGTTTGTTTTTGTAAGGTTGTTGTAAATATTGGTGGGGAAAGATGAACTGTCTGACTGTTAAGTTTTAATGTAATTTTCACTTTATTTGCCTTGCTAAGTTCAAAAGCCTATAGAAATGTCAAGTCTTAGCCTAGAATGTTAATAATTTAAGCTACATTCAGAATTCGTGTGGACAGAAACTCGGGGCTGTAGGCAGACACTTGCTCCTGTAATACAATTTCACCTATGCAGATTGTACCAGGGTTCCTTGTATGTGTAAGCCAGAAGCTATTGGAGCTTATAACCTGTGTAAGGACACATTCAGATCTCCTGAGTGGGAATTAAGAACCACTCATCCCTGAAAGGTAACTTGCAGTCTGTGACCTGGGAGTTTTGAGAAGCTCAGTAGAAGCATTGATATGAGCATGCACAGTGATGCTGCTAACCCATGGGAGGAGGATGTAGGATAAACTTCATAGGCAAGATTAGATCATGCAGTATATACAAACATGCTGACGTGTATAGGAAAAATTTCTCAGCTGAATGTGTCTCACAGTGGATAAAGTGTAATTCAGCTGCATCAAATACCACACATCCTTACCATGGGGAGGAACTGCGTGCATTAAGGAGGTTAATGCTGGCAGAGCTCTGTGGGGAGAGGCACAAACAGGAATTATTTTTATGCTGCTGTCTGAAAACTATAGTTGATAGAGGAGAACCTGAATAAAAATACATCCCTAGAAAAAAATTGCATTTTTCATTTTGTTTGGGAAGTAGAGAACTGTAAATGCTCATCACACTGAAGCTAATGCAAAATAATTTGGTCAAAATGAGAAGTTAGAACAGAACTGAGCAACTGTCTGCACAACTCTACTCTCAATATTTGCAGTACAGCACACACAGGCCCCAGGGATTTTGATACCTATCTGTGTGTGTTGTGCTGCAAACACAGAGAGAAGTGTCATGAATACACTTACCTGCACCAATCCGCTCCCCTGGGGTGGCATCCCACCAGCTGCTGTAGGAATCTGCCTGTCATAGTGGTAGATGCTGGCACTAAATACAGTGGGCAAATCAATGCAGTGACAGGCACACCAGCAATTAACTCCAAATGACTCCCCCAGGAGATGACCAGGATAGTGCAAGTCTAGCTGAAATGTCAGCTGTGCAGAAAGAACATGGGCAGAAGCTGCTTTTTTAAATAAGCAAAAATTCACTCATAAGGGAAAAAAGATACCCTTGCTCCTATAAGCAAAAGCATCAATTTATTTTTATAGAATGGAGGGCGGGGGAAACCCGTTCTACTGGCAGAGTTAGCATAGTGGGAGCTTGAAATATTATTGCTTTGGAGCTGCTTCCTGATTTGATTGTGAAATTCTTGTAGGCAGGCTTGTTTATTTTTCATTTTGGAAGAGAAACTTTTAAAATCCCAAACCTGCTACAAACAGTTGGGATTTTTTCCCGCCAGCATCTTGAGCTCAGAACCTCACGTTCATTCTCTCTCTGGTGGTCCTGTGTGGAGGAAGATCCCCTGCTATCAGGGAGGGTGCTGGGCTGGGTGTTCCTGCAGGGCCTGACCCAAGGGGTGCTTTCTTGTGCAGCTGCCACTCTGGAACAGCAGTGGTGTGGTCACAGTTAGCAGGGATCTCCTCCATGGTACACAGGGGGAAGAAATGAAAACAACTCTTATGTCTGTCTCTGGCAGAAAGCCACATAATTCTAGCATATTAAAAATGGAGTGACAGCTGGTCTTTTGCAACTTGGAATATGTTGCTCTCTTTCTAAAAGTATTTTTCATGAGCTATCCAAAACTCTTACGTGTGTAATTTTAACTACTGGTCATTCTCCATACATGTTAAACCTGTAAAACGAGCAAAAATTGGTCAAAAATTCCAGCAATTCTGAATCTCTCAAGTTAGAGCTTTTAAAGAATATAAAATTAATTTGTTTTTGTAAAGCAGTATTGTTGCTTAAGGTGGTTAACAGTAGTGAATCATTAAACAACACAACTATTTAAGTTACAAAGTATAAAGTAGTGAATTTAATGCAGTTACTCTTTCTAGAATACATTCACTGGATAAAAAGAATCATTTAACTTTTAACAGAGGTCTTTTTATATCAGCTGTTGAGAGTGCAGAAAATTCAAATGAAATAGTATTGTTTTGAAAGAGCTTTTCTCCTTAAAATTAATGGGATATATACAAGGGACATTGTTTTGATAACTAGGGTAGAAATTGAGCATGCCCTGGATGTCCACAGGTACACTAGAATATCATCACTTTTAGCAAGGCTTCTCTGGAAATTAAATAAAAAACAGTATTCCTTTCCAATAGTACCCAGTTGTAACTGTGCTTTAGTTCTTGCTCATGAATCTCACAGGTTTTGACAGTGCTGCAAATCTCAGAATTTTTCTAGTCTTCTTAATTCAGTATAAATTTGTGAAATTGTTTCCTCTGAACCCACTCAGCAATTCCTGTTAAGGACCAGATGGGGTTTTTTATTGTCATTTTTCTCACAGTATGAAAGTTGCCCCTGCTGTAGAAATATTAATCTGGATTTTTTTTTCCCAGCTCTCTATTGTCTTTCACCTCACAGGGGTACATTTAGGCTCTGTATGGAACAAAATAAACTAAATACAATTCTTCATGTGGGGGAAAAAAGCCAACCTGACAGGAGTCAAGACAGAGATCTGTCAAGTGAGTGGCATGTAAAGGGTAGCAAAGGAATAAATTCCTCAGCATTCTCTTTTTGATACAAGAACTCAGGGCAAGCATGGCACTGGTAAGTAGCAGGTTTGAAACAAATCATGGAATCTGACTGTAGAATTTCTTGCTGCAGGAGGTTGTGTATAAAGCTACATGGATTTAAAAAATAACCAAAAAACTCCTGATAGCCAAAACATTGCTCTATTCTCTCTTAAAGTCCCTGAAGCAGAAACCTGTAGGCTGTGAAAACTGGTCTGCCTGACTGCACACCAGTCCTGGTCTTTAGATTAGTGTAAGCACCAGGGGTTCATCCCTGGAGGCATGTGGCCAAATGTTCTCCTGCTGCAAGGCTTGCCTTCAAAAGTCAGGGCAAGAGTTATCTGACTTCATGCATTAGTCCAAGAACACAGAACAGACCATCTGTCCTACAAAGGCATGGATGCTGAAACGGAGAAAATTGAAAAGGCTTCTAAAACAAATTATGGAAAATCTTCTATTTTGTTCTTTATAGTTAAAAATTCTGGAAGACAACTATATCTTATTTGGATAAGTGAAAAGGGGAGGGTGCATTTTGGGTATAGGGGATTCTGATTTGAAACTCATTTCATCATCCAGTTTTACAAAGCAGAGCATTATGCTATGCCCTTACTAGTGTGAGTGACCAGCACTGTCCATTAAGTAAACAAAGTTAGTAAATCAGAAGACCTGTCAGAGTAACAAAACTTCTTCTATGCTATTATGCTTCAGTCAGGAGCCTGTGTATGAGCTGTAGTAGGAAAGCCTCTTCCCTCTGTATGGCAACAGAAATGCTCTGCAACTATCAGAACAGAGACAGAAGGCAGCCAATACTGTTCATGAACCTCTGAAAGGACTGTTTATACTTTCTGATGCTTAAATTGTTTGGAGAGGAAATGGTTTTCTAGTGTTTACAAACAGAAAGAAACTATCCAATGTTAAGTATTTTGTACCTTGATCATAATTGTCAGAACAGTTTATTTACATACCTGGTCAACTGCAATAAACTGCTGCTTAACTCTGTGTTTCTGGTCTGTAAAATACTATTTTATTTTTGTAAAAGGTAAGATCTTTTCCACAGTTCAGATGGGAAGGTTCTCACCATTAAAACCACTTACCAAATCAGTTGGTTTATTATGTTTGACTCACAGTGACATTAAATGGGTTAGATCAATGTATACCTTGCCTCAAGCTAGAATTACTGTTTTGCAGTCTGGTCTGTATATCCATTCAGCTCACAAGGCAAAGCCTGATAGATTTGCAGAGATCTAGTAAAAACTGATTAGGTTTTCCTTGTTCTTAGCATATTATTCTTTTGAAGGCAAAAAAATGCAGGTTGCTGTCTTGACAATTCCCTATGGATTCATTCACAGAATAATGTAAGTTAATATTTACATTTCTCAATGCCAGAGTATCAGAATTTAGATGTGTTATGAATTAAAGAAGTGAACATCCCTGGCTTGCAGTACGCACACCTTGAAATGAAGAGACAAAGTGGTTTAGAGGAACTGGTTCCTCTAAATCTAAGGTTCCTCTGATCATCTAAGCAGATGAACTTTGGTAACATCTGAGAAAATTAAAATCTTAAAAGGAAAGTAGCAAAAGCACCATGGCTGGTGTGCTGCAAGCTATGCTGAGCTGAAAGTCAGGAAAAACCTCAGTGATGAACAAAAAAATAATTCCAAAGTTAGTCTTTGCTTACACTATACCTTTGCGTTTGTGACTTGCTGGCATGATGTGCTTGCTTTGCATCTGGAAGGCTCTCTTCTAGATCTCTTACATTTTTACTGTAGAATCATTTCCTGATGTGAGAGGTGTGTAAATCTGAGGTCTGACATCCAGATTGCGAATGGGTATTGTATTTCTCTACTTCTGAAAGAAGAAACACCACTTGATTTCAGCACACCTTGTAGCAGAGACAGGAGAGCATGGGAGCTTGTCTTGGAAACATGCAGTTGCTGCATTCTTGGATGTGAAAAGTGAGAATAACTTGCCAAAATATAGAGTATGGATAAAGAAACAGTTTAATTTGATCCTTTTTTTTTCTTTTTTTTTTTTACAATATAGTTCAAAGACAGTCTCAGTTTCCCTATTATGTAGAATCTAAATTAAATGTGTTAATATTTATTAGACAAATCAATGGTTTGCTTAGGTTAACTGAAGTTTTATGGTACCATCCAGGCACATGTGTGTACACAGTACTCATGTAAACAATAGCAAGGGAAAATACAAGCAGTGTCTCACTTAGGCCTTATATAAAATCAGCTTAATACAGCAAGTTAACTTTACAGTGCAAATCTGAATGAGAATAAACAGGATGAAAACTTCCCGAGTTTCAATTTTATAGTGGAACTCTTAAAGCATAAGAGGAAGAGGTTTAAAATTTTAATGCAGTCCTGAGCACCACATAATTTTCTTCAGTTTTGTAGGGGAAATGTAATTAGCAACACCAGTTACATGTTTTTGCCTGTCTCAGTCACCACAGCCAATATACACATGCAGAGTGACTGGACAAAGGAACCACACCATGGATGGTCCTAGAGCAGACTGTAACAAAGCTAAATACATTTTACTACCTCCAGAATACAGTTCTCCTACCTGCAGTACAAACTTCAAGGTATCTATCAAAATCAGGTAACCTGGTCTATACAAGGCAAGTTACAGCTAACTGTATAGACAGCAACTAAAGCTACTTTCACTCAGACAACACCTCATGCAATTACCCTGCAGTTACAATGATAAACATGAGACAAAATGAGCTGCTGAAGAATAAAACTGGTGAAATACTTAAGCTTAGTCTATTTTCTCATAGTTTAAATTCCCTTTACATCCAGGTGATACAGTTGCTTGAGGTGTGCTTGATTCATATAAAGAAAAATACAATTTAAGGCATGTTTAGTATATTATGAAAAAAGACAATAAAAATAGGTGGACTCCCTTCTTTCCATGTAAATATAATGTAGAAAACAAAGTGTAAATGACTGAAGCTAGCTTAGCTAGCCCATTCTGACCTGCTGAAAGAAATATAAAGAGGGCTCCTGGCAACCTCAGAGAGAAACAACCAGCTAACTTCTTAAATAGCTATGCAAAATTCATTTAATATAAGAACACTGCTACTGCTTTTAGACCCAGCATTCATGTACACTTAGCAGTATTTCTGTTATATGCATCTCTAAAACATTTAGTTCTATCATTCTAGACATAACACAATTGAGCAGCACTCATGGAAATTGTCAGTTATTGCAAATTTGCAAACACAGCTTCAAATAAACATCTGAATAAGGAACAGAAGCATGAATCCAAATCTTTCTGTCAATATAATTCAGGTGAATGAAGAGAAACAAATGTATGTTGAAAATATGATTAACTCTTGCAAAGAATGGGATTCAGTATTTCAGGTACTTAATGTTTTTTCTAGGAATACAAGCAAAGACCATGCTAGTGTGTTATGTAGTGTAACATGAATAGTTGAGGTATAATCTGTAAGCAGTTGCCATCAATATGCACAGGTATTCTTTAAAGAGGTTGTGGACAGGAGAACAGATGTCTGCATCAACAGGACAGCACCTGTCCCCTGCTGTGCACAAACCTCTATTGTTAACAAAAAAAAAACAAGTCCAGAAAGTGTGTTAGATATATATCAAGAATATATATGCTCAGTAGCATAGAGAAATTGTCCTTTTGGTTAATATTATAGATCTTATTAGCATTTGGATATACACATATAGCAATATGCACATCCAGAAGTAAATCTTCAAAGCCATCTTAAAAAAATAAAAGGTAAATTAGGAGTAAGCTACATTGCAAGAAGCTTCTTGCAGAATTATTTAAGGTGATAATCTTTGAACTGAGTCTTAATACAGCTACTGCATTATAAAATGGCTTGCTATGAAATCTTAATCTCACTTTTTTCCCCACCCAATCAGACACAGCTTCAGGATTGTGATTCAATGATTGTTTAGCAGCAATTTTAGAGATCTGTAAATTCTTTTATTAACAGGCATTATAAACAGATACTACTACTTTTATTTAAAAACCATGAGTGCCACATTGATGAATATACAGCTCATGAATAACTTAAACGTATTTCCCATATTAAAAGGCAATGCACACAGCATACAAAAAGTATACTAAACAAAGCTATGAGGATACGTGATTGAAGTGTCTAAAATGATATATACAGTACATAGTTGTTTTGTTTTTATTCAGTACAGGCCTCTGTACTGCTGTTCCCATCATGCCTCACTTTCCCCTGACACTGAATTTTGCACTTCTTCTTCCAAAATTGGTACAATCAGGTTATCCTTGGACATCAGATTATACTTCATCACAAATTTAGTGAACCGGTGACACAAGAAAGTTTCATTCTAGAGATGAAAAAAGGGGAAAAACAGTACATACAGAAGGATTATTTTAAACAATTAGGAAGAACATGAAAAAAAAAGGCCTGTTTATATGTAATTGCCTTGTTAGATTTACAAAGTCTTAGAAAGAAATAGTCATGCTTAAATAGTAATTTTTTACTGCTTCTTTTGTATCTTTACTGTTTGCTTATAGTTACTGCAATTAATAAAAAGCTTACTGAAGTTCAGGTTTAAGTCACAGCTCAATTTAACAGCACTTAGACAAGAATATATTTAAATGTCAATATAGTCCTGAAATTCCTCCTATATGTACTATCCCAAACACAACAGGGCACAACCATTCCACAGCTGCTCCAGCAAAAGTTTCCCTTTATATCTAGTTGTACCCCTTATCTCCTTTTATCTGTTAATTTCTACTTTCCATAACAAAAAACAACCTAAGATAAAGCTTACTGGAGGTGCACAAGCTGCTACCAGTTACTCCATTTCTTTACAGTTTTACAATTAAAATTCCTTAACTGTAGTACAGGAAATATATATATACATCAGCAGTACTAACTACATTAAGTGCTTGAATGCATTCAGGAATCTTAAGATGAATTTGAGCTCTTTGTACAAAAACTCTCAAACTCTGACCTTTTATCCAACTAAAGGGAAACCATAATCAGGTAACTAATCACATAAATGAGTTTTAATATGTATATGTATAACAGCTTTTCAGTTACTGTAAAACTGGAATCTACTATAATCAGTCCTTCACTTGAATACAGATCTTCTGGTAGGACTAAACAATTCTATCACAGCTGTAACTTCAGTGAACACCCTGCTTTCAAGATGTAACTTGAAACTACTTACTTCATATTCATCAAATATCTGCCGGTGATGAAAATAAGCATGTGAAAATATTCTGTAAATCCTTCGGCACACTGATCCTAATTTGGCTACAGAGGATTCCTTTATGCTAACCCTGTAAGCATGAAGAGAAAGGTTACACAACAGATCTAATTAGTGAGACACATTAACACAAATTCTGGTTGTTTATACTGTATAATAGCATATGAAATTTAGACAAGTATTGCAGGTATTTGTGTGTGCAGTTGCTTATTTCTGGAAGGAAAGTAAAAAATGTTGATTCAAGCTCCACATTTACAAACTGTACTCTTGACTACAAAAAAAGTTTTGTGTGTAGTTAACCATTATCAGTTATTCTGGTAGAGGCTGGATTTATGGTTTCCAGCATTGATGGGCAAAGAAAGACTTCCAGTTACACTTTCTTGTCAATACTGGATTCCTGAAGAAGCATTATCTTGACTTCTCCAGGGAGGTTTCTGTGATGTGAGCTGCCCATTCTATACACTCAGTCTCTGCCTTCTGTGGTTGCCACAGGACATTGCTGTTGGCTTCTGGAAGCTTTCAGTGCTGTACTGTGTAAGTCCTTAGAACTGCAGCATCTGCCTAAAGGCCATCCTGTTGTTTAGGTGACTACTACTCCAATGGAAGCCCCATAACACTGTCAGGTATTAGTAAAAGAGTTTCCACCTAAAAAGCATCTGTCAGGTCCAGTAAATGGCAAACAATTCGAATAAGCAAGAATTATTCCTTAGCTTAAAAGTGGCAGTAGGCCCACCAGCTTGTAACAGATGCAGTACTTCTGATAGTTCCACTAGTAGCCCATGAAAAATGCATTACCCCTTTCCATGTGTTTTGTCAGTGTCTCTGTGTCACCTCCTCCCTCACTCCCTCCCTCCTCTCAAGAGAAAGGGTTTTTACCTGCTGGGGAAATATTTATTGCTATTCAGAAGGCATGCAGCTCCATCAAGTGTGTGCCTGGTGTAGTCTATAGCAGGACACTACAGAAACAGACAGTGAGCACGAGTATGAGCACTTGCATGACATTCTCATAGAACTGGTTTAAAAAGAAGAATTTTAATTATGTTTCCTGATGCTTCTAACTTCACTGGTCATTTCTATTCCAGAAGTTTCACATTGCTTCTCTGAAGGTATAACTACATTTCCTCCTTAAGTGAGCCATTTCTTTTCTCTCTTTCACAACCCATGTAAATTATTTCAAGAAAAAAAGTTACTATGGAAATGTAATTATGCACATAAGCAAGCGAATTTTATTTATTTGTGTAAGTAAAGCTGTATAGTACGAATATGTGCTGGAAGTACACTGAAAGGAAAGATGATTGCTACCTCACAGCTCATCTGTTTCCCACACAGTCAAGTTGCCAGACTCACTCTTTAAAGGCTCTCAACCCAAACCTGCACCTGAATCTATCAGTGCTTTTTCCCTTGGCAAAGAAAATTAAAATCATGAGTGTAACTACGTGTATAATGAGCCAAGCCCTGGCTCTGCAATCAAGTACAGATAGAGGAGGAGGAAATATGATGCTGATAAACCCACTCGACATGAGGCATTTTTATGACACTACTATTTTTTAGAAGTAACTCCCCTAAGAATGTGTGCATGCAGTCACTTTCTGAGTGTCAGGCTTACATTGTGGATCAAGGCCAAAGTTGGAACAGAACAACCTATTCTCAGCATGCACTCTTCTGTCAATTAAGCAAAGAGCTTTTTCCATTGAGTTTCAGGCTGACTCAACACAAATTGAGTGAAAAGAGGGAAATGTGCAAAGTCACAAATACTGAGTGAAAAAGCAGATCCTTCTTTACCTCATCCTGTTCTTTTGTCAAATGCTATGGAATGGTAAAGAGGAACAGCTCAGGTGATATTTCTAACCCACACAGGCTCTCAGTTTGATGAGGAACCCAGCTAGCATGAACATACCAACTGTGGGAAAAATCCCTACATCACTGGACTCAGTTTTCCAAAATATGTTCATACCTCTTTGGGAGTTTTGTGAGCTGCACAAAGAAAAATCCATTGTTCAGTTGCTGTCATCTGAGTACATGTGTCAGGGTGACATTCACTCTGTTAAAACAATTTTCAGTTAAGAAAACCACTCAGAGGCAAAAATGAGCTCATCTTTTCAAATCATTTCCTTGCCCTGTCCTCCACAAAAAGGGTTATTTGCCAGAATAAAACCCTACAAAGCTCTTTTCTCAAACTACTGGTTAGGTCTCTGTGTATAAATTTAGAAGAAATCTCTGCAAACTGCATCTACACAATACAAAAAAAGTCTCCCCCTAATACAATATAGAAGTCTCAAGAAAAGAATTACCTGAAGCTTGACAGCTAGTCCATTGAGCTCAAGGCAGAATTGTCTAAAAAAAAATTAAATGTGAAAACAGCAGCATCAAAATCAGCTATTTGTTTACTCACTGGAAACAGTTCATAAAAAAAAAGGTTATACATTCTGATCTTCTTCATCACACCAGTAGATGTGGAGTTTTTTATTCTGCTAAACAATTCTATTTCAGTTCTTAACTGACAGTACAGGCTAAGCTTAATAAATAATTTAGTGGAAGTGTTTCAGATACCAACTTTGTTATGAAAGAAAGTGCTGTTTCAAAAATACAGATTAAAATATTAAAGAACACTTCAATAAAACTAATTTCTTAAGAGTGAAAGTTTGAAACTCATACAGCTGGATCATTCCATCCTTCTAAGATGTACTTCCAACCATTTAAGTGGCTGAAGTTGCACCACAGATCATTAACAGAGTGGGACCCCTAGAAATACTGCTTTCACTAGAATGCGCCTGGAAGTGCATTCCTTAACTTGTGAGAAATTCCCCCTCCATCCTACAAAAAAAAATCTGAGTAAATTTTCCAAAACTGACAAGTATTTACTGACAAGTCACTTCTATAAGACTACCAAGCTTTTTGGTGTATTTGTGAAAGGACAGGGGAAATTTTTATCATGTGCCTTTTGCAATTGTGTATATACACTTTTTCCTTTCTTGAGGATTCTCTGTATCTGTTGGAACTATTGCAGACCAGAGGAGAAAAAGAGAAAACGAGGCAAAAAGTCAAGGTGTATAAATCTAGGAGGAGCTTAGAACTGTTATTACTCGTGAAAGTATATTTGATAAAGTCAGAAGATACACTTATAAGAAAAATAAAAATCAGGTCACAGGTACTCCTGCTCTCCCAGCTAAAGCCTATTTTCCTGCAAGTTTCAGAAACAGCATTTGGAGCATCTGGAAATCACATTCCCAATTAGTGAAGAACTGATGATACTATGAGAAGGTGCTGTGGAAATTCATTACTATTTTCATATTCAAGACATGCTAATACAACTTTTGAAATTACTTTAAAACAGTCTCTTAAAAAACATCAAAACCACTACATCAGAATACACTATAAATCTTTAGAAAAAAGAGGGAATTCAGAATACCCATATTTCACAGTAGAAAAATCAAGTTTCATTAAAGTCAATTTTGATCTATCCTATTCAAATAGACTCACCAAAACTCAGAACTGAGACACAATGTTGACAAAGATGGATTCTTACCTTAAGTGTTCATACTTCCATACACCTTCATCTTGGCCTTCAGGAGGTTCAAGGA
The DNA here is from genome assembly GCA_013396735.1 of Grallaria varia. Classification (NCBI taxonomy): domain Eukaryota; kingdom Metazoa; phylum Chordata; class Aves; order Passeriformes; family Formicariidae; genus Grallaria; species Grallaria varia. Next base: position 244,574 of record VWZG01003543.1, read on the forward strand.
TCTTATCGATGTTGGAACAGTCTGCCCTTATGTTTTGTTGAATATACTGGGAGAGGGAGGGGGAAAGAAATCTGGATCTTCTTGTAGTTATAATAAGACAGCATATCTAGAGCATTACATTTTTGAGCGACTTAGTTTTTCTATTTAAGAAGTGATTGACAGACTGAAAAAGAGTAGATGGGCAGGGTAAGAAAAGTGGTATAAAAAAAAAAGCCAGATCTGAAAAATGCCTTTCTTCAATTAGAAAAGGTAAAAGAATGAGGAAATTTTACAGCTTTTTCACAACATTCATCTCAAAAAAAAAAAACCCTCACAGGAACCCCCCCCTATTTTCTTAAATCTGATTTGTTTAAACCAGACATAGGAATTCTAGTTATTTCTACAAACACAATTAACAATTAGTTTATATATATATATATATAGGGGCTTGTGAAATTCACTGCTGTGCAGCAACATCCTAAGCAGATAAACAGGCTGACCTCATTAACAACACTTCATGTAAGGAAGAATACCTGCTGAACAGCTAATGTACTATCCATTTCTTCAAAGGATTCATCAGGCCAGTTGTAGAAATCCTGTTAAAAAAAAAGGTTAAAGCAATTTAACAAACCTAAAGGGGGAGGAAGAAAAATGCACAGCCTACAGTAAGCTTGAACATGCAGGAAAACAGCTGTAGTTTACACAATTCCAGGAAGCTGCATCTGAACAGAGGCGGCACACCGGCAGGAACGGGATGGAACGGGATTTACGCTCCTAACGCTGAACTGGAAGTTCTGCATGACTCGGCATGTGAACATCATCGCTCCCCCACACCTTGCTGTAACACCCATTCAGCCTGGATTGCTAACATTGCACAGAGCACCCATTTCACATGGCAGACCAGGTAGGAAAGCAGAAGGAAAGAGGTCTGCAGAGAGCAGTGCTGTAGGATGGTTATAAAACTCAAAATGCCAGTGGTGACACAGCACTGAAAACGTCTTCTCTAAGCTGAGCTGAAACGCCGTGCTGGCCTAACCTGGTACCATATTCCCTAGGTCAGTATGCCTTAATTAATTTACCTGGACGGTCATCAGCCCTCCTAATGACAAAACCCTCCCGAAGTTGACCTCAGATGCAGCCGTACCTCAGTGTTCTGCAGCAATTCCCATCTGCTGCACCTACGACCATCCCAGTCATAGGCATTTTCTTACTCTGCATTTTCCATATCTAAAACAGGAAAAGCTACTGCCTCATCCCATCCAGAGATCCTGCCCAGCAGCCTGCCCTGGCCATCCCAGTAGGTTCAGTGACTCAATGCAAATGTCCCGACCGCAAAGCTCAGCAATCTGCTCCTGAGAGAGAACACACCTACAGTGAGTGGCCACTGCTGAGATATCATTAAGTAATCGTATTTACACACTGAATGACTACACAAAAAAGCTCTTCAACCTACATGAACTTCGTAATATTTGACCAAATCTAAGTCCATGTCCCGCTTACTGTTCTCCGGGATACCTCAAATTTATCCAAGGCGCACAACATTCCGTCTCATTCACAGATTAACACCTACGGAATGAGCTGATATTACAGGGCTGTGTAATTTTACCTCGGCGTGTTATGACAAAGGACAGGAGGAAATACATTGTGTCAAACAGTGCTGCGAGAGCTCTCCCCACAGAGGCAGCATAAAAGTCTCAGACAGAGATCACATCTCTGAAACAACCTTAAAAACGCATTTTACGTGTCCGAGATGTGCCTTTCCCAGCTGACCCCGAAACCCCAGAAACAAGCGACTTTAATGTCGACGCAGCGAAGGGCCGTGACAGCGGCGGCTCCGCAGGGGCGGGACGGGACGGGACGGCTTCCCTGGGGGGGACACGGGAGCGCCGTGCGTGTGAGCGACACCACCGGGGCCTCGCCCGGCCGGCAACAGCACGGCGGCCCCGCCCGGGGGATCGCCGCTGCCCCGCCCGGGGCCGGGCATGGAGCCGCCTCGGCGGCAACAAAGCGATCCCCG